>CM076583.1:509872382-510391783 GCA_034641835.2 Pinus albicaulis
TGAGAGTATTTTCAGCTTGCCTGGAGCAAGCCAAGGTGCCATCATTCTGATCACCTTTGTACACATTTTCCTCTTTCAGATTAAAATAAAATGGCTCAGTTTTTCTCCATGTTTGTAGTTTTTTTCATGATGTCTCTCTATTTGTTGTAGTTATTGTTTATGTTGCTTTATATTTTTGTTTATTTCCTATTCGGAATATTACATAACCAGTGACTGGAATTGTTGTCATCCATTCCTGAAGCTATCTGTATTCAGGATTGTAGTTTCGTTGAGCCCAAGTGATTGAGGTCAGATCCTATTTGGAAAGTCAGTGAACCATTGTACTCTCTCTGTCTCTCTGCTGAACATTTGATTATGGATAATAAGAAGAATTGATCAAGGGTTTTCCCTGTCTTGGGGTTTTTCCCTGGCTTAAGCCATAGTCATGTGTCCTCTTGTCTTGGCTTATTCTCTGCATTATTCTCCTATGTTCTTTTCTCAGTTACAGTCTAGGATGGTATCAGAACTTCATGCTGTCACTGTCTACCCGAGATTACAGAGAGACATATCCGAGCTTCCTTTTCTGTGAAGATTCGAACTTCATACTAGACAAATGTTCACTCTCTCTTCTCTTTAGTCCAAACTGTATACTGTGATATGACATTCGAATTCCTCACTGTGATTGACCACCGTAACTTACAGAATAATCCGAGTTACTAAACTGTCTTTATGCGAAGTTCCTGTACCTTGTATATATAGTGGTTGGTCTTCATAAATGAGCCACATGAACCACGTGAATTGTTGTAAGCCCGACATGACCTTTACTTCATCTTGAAGCCAACATGAGGAAGAGAGCTAGTTATCGTGGAGAGCTTTCTAGACTCATTTTATAGACTCATAGTGCTTGTCGTGGAGTGCTTGTTCTGTGGATAAAGAGCGAAATTCCTCTTTGAAGATCATATAAAAGGAGTGCAGTTCTGGGCATATAATATGAGGTTTGAGATTTCCAATTCACTGATCCAGCTCAGAATTCGGTGAACTTGAATGGATAATCAAACTTTTGACCAAGTCAACAAAGGGACCCATCATTTAAGGAGGTTTTCAAGCAATCTGAATTCTGTACCTCCTGTGGGATCTGAGCATCATATACATTTGTGGGTGACCGATCTTATTTAGCCCTTCTGATAAAGAATTTGAATTAATTACAAAGGCCTTGTTAAATGCTTCATAGTTAAGTTACAAAAAGGAGCCGAGACCCTCTCAAGCTCATGGCATTTGTATCTTTCAAAGGCCTGTCATAATGCTTATGCATCCAAGGGGCCGAGGTTCCTACTTCAGGTATATCTTTGATCAAGACAGACAAAGGCACAAAAGCAGTCATTTTGTTTTAAAATACGCTTTGCAGACTTATGTATTTGCTGACTCATGTAGTTCCATAGCATCTCAATTCATATATATATATATATATATATATATATATATATATGGTTTGAAAGAGTCGACCTGTCTGATCCAAGTATCTGGACATTATTCCTCACGACCAACTCTAGAATCCAAGGCTGGTCGATAATATCCTGATCAAATACAAATTTTCCAAGTCATCTCTGGACATAATGTTTCTCATTCCTGAAATATTACCTCGATGCAATTTTACCAGCTCTCCTCTATTAGATTATTCATAAAAGGCTTTTACAAGGACCAATCCATGAGTTTAAAGATTGACTGTATACAAATGATGGCTTAATAGCATCTAAGTCGACTTTGTACATTCTGTCATCCACATAATGGTGTTTAAATATTCAACTTCAACTTAGGAAGAGGTATAAAAATGAAGTCATAACACCTGAAACAATGCTAGAGACACATCCTCGTTTTTCTAGTTACTTCAGATAATGTATAATGTTTACATAAGGTAAGAATGGCATCAGACTTACAGTCCGACATACAATCAGTAATGATATGACAGTCCAGAAATCAGGATGCTTTGGCAAGTCCCTGATATATGGTAAATTTGAGAATCTGCTCTTTTCAGAATATAGGTCTGTATATTATCTTCACATGACCCTGTTGGATGGCTATGCATATTGTATTGGCATAGTTCAGATGGTATAGTTTGTTGATTTCAGTTTGGCTATGAACTGCATCAATTCATTTTGGATAGGGACCCCGCCCTCTGATTTCAGTTCATCTATGAAGCTCACTCTCTGTTCTATGTATGGCCATGGACATTGCTCTTATGACTTATCATAATTATGATATTTCACTGCGTTTGATATCAGGGTGGTTGTAGGCTGTAGCGTCTCAGTGGCAATTTAGTAGCATCACAGTGGTATGCCATACCAGTGGTATGGTTGATCTTTGGTTTATTCATCTTGGCTTACAATAACTCTGATTTCAGTTCATCTATGAAGCTCACTCTCTGTTCTATAGATGGCCACTGACATTGCTCTTATGACTTGGCATAATTGTGATATTTCACTGTGTTTGTTATCAGGGTGGTTGCAGCGTCTCAGTGACCGCTTATTAGCCTCACAGTGGTATACCATACCAGTGGTATGGTTGATGTTTGGCTTATTCATCTTGGCTTAAAATAACTTGGTTGACCTCTCATATATGTAAGATGGCTTCACAAAAGATCAGTTACTTCATTAACACAACAGACGTATGCTTGACATCAATCTATTAGCACATCAAGCGTGAAAGGTCATCGACAACAGAATCATTATCAATGAATCTTGTTCACAAATGAAGTTGTGAACAAGATGTGTATGTTCTAGACAATCTGATAGGTCAGATCTACTCCAGCCCTTTTTTCTTTGGCATCTTGCATACAGACATTTTGATGAAGTATAGAAGGAGTTGTTCTCACAGCAAAGAGAATCCTTTCCATCTTCTCTGGAGGATTACAAATTTACAACATAAAGGAATATCCTTGTACTGACATTAACATCGACTGTTCCTTCTGATCTGGACAGTCTTACTTATGAACAGGTTGTCCTGGATATCCTTGATATCGCAGCTCTATTTATTCTAGTTGATGTTATACTTCCTATAGCCTGGGAATACGAAAGGAGATAGTGAAATTCTGAAGGTCATCCTTATAATAAATTGCGTAGTTTCATACTCAGTCAAAATCTTTTTGCAGGCTTCATTAGATGACCATCTGACGTAAAGTTTCAGAGGGAGCTATAGATTACTTCAAGAAAGATGATTTGGCTGACTTTGGTGCATAGACCAATGGATGAATAACTGGATACATATAGCTTGATATGCTCCGTCAAGCATAACCTTTTCCGATGTTCAGAATATCTATTGATGAAATCTGACAGATAATGATCCTCCTTTTCTTCATCATTATTTGAGTAAACAGATCTATGTTATCTTGATAAGATCAGATTACCCTTCTTCTGAAAGAGACTGGGAGTCATAGATAGACCCTACAATGAGGATCCCGACCGTACATTGAGGGCTGGAAGACCAGTAAGAGGAAGTAAGATCAGTTAAACACTTTTCATCAAGATATGCTAGAAGCAGAGGATTACTAAGTGCTACCAAGATCTCCTCTGTAAAACAATATGTTTTGTATATTGTTGGATGAAGCTATGAGGCTCCCATTGATCTAGTTTCTAAAAGCGGGTTGGCACTATTCCCTATATGAAGAGATTCTTGGCTGAAGATTGAGCTCTGGGAGCTCCTGGGGTGCTTGGGGCCCTTATTGAGATAGGAGCAATGATAGGGTGAATGGTTCACCTTCCCCTATCCCCATGATAGTTGACATATGTGTAGGGTGAGTGGTTCACCTTCCCCTACGAGATGTGAACACGTGTGTAGGGTGAGTGGTTTACCTTCCCTACAGTTAATGACATCCGCATAGGATGAGTGCTTTGCCTTCTCCTACGGCATATGAGCAGGATGAGTGGTTCACCTTCTCCTGCAGGTACCCCAGTGAGAGATGCATATAGGCATCTATTGACATGTCGGTGGGGGTGTGGTTCACCCTTTCCCCACATGTAGGATGCTCATTCCCTACGATTGATGGTTGACATGTCGGTGGGATGTGGTTCACCCTTTCCCCATGTGTAGGAGCCTTCCTACTATTGTTGGTTTGCATGCGTGTAGGACGTGGTTCATCCTTTCCCTACTCTCGGTGTTTTACATCCAAGTAGGATGTGGTTTATCCTTTCCCTATGATGATTGTGAGATGTGACTGTAGGAGGTGGTTCATCTGTGAAAAATTCTTAATCTAAGAAACCCTACTACTGTATCTTGATTTACTTCTCCTACTTGAATTAAGTTACAAGTTAATTTCTGAAATATTCAATAAATTAGAGAAGTAAATACAACTAGCAGCCTACACATACAGATCAAATACTGAATAACATGCTCATAGACAAAGTGACATAGATTTTCTGGACAAATGTCCTAGGAAAAACCCAATGCGGGAAAACAAGTGCAGCTAGCTTTGGAGGGTTTTCATTATTATGCAGAATCTAAGTACAACAATCCTGGGCACCAAAATAGGTTCACCCGACAGAGAAATAAAATGGCAGCAATACCTTTATCGTCGGAGACAGAAAATATGGTTGATTCACACCTCAAACGGGATTTACAGAACTCGAGCCCTTTCTGGCTCACTAGAAACCCCAGCGCTGCTCTGAAGCCCTCTGCGCTGCTCAGGAAGCGCCTGCGTCACCCCTTAAGGGCTTATGTTGCCCTTGTGTTGCCCTGACAAGGCCTGCGTCAGCCCTACGTGAATCCTACTGCCTCTGTGCTGTCCCTGCTGGGCTCTGGCTAGACTACATAGCACCTGGTTGCCTCTGCGCTGGTCTGGAACGCTGCTTCTCTGTCTTTGTTGTACTCTTGGCCTGGGATCAAACCATCCCCTTGCCACTACTGCCACTCGCTGCAACTAAAACACTTCTGAAATTCTTAGCAAACCACGCTCTAGAATCTCAGCTTAGCTTCAATGCTCCACCAATGTGTGTGTTCCTCAATTGACCCCAAGCCTTTCTCTTATTACTTTTCTCGTTCAAACATCAACAATGGTGATCTAATCTCTAATCGACAGCTAAGATTAGAAGCTGCTTGATCCGCGTCACTTAAGTCATTCTCATCACATGTTTCATTTAATTCACTTTAATCTTTTAAGTTTCCTAAGTTTAGACTTAGGGTCCTTAATTAATTAAATATCTCTTAAACCAGATGGAATTTCTTCAAACTCTTTCTGGGTCATGGAGATCTCATGTACTCCAGCTCCTCCACAAAATTTGGGAGCTAGAGCACATCCAATGCTACCCCAAAATCTCAACATCATCATCTCCCTACATGTGGTTGTGATATGTAGGATGTGGTTCATCCTTTACCTACATATGATTGTGGTGTGTGTTTGTAGGATGTGGATTCTCCTTTCCCTACGTGTGATCGAGTGCAAGTTGTGATATATTATTTCCCTTGATGGTGTTCCTACATCATCCTACCCATGTAGTCCGGGACACATGGGAAGTACCTCTCATTAGCCAATGAGCTGGGAAAAGTGGTTAGGGACCATAGCACTACCGATGGACGCATCGCATACTGTCGTACTCCCTATGCTAGGATGCATGGTATTTATCTACTTGATCTGGGATCAATTGAGGTTCTACCTCCGAACTGAATTTTGTCAGTGGAGAGTGGCAAGGTCTTGTGACTCACTCTCGATCAATTTTTCTTCATTATTCACATCGATGTTCAGCAGATTTAAGTAGACAGTGATGGTTCATGATGACATAGATGGTTCATAGGATGGCATGGTAATCTATGGCAGGAGATGGATTGGCAGGTGGATTTCTCCCTAGTTGAAAGGGAGTGTTAAAATTGGCAACTAGGGCCAAATTCCACTTTGGTCTGCTCAATTGATAGAGACAATCATTCCATTTAATTTCTCTTTTCGAGAGGACCAAAATCGATCTAAAGATCGTCAAATTTGAACAAGGAAAACATTTGTTTACTCAAAAATAAATTCTATAAGTCATGACTTTGTTTAGGAGGGAAAAATTGAAAATT
This sequence comes from Pinus albicaulis, assembly GCA_034641835.2. Lineage (NCBI taxonomy): Eukaryota > Viridiplantae > Streptophyta > Pinopsida > Pinales > Pinaceae > Pinus > Pinus albicaulis. Next base: position 509,878,404 of record CM076583.1, read on the forward strand.
TGAATTTTGAATTTGCCTCCAAAAGTTAAGGTCGGTTTCACCAAATCATCATGTCTAAATTGTATATATGGGATCTCTTCTCATCCCTTTTGGATGCATCAAATCTCTTGTGCACTCTGAGATAGGGTAACATTGAAGGGCCCATCTTCTCCTCTGAAATAGGACCACATCTGAGGCTGGACGCTGGTGGCAGGGTCGAAGTTATTATGAGACCCATCTATGTTTAGGGTTTGGTTTTCATATTGAAAGGGCAGTAGGTCTGTGACAGCACGCATGAAGGATGGCAGGTCATTCTGGGCAGGCTATCTTTGTTTTGGGTGCATGTTTTATGTTGAACAATAACCACCGTTGGAGATTTGGAGATTTGTGCAAGACAACATACCTTTTGTTGACTTTTCGGTGTTGGTTCATTAGGTTTATCTTTGCTACAAGCTTTAGGAATAAAGCCACTACAACAGCCTGTTTTCAAGTTGTATGGAGGGTTTGCAGGCATGGTCAAGCCCTCCCCTCCTCGCTGCTTATACCTTGGCTTAAGCACATGTAGGTCTGAAAGTTTTCATGTGGTTGGAGTTGTTAGGATTATTGAAATGGAAAAGAATGTTGAATCAAGCAGCCCTAACCAGTGACCCGAATTGTTATCATCCATCCTTGAACCTATTTGTATTCAGGATTTTAGTTTCGTTGAGCCTAAGTGCTTGAGGTCAGATCTCCTATTTGGAAAGTCAGTGAACCATTGTACTCTCTCTCTCTCTCTCTACTTAATATTTGATTGTGGATAATAAGAAGAATTGATCAAGGGTTTTCCCCGTCTTGGTGTTTTTCCCTGGCTGGAGCCATATTCATGTGTCCTCTTGTCTTGGCTTATTCTCTGCAATATTTTCCTATGTTCTTTTCTCAGATACAGTCATCATGATTTTAATTGATGTGATTTCTATCGATTGATAATTGGGCTATAAAGAAAATTGATATGATTGCCCTATGCTAAGAACATGTTAATCTAAATTTAACAAAGCTCTATGACCAACGCCACCTTCCCTACTTCAAGATCTAGACATCATAACATAATGTTGGCCATATGTCCTTTCAGGAAATGTGTATTACACAAAAAGCCTCAACACTCTCGATTATTCAAATTGGTAGCAAATCTTTCTCGATCAAATTGGTCGGTAACACCAAGCATGTAAAACATGCTTCAAAAACTCTGAGAGATTTATCCATACAAACACAACTTCAATCTGCAACAAAATTTCAAATATACAAAAGTAAACACAAACCTTCAGGGTCTTTAATCATCTTATTGCTTCACAATTTCTCATAGTAGGACTTAGAAGCATCCCAAACAAATCTTGACAGAAGTTTCCTCAATCATACAACTTACTTTCCTACTTCACATGCAACAACATATTCTACAACCGGATCTTGCTTTCCTTCTTTTAGCAACACCTAAAATGCATTCTCTGATTTCTTCTTCAAGGTATCTATCATACGAATATCTTCAATATCTTGAAGATCATGTACCTACACAACTTAAACAACAAGTACAACCAAATACATAGAAGTGTTATACTTTAGACATCAAATACCTAAACTTCGTTAGGTTCATAATCAACGAGAGATGCAAACTTCCATACTTCAACTTCTTGCGAGGGTTTTGTCATAAACCGTAGGCTTCATCACCAAGACTTCGAGCAACTTAATCAAGATATTAGTCTTCATTATATCTAGGGCCTCAATATTTCTTTCAGAGATATGAAAAACTCTTCCATGACATATTGTAAACCCTAGAAACAATTCAAACAAGCAATGCATCTAACAATTTTCATAATTCAAATGTTAGACTCCTACTAGGATTTAGTGCAAACCCTAGATTCCATAGATGAGACATTAAGCTTCAACAATCAAAACCAATCACAACACAATTTAAGTTTTCAACAACATGACCAACTTCTAATAGGGTTTGTTGCAAACCCTAGATTCATCATCAAGGCTAAATAATATTATCCTAGAATATCAAACTTCGACTAGGGTTTAGTTACAAACCCTAAGACTTATGACCATCAACAAGTAGGTCCACACACATATATATATATATATATATATCTAGGTTTTCTTCATCATGCACAAGCATATCATAACAACAAATATCAATGACACAAATATTAACATATTAGACATATAACAACCTTGATCAGGCTAGGATTTTGATCAGGCGGTCAAACATTAACCTAGGGTTTCATTCCTAGGAACTTACATTATAAAGGTTTTGCTCATAAACCCTAATTAACCAAAACGTCAAGGTCTATGAATTCAATACATAGACATTACTGGCCAACCTTAAAAGACTAGGATTTCAATACACAACAAACCCTAAAGGACTAGTGTTTCTATGATAGTATCAAAACCCAAACATGTCAATACCATCAAAACTTTAAACATCAAAAGAATAGGGTTTTCTATATTTCATCAATAACCCTAAGTGGACTAGGGTTTTCACATTTAGCATCGACATACCCTTAGGTTATGGTAGTTACAGAACGCCTTTTTAGGGTTCCACAAAAGATGAGTGATTTTAATGCGGGTAGATTCAATCTAATGATTAATCACCCAAATAAGAATCTTTATGATTAAGAGGTTCTAGACATAACACTTGTTAGTAATGTAAGGTAGATTTACTAAAGGAATGAATATACCTTTATCACGAAGAGAACAAAGCTTATGGTCTAAGGCATACCTCTGAGTTGTTTTCTAGACAAACCTTGTAGGACATCAATGGTACTTCTTCCACGCTTTGTTTTGTGAGGTCTTCTCCATAACTATTGAGTATGTTGATTTTGGTAGCATCGGATGTGCTCTAAGTCTCAAATTTGGCAGGGAGACTTGGACACATGTATTCCAGAGAACCCAAAAACCGTTTGTGAAAATTCCACTCAGAATGAGTTTTATTAAAATAATTAATTATTTTTAAAGGGACCCTAAGTCCAAACTTAGGAAAATAAAATAATTAAAGGGTATTAATAAAATAGAGTGTGAATATTCTAGAAAAGGTGGAAATCAGGTCAAAAGTTAATCTTAGCTGTTGATTAGAGATCTAATCTCAGTGGTTGAATTTTCAACGAGAAGATTATAAGGACTTGAAGGGTCATTTGGAAACACACCAAGAGAGCCAGAGGATCAAGAGATCGAGATTCTTTAGTGAGCAGTGCTAAGGGAGAATCAATTGAGAGATATTTTGCAGAGAGGGGCAGTAATTCCGATTGGAAGGATTCCTGATCCGAAGAGTGCATAGAAGAGGAGGCAGTAGAAGCCACAGAGGCAACGTAGAGCCAATGATGCAGAGGCTACGTAGGCACTGCGTAAAGCCTGAGAGGGATTCTATTTTCTGTTCAGGGGATAGCTTTGGGTTAGTTCCAGATCTTGGAGAGAGTTTCTAGAGGCCAAAAGGCCCTAGTTTCCAACTAGCAGAGAGACCAACACAGAGATAGAGCGCAGCCACAGCTGTGATGCAGAGAGTGCGCAGGGTGACGCAGTCACTGCGTAGGGGTAGCGCAAAGCAGCTCGTTTTGGGTGTTGATCAGTGTCGGGTTCCTGTGGAGGAGTGAGGTTTGTCTCACAAGATTCTACTTGTCAGTTTTTCTGCATGATTTGACAGATTGGTCAATCATAAATTTGTACTCAAAATTTACTACATAATATATAAACCCTCAGCTGTTGCACTGGTTTTCCCGCATTGGGTTTTTTTGGGGACATCAGTGCAGAAACAATGGTGTCAGATGTGTCTATGATTTTTTATTGCTCATATCTTGTTTTTGTACTTGGTTTTCTTCTGTAGTTTTATTTGTGAAGGCTGTAGTGAGTGGATTTCGATATTTTCTTGTAGAACACAGTAAATAATTTGTTAAGAAAATAACAAATAGAAGATTTTCCATCAGTTGCTACAGTAGGATTCTGGGTAGTACAAATTTTCACATGGTATCAGAGCTTGTATAACTCAGTGCAGGAGGAGAAAGAGAGTAGATCTGGCAGATCCAGCGTTGAAGCAGAAACCACAGATCAAAGAGTTGCGTAAGTAGCAGATCGATTTCCCAGTGAAGTGCACAGTCCAAGCCGACAGGGCTAGATCAGCAAGGAAAATATCTTTCTGAGTGAGCTGACAAAGAGGTAAGATTATTTTTCCAATTTGCAGTTTTCCAGAGGCAGAGGGAGAAGTGCAGCGGATCTTCGCAAATAAATAGCTAGAGAGACGCAGCTTTTTGCAGGAATTGGTGGTGCAGAAAGCGTCAAAAGAGAGATCTGGAGACACTTTGAGGGAATTTTCTTTCTCAGGGAAGGCAGAGAAGCAGCATTCCAAACCAGCGCAAAGGTAGCCAGGTGCTACGCAGTACAACCAAATCCCAGCAGAGGCAGCGTAGAGGCAGTAGGAGCCATGCAGGGCTGACGCGGAGGGCTTCAGACCAGCATTAGGGTTTCTGGTGGGCCAAAAAGGGCTCGAGTTCTGTAAATCTCGTTTGAGGGTGTGAATCAGCCATATTTTTTGTCTCCGAGGATACAAGTATTGTTGCCATTTTATTTCTCAGTCGGGTGAACCAGTTTTATTGCCCAGGATTGTTGTAGTTAGATTATGCATAACAATGAAAACCCTCCAGAGCTAACTACACCAATTTTCTTGCATTGGGTTTTTCTGGGAATATTTTTCCAGAAAATTTGTGTCACTTTGTCTATGAGCATGTTATTCAATATTTGATTTGTATGTGTAGGTTGTTATATGTATTAACTTCGATGTTGTTTCTGAATATTCAGAATAATAACTTGTGGATTTAATCAAGTAGGAGAAGTAAATCGAGATTTAATAGTAGGATTTCTTAGATTAAGAAATTTTCACAGATCTCAAACTCTTCATCGAAGGTGTGGTGGCTATTCCAGTAGATGTAGATCCTTTGATGGAATACAAGAAGAATATGGCCAAGGCAAAGCGCTTGATCCTCGACAGAGTGAGGATCATGTCGTGCGCCACATAGCTAGCAAAGCAACAGCTAGAGAGATGTGCCAGGCCTTGGAGAAGTTATATCAAGGATCTTCTGAGCAGCGGAAGATGTATCTATAGGAGAGGATGCGGACTACCAGGATGCAGAAGGGTGAGCGCATTGATCCGTTCCTGGTTAGACTTTAAGAGAACCCATATCAGCTGGCAGTTATGGGATCAATTCCTCAGGCCACAATATGGTCAAATTGACCCTCAACTCAGTGTTCGAGGACTATCAGGTCTTTGTCCAGAGCATCCTAGGCAAAGAGAATTTTTCGTACTAGGAGTCAATGTGGGCAACTCTTCAGCAAGAAGAGATGAGGAGGGCCTTACTCAAGTGTCAACTTGAGGGAAGCAGCAGCACTGGGAAGAAGTCGAAGGAGGAGGATAATGTGGCCCTTGCATCAAAGGGGCAACATGAGTAGCGCAGGAGGAAGAAGGACCTTTCCAAGATCAAATTCTTCCTGTGTGGTGAGATGGGACACTATGCCACATAGTGTCCTGTCAAGAAGAGAGACAAAGACGAGAAGCATGGTCCACAAGTCGCACTTGCCAGGATCGATGAGGAGTTCACCATGATTGCCCATATACCTCCAGGAGGGAAGTGGGGTGATTTGGAGCTGTATACCCAGAGATATACAGGTTGGGCAGGATCCTTGAGGAGTCCACCTCTCAGATCAATACCTTGCTATGGGAACCCAAATCAGATGTTGCAGGATGGAAGAGTGTCCGTCGATGCAGAGGAGTGCAGAAGTGATAGTGCAGTGGTTAGCAGCACTAGAGTTTGAGCAGCGCAGAGTAGAGTTGGCAGCAGTGCAAGAAGGCACAGTGCAAAAGTCCACAGTAGCGCAACAACTTCAGAGGGACAGCATAGAGACTAGCAGCAGTCAGATCTTCAGTACCGAGATGCATCACACTGAACACTTCCTAGATCTTACAATCTTAGGAATCCTATCACAACTCACTGAATCTACTTCATCTACTTGTAAAGTACATTACACAACTATTTTTATATTTCTTCATGAAAATATTGAAGTAAATTACTGAAGCAGCCTACACTTAATACTTTATGATTCTGAAACAAGGAAACTGAGCAAAGAATAAATCACACGTAGGACACCATTATTTTTGGACCAAGTACCCGAAAAAACCCAATGCGAGAAAACCGATGCAGAAGATCTGAGGGTTTATTATTATTAAGCAATAGTTTCTGAATACAATCTATGGATATCTCGCTAGCTATCCAATACAGAGAAATCACGACATAAAAAAATATAGTGAGTTTTGCCTCACACTACAAGTCCCAGCTGATCCAGTAGCTGAACTAATGAAACCCCAACACCCTTTGCACAGTAGCTACGTAGGCCTGCATGGGGACTTCTATGGACTGTGTCACCTATTCTCTAGAATCGAGCTGCTCCTCGGAAAGTCGAGTTCCAACCCTCTCGGCTCATAACCCCGATCTTCCAGCGAATCTCAGACTATCTCACGAAGACACTGCGCAGCCTCTGCGTGGGCCTGTGTCACTCGTTCTAGGGCCTACGTCACACCCTTTGGACGCTGTGCTGCTTCCTCTACTGATTATGTTGTCTCTCTGCTATGTATTCTTGGTCCCGAAGAAGATCCTTCGACCAATAACTGCCTCTGCCCCTCACTACAACTGGAATCACTTAGATCTGATCTTCGTCCGAGCACTGCTCTATCAGAAGAATTCGATCACTTGATTCCCTTGGTGTATTTTTTCAAATGACCCTCAAGTCTTCCTTTATAGTCTTCTCGTTGAGACATCAACGACCGAGATTAGATTTATAATCAACGACTAAGATTATAACTTGACTTGATCTTTGCTTTTTCTAGATCGTTCTCACTCTATTATATTAATACCTTTTAATTATTTAATTTTCCCAAGTTTAGACTTAGGTTCCCCATTAAAATAATTAACTTTTACAATAAAACATAATCCAAGTGGAATTTTCATAAACGGTTTCTGGGTTCTTTGGAATACCAGTGCCCAAGCCTCTCCACAAAATTTGAGACTTAGAGCACTTTCAATGCTACCAAAAATTAACACTCCCTTTTAGCGAGGAAAGTGTTTTAACAACATGTCTGTTGTATACTGCTTTGACCTTGAAGCATCCTCTGCGCTGGTGAAGTCAGACAAGTTGTCCATCATCCATTGCACTGTTGCTACAACTGTATTGTTGCCCATGATATTGCCACTGCCACTGTTGCATCTGTACCACAACTCCCTCTCAAGTGTTGCATCTGCTATGTTGCTAGCACTGCCACTGCTAACACTACATCCGCACTGCAACTCAGTTGATGAGAGAAGCAACTGAAAATCACCCAAAACTGAACAAGTGTTCAGTGGATGCACCTTGGTGCTGAAGATCTGACTATCGATAGCTACTGCGTTGTCCATCTGATGCCTTGTGTTGTTGTCGCTCTGCGCTGCTCCAGAAGTAGGCATTGCTACCTACTGCAATTGTCGCTCCATCACTCCTTGGCTCCCACTAAAAACTCCTTCATCCCACTACTGCTGATCAAGGGCACCCGTAGCAAGGCTGTGATCCAAGAGGGGGGCTCCTCAAGGATCCTTCCGAATTGAAGTTCAAGGTGAACTACAGTTCTATGTTGCCCCATTTCTCTCCTAGAGAAGCGTGGGCACTCATGGAAAACTCATCCTACTCGATCTTTGCGGCCGCAACTTTAGGATCATGTTTTTTATCCTTGTGCTTTTTCTTCAAAGGACACTGTGATGCAAAGTGGCCCATCGCACCACATCTGAAACACTTCACCTTCGAGACATCTCTCTTTTGTCTTCGTTGCGCTTGTTGTCCCTTTGATGCGAGGACTGCATTCTCCTCCTCCTCTGGATTCTTCGATCTTCTGCCGTCAAGTTTTCACTTGACTAGATCTCTCCTCAACACCTCCTCCTGAAGTGACTCTCACATATGTTCCCAACTAGGAAGCGTAGCCCTTGTTGGGTGTGGAGCCTGATTTTCTTCCTGATTCAGAGATCCTTGTTTTAGCTGGATGTATACCCCAGGAAAATTGTACACCCTTGCACGCGGGGGGGTGCAAGGGGCACTTGTCCCCCCCGCAGGGTCCGGGGGGGCTGACCCCCCTGGCTGGGGGGTCCAGGGGCCAGCGGTCCCTCGGCGAGGTTTTGGGGGCAATGCCCCCGAAGCCAAAAATAGATGTAAATGTTGAAATTTGGTACCGGAGGACAGGTGGTTCCCTAAGGCTTTGATCTTTGGCCTAGGGAAAAGTGTCCAAAAGAATTTAATTTCTCTCCTAAAGTGACTTTATAATTTTTATAAAGTCAACTCTAATTTTAAAGTGACTTTAAGTGATAAAGTTACTAAAGTGACTTTATAAAGTTATAAAGTCAAATCTAATTTAAAAGTGACTTTAAGTGATAAAGTTACTAAAGTCAAATTTTAAAGTGACTTTAATAAAGTCAATGTAAAATTAGAAAGGAAAAGTGACTTTGAAAATAAATGACTAAGTGGGTATTTATTAAAGTGGGGTGAATTAAAAAATAGAAAGTGAGATTTAAATGAGCATTTAATCTCAGCCCTAGATCTCAATCTATTTCAGCCATTGGATTTAGGGATTCCCCAAATGTCACTTAGGGTTAGGTTAAAGGAGGAAAAGGAGAAAAAAATCATTCATTCTTTCATGAGCAGATTGAGAGAAGGAGAGCAAGAGAGCAAGGGAGATTTCTGAGCAGTGAGGAGAAGGAGGCAGCAGCTTGGCACACATTCCAAGGCAATATTTCAGCAAGACCGTACAACAGAGTTTGCACACAGTTCAAGGCAGATTTGGCACGATTTCCAAGGCAGAATTTGTACAGTAGCTTGTGGCACGTTTTCCAAGGCAGCCGTACCATTTTCTGGGCACAGATTTCGAGGGAGAAGTAGTTGTTTTTTGTTGCACGCTTTTCTAGACAGGCCATACAGCTTGTAGTTGATTGCTGGCACAAAAAGCGAGGCAAATTTCCGTATAGCAACATTTAATACAGCTGCACGCATTCCAAGGAGGCCGTACAACAGCATTTATTGCTGTTTTGCACGCAAAAAGAGGAGGTCGTACAACATAAATTAATGCTGTAATTTCTGGCCACGTTTTTCAAGGAAATATGCACAACATTTATTGCTGGTTCAATTTTACTGTCTGCACATTTTCCGAGGCGGTGGTTAAGCACGGAAAACGAGATAAGTTGTAAAAGTTTACTTGCTGATTTTTCTGAATATTTCTCTCACTATAAAAAGCATTTTTCAGAAATAAGAAGGAGCTCTCAAACTGGTTTTCCCCAAGAGTTGTAGGGGGTTTTTCCAGGGTCATGTTGACCAAAAATATCAGTGTCAAATGTGTGAATGATTGTTTTTATGCTTGCTGATTTTTAATTCTGCATTTTCCAGCATTCTGAAAAAATTTCCAGAATTTGTGTTTTCAGCAAAATTTATTTTCCAGTTTGTTAAATGTATGGATATGGGAAAGGGCATTTAACTATTTTGGAGTAATAAGGTGAAAAACTGAAAATCGGGGTGGGAAACTATAAATTTCTACAGTAAAATTGCCTTGTAAAAGTATATTAATTTCTAGTCAATCTGGGCCGTTCATTAGGCGGATGATCTGATGGTAGAAGTTATGTTTAGTTTAGGGTTTTTTGCCCTAGAAAGCAACCCCTCGTTTTTATGAGGGTATTGTATTGCGGCTGTGTATGGTATGTGTATTCTCTGAGCGGGAAACAGATAGGGAGACTGTGGGAGAGAACAGAGGATATTACAGCGGATCTGTTGTAGGTTTTGTCTCTTCATTTTTGCTGGATAATAGAAAGGAAGGACTCGCTGTTCGAGGTGGACGTAGCCCAAACCGGGTGAACCACGTATATCTGTGTGTCTCTGGTTTTATGTGTTTTGTGTGCTTGTATTTTCTACATATTTTATGTGTTGCATTTCTTTGTAATATTTAATTTTCTAACAACTGGTATCAGAGCCGAAGGTATATCTGTCTGATAAACTCGCAGGAAAGAAGGGTTCCTGGTTCGAGTGGGAGCAATGGCAGAAGATGCTAAGTTTAGGGTTGAGAAATTTAACGGCCAAAACTTCCCGCTGTGGAAGATGCAGATGGAAGATTATCTGTATCAGAAAAATCTATACCTACCATTGAGCGGAAAATCAAAGAAGTCGGCGGCCATGACAGATGCGGAATGGAACATTCTCGATAGAAAGGCACTCGGAACAGTACGGTTGTGCCTTGCGGTGTCAGTCGCCTTCAATATTTCGAAGGAAAAAACAACAGAGGGTTTGATGCAGGTGTTGGCGAAACTATATGAAAAACCCTCGGCCTCAAACAAGGTATTTCTTATGAAACGACTGTTTAATATGAAGATGTCGGAAGGTGGATCTGTTGCAGACCATTTAAATGATTTTAATACAATTACCAGTCAGTTAAGTTCTGTAGGGGTAAACTTTGATGATGAAGTTAGAGCTTTGTTATTCTTGTGCTCATTGCCAGAGAGTTGGAATGGTTTAGTAATGGCCATTAGTAACTCTGTCTCTGGATCTAGTACTTTAAAGTTTGATGATGTTGTTGGTGCTATCCTTAGCGAGGAAATGCGACGGAAAAGCTCTGGTGAGACATCAAGTAATGCTTTGAGTGCAGAGTCTAGGGGAAGAAGAATGGAAAGAGGAAAGAGCTCGGGATATCGCAGTAAATCAAGGAAAGGCAGATCCAAGTCCAGATCGGGGATAGTGTGCTGGAAATGCGGAAAGAAAGGACACCTAAAGAAAGACTATAGATCTCAGAAGGGAAAAGAAGGAGATGCACAACAAGAAAATAATCATGAAGCAAATGTGACAGGTGATGTGTTACAAGATGCTTTGATTCTTTCTTTCAAAAATGTTACTGATTCTTGGGTTGTAGATTCAGGGGCTTCAATCCATGCCACACCTGATAAGAAATATTATCATGACTATGTTCAAGGAGATTTTGGACAAGTTCATTTGGGTGATGATAAACCCTGTAAAATTGTTGGAATGGGTAAGGTTCTTGTAAAACAACAGAATGGAAACCAATGGCTACTAAAGGAGGTAAGGCATGTTCCAAATCTAAAGAAAAATCTGATTTCAACAGGGCAGTTAGGCAGTGAAGGTTGTGTTACAACTTTCACGGATAAAAATTGGAAGGTAACCAAAGGAGCCTTGGTAGTAGCAAAAGGCGAAAAGGTTGGTACATTGTATTTATGCAATGGTATTTCTAACTCTGTTAATGCTTTAACTTCCAAAGGAGCAGATGCAGCACTATGGCATCATAGGCTCGGACATATGAGTGAGAAGGGGATGAAGATTCTTCACTCAAGAAATTTGTTGCCAGGTTTGAAGAATGTTGATTTGGATTTCTGTGAGAATTGCATTTATGGAAAACAAAAGAGAGTCAGATTTCTCAAAGTTGGGAAAGAAAAGAAGAGTGAAAAATTGGAACTTGTGCATACAGATGTATGAGGACCTGCTCAGGTATCATCTCTCGGTGGCTTTCGCTATTATGTTACGTTTATTGATGATGCAACTAGAAAAACTTGGATTTATTGTATTCAAAATAAATTTGATCTATTTGATACTTTCAAGAAATGGAAAGCTTTGGTTGAGAGTATGATTTATTGCAGCCAAAGGTTATTCTCCTTCATCAACAAGGTAACTCTTTCTATCTAGGGTATGAATTTGGATGATCCATCCAAGAGATCCTCAAATCTCACATTGATTGCTACCATATCTTTGATTTGATAATTATCCTTGTGATCAATGCTGACATCCACAAGAATATTTATGTTAGTTTATAGATCTACTAAGATTTCTTATGGATCTACCTAGAAGCAACACTTCAACCTTGAAGCTGCAACATAATTTTGACCTAGATGCAGTACTTCGATCTTGCAGTAGTAGCCCAAAAAATCCACACGTGAGATAGATAGATGCCCTAGAAACTTTGATCCTGCAATTCTCTTCCTTCTTCTTGCAACTTCGCACTTCTCTTCTCTCACAACAGAGCTCATTTAGACATAGCCTTCTTCATTTGAGGAAGCAATTGCTCAACCTATTTGGTTTGATGCCATGGTGGAAGAATATCAATCCATCATGAAGAACAATGTATGGGAGGTGGTGTCTAGACCAGAAGGTAAATTGGTGGTTGGTTCGAGATGGATCTACAAAGTGAAGCATGCAATTGACGGGAGCATCGATAAGTACAAGGCCATAATTTTGGCCAAATGATTTTCTCTGATAGAGGGAGTGGACTATGAGGAAAATTTTGCACCGTGTGTAAGATATTCCTCAATTAGATCCATACGAAGATAGGGTGGAAAATCGAGCAGATGGATGTGAAGATCGCCTTTCTCAATGGTGTTGTTGAGGAGGAGATTTACATAGAGCAGCTAGAAGGATTTGATACATATGATCGGGTCACATGTGTGTAGACTCAAGAGAGCAATGTATGGTCTCAAACACGCACACCGAGCATGGTATACTTGGATTGGAAGTTACCTCAGAGGATTGGGCTTCACAAAAAGTGAAGTAGATGTGAACCTCTATCACATTGTGGTAGATGGTAAGTTGCATATTATTGTTTTGTATGTTGATAATTTAATATTGATAGGTGATGAGCATCTAATCTTCTCTTGCAAATAGGATCTTGCAAGGGAATTTTAGATGAAAGACATGGGCCTCATGAATTACTTCCTCGAGCTAGAAGTACGGCACGGTGATTGTAATATCCCCAAAGGGGCAATATCCCCAAAGGGGCATAACCAGTAATATAACAGAAATATGCCAGATAGATATAGAAAATGCAATGCTGAACCAGATCTACTGAATCATGACACATGTAATACCAGAAACTGAGCCATTTTATTAATCAGAAGTACATAGAGAGAAGTACAAATAAATCAGAATCAGTGCACCTATCCTTGCCCTCGGCAAGTGATGACCCTCCCATACAAGAAAATGGCTGCAATAAGGACAGCGTCCTAGCTGCTCTGGAGATGAACGGCGCTGGTACTGGAGCTGATCTCTAACTGCAAACCCTCTCTACTGGAAAACGCTGTCTCTGCTAGTGACAGCGCAGAAACAGGTGAAGCACAAGGCCCTCAATCCTCCAGACATATGAACCTGCTACAGAATGCTGGAAACGCTGATGAGCCCCTCTCACAATAGCCTGCTCCTCAGAACTGCGTTTCTCCTGATGGATCTGAAGCCTCCAATCAGATCTGCGTCCTTCCCTTCCTGATCTGCGTCCTCCAATATCAGATCTGATGCCAAACCCTCAGATCTATACTAGATCTGGAACTGTCTCCTCAGATCTACAGCCTCTAGGGCTAGATCTGGTGTTATCCCTTCAGATACGAGCTGAATCTATCAATATCTCCTATGTCTTTGTCACTCCTCAGTGGACTTAGTGCTAAACCTGAGATCGCAACATACAATACTGAATGCAACATACAATACTAGATGCACCCAACATACACGACTAGATACGCAGATCTGTCCTTCCCACAAACTGGATCTAGCAATAAACCTTGAGATACGCAATCCTTACCTCCGAAGGGAAATGAATAGCCGTCCTCACTCTAGGGACTGGAAACGGCGTCTTACGCACTCCCAAAGCGGCGTTTTCTCTTGTCGGTGGGCTGCGTCCTCCTTGGGCCGCTGACGTCTCCCCCTCTGAAAGCGATCAGCGTCCTCCTTCCAGATGAGACAACGTCCTTCTCCTTCAAGAATCAGCGTCCTTCCTCCTCTTCCTCTGCGCAGCCACAAGAGGGCTTCCTCCTCCTCAGATATACTTCAGAAATTGCTGCTGCTTCACTGCTGGAACTGAAAAGTGTACTCAGAACAAACCTCACTAGGGCGGCTACTCGAAGTCCCCCGAAGCTAAGGGTGAAACCAGAAAAACCTTACAGGCCGGTTTTCGAGGAAGTCCCCAGGATCTAAAGTGAGATCAAATAGGAACTGCTGGGTGCACCTAAAGCAGTCTTGAGGCAGAGCTAAACATGGGCGTCTTTGAAGCAGACAAGAGTCCAGCTATCAATAAGAATATCAAATCATGAATGATCAAATGAGGTGAGAGCCTCTCCTTTTATAACATCAATCTCCCTCCAAAACTCAACTCACCCTGGATCTGCGCAGTTTACCTAGGGTTAACCTTATGTCTCCTCCATCATATCCACGTGGACCCCCAAGGCCCCCTCTCTAAGTTACAACGTCAAGCTACTAGGAAAAAGAACACTTTATTATAAAGTGAGGTGACTTAAGTGAGGTGACCCCTCTTATTTCTCACTTTATTTATTATTCCTATCTAAAGCAGCAAAATAACACAAAAATGCAATATTCCAATTAGCAAAGCTAATTGGGAATATTACAGTCTCCCCCGGCAAAACGTTGCTTGTCCTCAAGCAACTGAAGTGAGGGATGCTGCAAGATCTTCTCATCCTCCCAAGTGGCATCCTCATCTGGCTGATTCTTCCATCTCACCAGGAACTCTCTGATCTTCCTGCTACGCAACTGTCTCTCCCTGGTGTCAATAATGGCCTCTGGCTGTAATACCAAGTGCCCCTCATCATCTGTCGTAGGTAGCTCCCCGGTGACTGTCACATGCTGGCCCAGTGCCTTCTTCAGGCATGATACATGGAAAATGTTATGAATCCGGCTGCCTTGGGGCAACTCCAACTCATATGCAACCTGTCCGATCCTACGAATCACCCTGTATGGTCCATAAAAACGAGGCTTAAGTTTCTCTGCCCCCTTCTGTTTGAGTGAAGACTGGCGGTATGGCTGTAACCGCAAGTAGACCAAATCCCCTACCTCAAAGTGTCTCTCCACTCGGCCCCTGTCTGCATCTAACTTCTGCTGATTTTGGGCGGTGGCTATGTTGTCCTTGAGAGTCCGAAGGATGTCTTGGCTCTCTTGGATCCATAGTTTGGCTCGTGGAGCCCTGCCAACCCCAAACATCACATCCACAAAAGACAAGGAATGATATCCATACAACGCATAAAACGGTGTCATGCCGATAGACATATGATGGGTTGTGTTGTAGCAGTACTCGCCCAGATGTAGCCATTTCAGCCACGCTCGCTGCTGCCCACTGACGTAGTTACGCAAGTAGCCCTCTAGCCACTTGTTAACTATCTCTGTCTGCCCGTCCGTCTGGGGATGATAGCTGGTGCTCGGTGTCAACTCAGTCCCTACTAGTCGAAAGAGCTCCTGCCAAAATCCATCCATAAAGCGGCTGTCCCTGTCACTAACAATGGTCTTGGGTAGACCATGCAATCTGAAAACCTCCCGGAAAAGCAACTCTGCAACCTGTGCTGCTGTGTAGTGCGCCGAAATGGCAAAGAAGTGGGCATACTTCGTTAGCCGGTCAACTACTACGAAGATGCAGTCCTTGCCCTGCACTGTGGGCAAACCCGTGATGAAGTCCATCGAGACACTCTCCCACTTCCCCTCAGGAATGGGAAGCGGCTGTAACAACCCTGCGGGATGGTTCATCTCCCCTTTGTTCCGGTGGCAAACCTCGCACTCCCTGACATGCTGGAGTACGTCCTCCTTGAGGCCCTTCCATGCAAATCTCTCCCGGATGGCCCTGTACATCTTGGTGAACCCCTGGTGGCCCGCCAATGGTGAATCATGAGAGGCATGGAGTATCTTCTCCTTGAGCTGAGATCCCTCAGTCAAGAAGATCCGATCCCTGTAATAGATGACCTCATCTGCCACCCTGTATCTGCTATCTGCTACCTGTCCATCCAACACCTCGCATGCAAATCTATCCTTGGAATACTCAACCAGTAGTCGAGCCTTCCAATCGGCGTCCAAGCTCATGAGGGATAATGTGGCTGGTCTACGGGAAAGGGCATCTGCTACCACATTGTTCTTCCCTTTGACATACTCTATGTCAAAATCGTAGGCCTGGATCTTGCTGATCCACTTCTGCTGCCTCTCCTGTAACTGCTTCTGCTCCAGAAAGTACTTCAGGCTATTATGATCTGTCCTGACTCTGAATCTGCCGCCTACCAAGTACTGCCGGAATTTGGCCAATGCATGCATGATGGCCAACATCTCCTTATCATAGATAGGATAAAGTCTCTCATGTGGAAGGAGCTCCCGGCTCTCGAATGCAATCGGATGACCCTCCTGCATCAAAACTGCTCCAATCCCTTCCCCTGATGCATCGCACTCCAGGATAAAGCGCTGAGTAAAATCGGGCAATGCCAGCACCGGACAACTACTCATCACCTCCTTGAGCTTATCGAAAGCTCGCTGGGCGGTATCCGTCCAACTGAATGCCCCCTTCCTCGTCAGCTCTGTGAGGGGTGCAGCAAGCTGTGAGAAGCCCTTGACGAACTTCCTGTAGTAAGTACAGATACTAATGAACCCTCTACACTCTGTCACATTCCGCGGCTCTGGCCAGTCCCTGATAGCCCGGATCTTCTCGTCATGGACTCGCACTCCGTCCACTCCTATGATATGTCCCAAATACAACATCTCTGTCAATCCAAACTCACACTTGGAGAGTTTGGCAAAGAACTGCTGCTCCTCCAGAATGCGCAAGACTGTCTCAATGTGCTGGAGGTGCTCCTCCCAGGTCCTGCTGTATATGAGAATATCATCAAAGAAAACTAGCACGAACTTCCTCATATGATCCCTGAAGATATGGTTCATGCAAGACTGAAAAGTGGCAGGTGCATTGGTCAGTCCAAATGGCATAACCAGAAACTCAAAGTGCCCATAATGACACCTGAAAGCAGTCTTGGGAATGTCCTGTTCCCTCATGCGTATCTGATGGTACCCGGACTTCAAATCAATCTTTGAGAAGAATCGTGCTCCTCTCAGCTCGTCCATCAACTCATCGATCCTGGGAATGGGGTACCTGTTTTTCAAAGTCTTCTTGTTCAGAGCTCTGTAATCAATGCACATGCGTAATGTGCCATCCTTCTTCTTCACCAGCACTACTGAAGAAGCGAAAGGACTGGTGCTGGGTCGAATGTGCCCAAGGGCCAGCAGCTCCTGAATGGCCCGCTCTATCTCATCCCGATAGGCCTTGGGATGCCAATAAGGGGTGGTGATTACTGCCTGTATCCCCTGCTCCAACTCGATCGTGTGCTCAAACCCCCGATCAGGTGGCTGTCCTGGTGGAATGTCTCCAAAAACTACTGCATACCTGTCGAGAAGAGTCTGTAGATCAGGGTGCACCGCCCTACCTGTATCTACTATCTCTGAAGCCCGCAGCTCGACTGCCCACTCTATATCTCCCCTGCGGAATGTCGCATCCATGCTGTGTGCCGATACTGTCTGGGGCGGATATGTGTTCTGTCCTCGGATCTTCTCATGCCTCCCCGTCTTGGGATCATCCCACTCCATTTCCAAGGCCTTCCAATCTGTTGTGACCTTCCCTAGAGTGATAAGCCACTGCACTCCCAATATCACATTGGTGTCAGGAATGTCCACCACAAAGAAGTGATCAGTCAAAGTATAGGTGCCCATCGTCACTGATAACTCTGGTACATATCGAGCACAAGCCATGGTCTGATCTCCTGGGACCAAAACAGAAAACCCATCAAAGCTCTCCGTGGGTATGCCTCTCCGTGCTACCATCTGGGCATCGATGAAATTGTGGGTGGCCCCACTGTCAACTAGAACTGAGACACGCTGTCCCCGCACTATCCCACGTACGCGCAGTGTCAGATACTTGGGGACTCCCCGTAACGCTGCTAGAGCTCCCCCAGTAGGTGCAAATGATGCCTCTCCTGCATCGGGTGGCGGAGGTGGTAAAGCACTCTGCGCTGCATAACACTCTCCAGCCTCCTCATCATCCAACTCATCCTCTTCTCCACTGCCCTCGGAGAAGACCTCTATGAAATGTGCCTTCCTTGCTGTGCACTTGTGTCCTGGCGCCCATGGCTCCTGGCAGGTGAAGCACAATCGCTTCCGTCTCAGCTCTCTCCTAGCCTCATCATCATACTGTCCTCGTCCGGGATTCGCCTTGGGAGGCGGAACCCTCGTGTCCTTACCCTTAGGCTGGAAAGCCTGTCTCTGGGGATAAGGTGGTCGAGTCCTAGGCAAGACATCTTGTAGGTCACGGGCCCTACTGATAGCATCCTGAAGGGTAGCCGGTTTGTTCGACCGGACTAGACCACGAAGTGGTTCTGACAGCCCATCTACAAACATCGTGATCAACCGAGCTGCTGATATGTCAGGTACCATCACTGAAACCCTCAAAAAGTCTGAGATGTACGCCTCTGCACTACCTATCTGTTTGAGCTTGGTCAGCTCGAGGAAAGGCTGATCCGGGTCCTTCTGATCAAAACGTTTCACCACCCTCCTGGTGAACTCAGCATATGTAGTCACTGTGGAATGTCCCAGTGTTGTCAACCCATGAAACCACCAGTTCTGGGCCTCACCCTCTAGATGTAATGCAGCCATCTTAATGGCCTCCTTCTCTGGCATCTGGTTAAGCTAAAAATAGAGGTCTAATTTCTCCACCCAAGACCTGGCTGTGGTCTTTGGTGACCCATCAAACATCGGCAAATGAAATTTGCTGGCTGCACGGTTACTATCACGGTGGGAACCCCGTCCCTTATTTCGATCATGAGGCTTACTGCCGCTTCGGAACTGCAGATATTGATTAAAAGGAAGAGCATCCATGAATTTCTGCCCCAGGCTTCGCCAATCTGCAAACCAAACTGCATGAAGATCGGGACCCTCATCTCTTGATGCCGTTTGCTCCACTTCCTCTACCGGGAAAGTAGGCATGGTAGGTCGCGTGTCCATGGAATCGGTCTTCTGCGCTGTCCCAATGGGAATAGCATCTGGTATGCAACTAGATGCTCCCGATCCTTCCCCTACCTGAAAGACTCTAAGGGGCTCTTTCTGCGTCCCTTCTGCAACCTTCTTAGTTACCTCCTGCATGAATGCATCCATCTTTGCATCCATCCTCTCGGTCAACTTCTCCGTCCATTTTCACAATATGGCCTCCATTGGATTCCTCCGTTCTGCCTCTGAATCAGAATCGCTTCCCCCGAGGAGAGTGGGGCGACCCCTAGGTGCCATAGATTGCTAGCACCACAGGCTGAGCCAGATCTAAGCTCTGATACCACTGTAATATCCCCAAACAGAAATATGCCAGACAGATATAGAAAATGCAATGCTGAACCAGATCACTGAATCATGACACATGTAATACCAGAAACTGAGCCATTTTATTAATCAGAAAGTACATAGAGAGAAGTACAAATAAATCAGAACCAGTGCACCTATCCTTGCCCTAGGCAAGTGATGACCCTCCCATACAAGAAAATGGCTGCAATAAGGACAGCGTCCTAGCTGCTCTGGAGATGGACTGCGCTGGTACTGGGCCTGATCTCTAACTGCAAACCCCCTCTACTGGAAAACGCTGTCTCTGCTAGTGACAGCGCAGAAACAGGTGAAGCACAAGGCCCTCGATCCTCCAGACAGATGACCCTGCTACAGAATGCTGGAAACGCTGATGAGTCCCTCTCACAATAGCCTGCTCCTCAGAACTGCGTTTCTCCTGATGGATCTGAAGCCTCCAATCAGACCTGCGTCCTTCCCTTCCTGATCTGCGTCCTCCAATATCAGATCTGATGCCAATACCCTCAGATCTATACTAGATCTGGAACTATCTCCTCAGATCTACAGCCTCTAGGGCTAGATCTGGTGTTATTCCTTCAGATCTGGGCTAGATCTATCAATATCTCCTCAGATCTGTCACTCCTCCAGCTGGATCTAGTGCTAAACCTCCAGATCTGCAACATACAATACTAGATCTGCAACATACAATACTAGATCTGCAACATACAAGACTAGATCTGCAAGATCTATCCTTCCCACAACTGGATCTAGCAATAAACCTTCAGATCTGCAACCCTTACCTCCAGAAATGGACAGCGTCCTCACTCTAGGGCTAGACAGCGTCCTTCTGCTCCCCAAACAACGTTTTCTTTGCCAGACTGGAACTGCGTCCTCCTTGGACAGCGTCCTCCTCTCCTGATAGGCACAGCGTCCTCCTTCCAGATGAGACAACGTCCTTCTCCTTCAAGAATCAGCGTCCTTCCTCCTCTTCCTCTGCGCAGCCACAAGAGGGCTTCCTCCTCCTCAGATATACTTCAGAAATTGCTGCTGCTTCACTGCTGGAACTGAAAAGTGTACTCAGAACAAACCTCACTAGGGCGGCTACTCGAAGTCCCCCGAAGCTAAGGGTGAAACCAGAAAAACCTTACCAGGGCAGGCACTCGAAGTCCCCCGAGGCTAAGGGTGAGATCTCCGACCGGAGACACTCGTGCCCTAAACAGTGCTGCAGACCGACTAAACAACCGGCGTGCTGAAGCAGATAAGAGTCCAGCTATCAATAAGAATATCAAATCATGAATGATCAAATGAGGTGAGAGCCTCTCCTTTTATAACACCAATCTCCCTCCAAAACTCAACTCACCCTGGATCTGCGCAGTTTACCTTGGGTTAACCTTATGTCTCCTCCATCATATCCAGACCCCCAAGGCCCCCTCTCTAAGTTACAACGTCAAGCTACTAGGAAAAAGAACACTTTATTATAAAGTGAGGTGACTAAAGTGAGGTGATCCCTCTTATTTCTCACTTTATTTATTATTCCTATCTAAAGCAGCAAAATAACACAAAAATGCAATATTCCAATTAGCAAAGCTAATTGGGAATATTACAGTGATGGTGAATTGTTTGTGTCTCAAGACAAGTATGCTATCGAGATACTTCAAAGATTTCACATGGATAATTGTAAGCCCTTGGAGACATCTCTAGCTACAAACTGGAGGAAGGAGAATGCCACTTCAGGTGAACAGGTTGATGCTACCATTTACAGGAAGCTTGTGGGGTCTTTGAGGTATCTTGTGAACACAAGACCGAACATGTGATATGTAGTAAACCAACTAAGTCAAGCTATGGTGGGTCCTACCAAGCTATACTAGAAGGCAAAAAAGCATGTGTTACGGTACCTCAGAGGCAATACACAGTGTGGATTAGGGTATAAACGGACAGAGGGAGTGAAGCCACAAGGCTTCATCGATGTAGATTGGGCAAGGAATCCATATGACAAGTAAAGTACATCAGGGGTTTTCCTTAGTGTTGGGTCCACAACTGTTTCCTAGTATAGCAAGAAGCAAAGGTTTGTGGTGCTCAACTCAACAGAGGTTGAATACATGGTTGCAAGTCACGCAACATGTGAAGTAATTTGGATGAGGAAAATACTTGTGGCACTATTCAGTCAGGAGATGGATTCGACAGTGATATATTTTGATAACCAGAGTTGCATTAAGCTCTCTGAGAATATGGTATTTCATGACAGGGCCAAGCACATCGATATCTGGTATCATCATTTGTGGGACTTTTTAGTTTTTGTAGCATCGAATGTGATCTGGTCATGAAATTTGGTAGAGAGGCTAGAATACATGAAATCTTCAATTTCCAAAAATCATTTTTGGAAATTCCACCTAGAGATGGCTTAATTAGATTATTAACCTATTTTTTAATGTTTCCTAAGTCTAAACTTAAAAAACCTGGCTAATTAATTAGAATTAATTATGTCAAGATGAGAATAATATAGAAACTCACACAGATCAACTTTGATATGATCTTAGCCCTTGATTAAGATTTAATCTTGGCCATTGGAGTCCCAACAAAGGATTATAAGAAGAAGTCGATGGGCACTTCGAGAATACACTTGAGAAGTTCGATTTCCAAAGAGCAGTAACAATTGTTGGAGAGCCAGAGATCGAGGTAGAGACAGTGAGGCTGGAGGGAGTTTTCCAGATCCAGCGAGTACATTTGCAGAGAGGTCGAGATATCTCCAGGAGGATGCACATAGGCAGCGCAAAGCATCATAGGACAGTTCAAATTGTTGAATAGGGCAGATGTTTTCAGTTCCAAAGGCTAGGCAGAGGTTCAAGAGTGTCAGAGGGATGTTTTCCTAAACAACAACAGGAAGGACGACTTGATTAGCAATCAGTTCGGGCAGCAATAGCAACATTTAGCTTCAGAGTGACACAGTGCCTACATAGGCCCAATAGGACGACTTTCTTTTCAGAGGCAATCCGGTGTCGAAATTGCTCAGAGAGAGGTTAAATTCCCTCTAGATATTTTTGCCAGTATTTTCTCCGTGGGATAGCCAGATTTTAGCATCTAGATTATTGTACTCATAATTTCTCACTGTTGCATAATAATAAAACCCTCAATTGTTGCATTTGTTTTCCCAAGTTGGGTTTTTTCGAGAACATTTGTTCAAAAAGAATGGTGTCATTTTTATGTATGTGTGTGCTAGTATATTCCTACTTTCCAGGACTATATTCTTCCGCAGTTTATTTATGAAAATCACATTGTAAGTTATTTGGTATTTTCCGTAACAAACAATTGTTAAATAAACTAACAATTAGGAAAGTAATCTCCAGTGGATGTGATAGAATTAAATTTCCACAGGATTGTGTGCGGAGGAGAATTATGTTGCTACAATACATTCCAACTGAGGAGCAAGATGTTGAATTCTTGACAAAGTCATTGTCAAGGGGTAAATTTGAATTCCACAGGTGCAGGATAGGGGTGGTGGAAAACCATTTTCTTCCTAAGAGGGAGTGTTAAAAATTGTAGCAAGAAAGGCTCAATTGACTTTAGCCTTAGTCAAATTGAGTAAATCGAATTTCCATATCAGTAGGACAACTTACAGGCAGTTAACTAATGTTGCATAGATCTTGTCACCCAATTAACTCAGTAAATTCGAGTTAGAGGGCTTGGAGTTCAGTGATGCATGTGTGATTGCTAAATTTTAGTAATCTAGTTCAATCATTTTCATTTTTATTCATTTAATTGACCTCTAACTATTGATAGAGTCAGTTGAAGGTCAATTGTGCAATGGGACAACAATCTAACTCAAAGATTTGCTAGTTAATTGATCAATCAACCCAAAATAGCTAGTTCATGCTGAGAATTTGAGTTCCTCCGCTGAAGTGGAGATAACAAGGCAGTGTAACATCAGTTGTAGACTATTCTACGAAGGCATACGTACCCTACCCCCCTTTAGTTTTGAACCTATGACCTCTTATATATATATATATAACCATCTTAGCTCTGAATCTACCAAGAATGAAGAGAAATTGAATTTCTTGAGGTCTAAATTTTTCTTCAAGTTTTGCACTTAAAAATAGGGTTGCATCTTAAGAGATTTGATTTCTTTGGGTTCTTGGTAGATCCAAAGTTAAGATGTTTTTTTTGTTTTTTTGTTTTAATTAGTTTTTTTTTCAAATATTGTTTTTTTCTCTCTATAAGTGATACACAAGTCAATATATAAGTTAGCATGTGGTTGCCTTCCATTGCAATTTTAGTGCACTTGATTGATTTATTAGGTTGAGGGAGCATGTGAAAGTATAAGAGGCATATATTTCAAGCAATTCCTTCCAAGACCCTAAAAATGTAGGCCAATGACATATTAAAATATTTTAATGATCCATACTAATTAGAAGAGACATTAAGAACCTCTTTTTTCACAATAACAATTATATTATGTATCTAAAAATGTTGTTGGTGAGCCTTACAACTATGTAATACAAAAAGGATGGTTGAGGCTAGATTAGAGAGATGTTCCTAGCTCTACAAGGTTGAGTTAGTCTAATATAAGAAAATGTGTAAATAATACATATCTAAAATAGGCTTCGATGTCGCTTTCTTATCATCATTCATTGAGGTTCTAGAGTACACCTTTTCTTCTTTACTACTAGCATTAATTGTGGTTTATTTCCTTGCCACACTTGTGGTAATCCCTCTTCCTCTTGGCCCCCTTTTCCTTTTCTTCTTCCTTTGCCTCCTTTTGGTTGCATAGTTAATGGCTTAGGATATGGATTTTGTTTAGGGTTCACTATGACTACCTTGGTCTCTCTATCAAGATGTCACTCTTGACTAGTTGTGTTTTATATCATTTAGTTATAGAGTTTTCTTTGGAAACTCTTTCTTCTCACATATTTCATCTTTATTAGCCCCATATTGATGTTGTTGCATCATGCCCCCAATGGTTCTGTTGAGCATCACTACTTTGTACCTTATACATCTTTGTCGGCACTTTTGATGGTGCTTTTCAGGGCTATTTTTTTATGCCTTAGCTAATGGAACCTCACAATCATTGGCACCTTTAATGTTGCTTTCTAGCGTCATTGATTCATGCCTTTGTTAATGTCACCTCACCATCATCTCCATCTCCTATGCCTTCATTCTTCATTAGTTGGCATAGTTTCCTCCCGCCTCTCACTTCCTTTTCCTTTAATAAATTTCTTCTAGTGATGTCTGTTGAGATTTTGAGTGTTGGGGTAGCATCACGTGTGCTCTAGCCCTGAAATCTTGTGGAGGGTCTAAGACACACAAGACCTCGAAAACCCAAAAATATTTTGGAGAAATTTCATCTAATGTGTAAGATATTAAAATAATTAATTTTTTTAATGAGGACCCTAAGTCTAACTTAGGAAATTAGAAAAATTAAAGTGAATTAATTAAAAACATGTGATGAAATGTTCTAAGTGACGCGGATCAAGAAGTGTTTTAATCTTAGTCGTCAATAAGATATCAAATCACGGTTGTTGATGTCTCAATGAAAAAGTATAAGAGAAAGGCTTGGGGGTCAGTTGAAAACACACACACAGATGCAGAGCACTGAGACTGAGCTGGAATTCTAGGGCGTGGTTTGCTAAGAATTTCTAGAAGTGTTTCAACTACAGCGAGGGGTAGTATTGGCTAAGGGGTGATCTGATCCTAGAGTCAAGAGTCAGCAAGAGGAAGAGAAGTAGCAACCAGGAGCAGCGTCGAGAGTTTTAGCCATTACGCAGGCCCAAAAAGGGCAGTGCTGAGGCAGCAGGAGCCCTTCAGGGTTACGCAAAGGCCATCCAGAGCAGCGTAAGGACTGCATCACCTAGTCTGGGGTTATGCAGTCCCCTTCTAAGCAGCACAGAGGCACGCAGAGGCTAGCAAGGCTGAGGCTGGCAGCTTCAGAGCAGCGCTGGGGTTTCTAGAGGCAGAACAAGGATGAGTTTTGTATATCCCGTTTGAGGGTGTGAATCAATCCAGTCTTTAGTCTCTAGAACAACAAGTATTGTTGCAGATCTTATTTTCTCTGTCGAGTTAACCAGAAAGGTGCCCAGATTTGTTGTGCTCAGATTCTACTTTATAATAATAAACCCTCATATTTGTTGCACCGATTTTCCCGCATTGGGTTTTTCCGGGGACATTTGTCCGAAAAATTTGTGGCACTTTGTCGAATGAGCGTAATATTCAATAAATGATATGTATGTGTGTAGGCTGCTAGTTGTGTTTACTTCGGTATTTTATGAATATTTTCT
Source organism: Pinus albicaulis (assembly GCA_034641835.2). Taxonomy (NCBI): domain Eukaryota; kingdom Viridiplantae; phylum Streptophyta; class Pinopsida; order Pinales; family Pinaceae; genus Pinus; species Pinus albicaulis. The sequence goes on from CM076583.1 coordinate 509,903,837, forward strand.
GAAAATAACTTGTATAATTAAATCACAAGTAGGAGAAGTAAGTCAAGATACCGCAGTAGGATTTCTATAATGTTGTATTCAAAAATTTTCACAATGTCATCTCCTTTCTTTCATTCTACCATTCTTTGATCTTTCCTCACAAAGTTGTTGTTGTTATACCATTCTCCAATTGAGGCAAGAGGTATCGTTCTTTTACTCTTGCTCTCGTACTTGCTTTTAATATGTCATTCATGATTTTTTTGTCACATTCTTTTCATGATAACTGGTTTTGTTTCACATTTTTTCATGATTTATTTGTCATTATTGTCACTAAACTCACTCATTCTTTATCTCATATTCTAGTCATTATTTAATGTAGTACTTAGCTTACCTATAATATCATAATTGTTGTTATATTGGTTTTATGATTAACAAATTCATTGTTCATCTCTAATTTCATTTTTACATTATGAACTTAATCTCTACCTTTTACTTGCATAGTAGTTAACATTTTTGTATATATTCCTTTATCAAAAGTACATTGGAGAATTGTTGAACAAGTTTGGCATGGCTGAATGAAATCCTTTGTCCACTCCAATAGAATAAAATATGAAACTCACATCTAAGAAAAGGAAATGAATTTGAGGATGCAACTAAATATAAACATCTTGTGGAAAGTCTAATCTACCGCACCACTACCAGACCAGATATTTCATTTGTTGCTAGAATCCTTTCCAAGTTTATGCAAAATCCATGTGAAGGGCATTGATCTAGTACAAAAATAATTCTAAAGTACTTCAAAGAAAATCAAGACTTTGCACTCAAATATTCATAGGTGGATGTTTTCAACTTGATTGGATATTCTAATTCAACCTTTGAGAAGATAAGGAAAATGTAGTGTCTATTTCAGGCTATGTTATGAGTATTGAATCAGGAGCATCTCCTAGAGGTCACGCAAACAGTAAGTTCCAACAGAGGTAGAATTTGTAGTAGCTACAAAAGAAACCAAGGAGATTGTGTGGCTCAAGAAAATTCTTGAAGACTTGCACAGGAAACAAGTGAACTCTACTTTCCTTTTAATTGACAATAATTATGCAATTAAGTTAGCCAAGAATCCCAACTTCCATGATTGAACCAAGCATATCAACACAAAGTGTCGTTTGATTCGATATACTGTAGAGTCCAAGACATTGTTCCACCAGTACGCAAATTGCAAAAAATTTCACCAAAGCACTTGGAACATAAAAGTGTGAAATATTCAAAATGAGGCTTGGACTCACAAACACCCTTGCAGATTAAGGGGGGAATGTTAGAAACCTAATATTTAGGGATTATGTGATCAAATTGTAAATATGTAAACAAAGAAAAAATAACAGTTAGAGTAGGAAGCGACCTTTGAGTATATATCCCAAAGGTCACACCTCTTCATGTTATATAATAATGTTTACATTAATGCAAAGGTATCAGTTCGAGTCACCTTATTGTCTTGACAATTCATATTTGTCGAGAAATTAGTAACACCCTAACTTTCTCTATTCCAAGTTGTTGATGGGTAGAATTGACCACTCATCAACGCAACAGGAACAACTCGGTACACCAAGTTGTTCCTCTTACGGTGATGAGTGGTCAATTCTGCTCGTCAACACAGGCAATTGTCCCCCCTTTTTTTATTGTCTTGCCACAGTTGTGGTAACCCCTCTTCCTCTTGCTCCCTTTTCATTTTCTTCTTCCTTTTCCTCCGACTAGGTTGCATAGTCAATGGCTTAGGATATGGATTCTATTTAAAGTTCACTATTGCTACCTTGGTCTCTCCTTTGAGATGTCACTTTCGACTAGTTTTTTTTATATCATTTAGTTTTAGAGTTTTCTTTGGAAACTCTTTCTTCTCACATTTTTCATCTTTATTAACCCCATATTGATGTTGTTGCATCATGCCCTCAGTGGTTCTCCTGAGCATCACTATTTGTACCTTATATATCATTGTTGGCACCTTAGATGTTGCTTTTTAGGGTTATTTTTTTATGTCTTAGCTAATGGCACCTCACAATCATTGGAACCTTTAATGATGATTTCCAGCGTCATTGCTTCACACCTTTGTTAATGTCACCTCACCATCATCTCCACCTTCTATGCCTTCATTCATCATTAGTTGGCATTGTTTCCTCCCACCTCTCATTTCCTTTTCCTTTGCCAAATTTCTTGCAGTGATGTCAACTCCTTTCTTTCATTCTACCATTCTCTGATCTTTCCTCACAAAATTGTTGTTGCTATACCTTTCTCCAGTTGGGACAAGACTCTTAACTTTTGTGATGTAAGTACCTTAGTTCAACTTGCTACTTCATTTCCAAATCCCACCCTTAATGAAGTGGAGGTATCATTCTTTTACTCTTGCTCTGGTACTTCCTTTTTATACGTCATTCATGATTTAGTTGTCACATTATTTTCATGATAACTGGTTTTGTTTTCATGTTTTTATGAATTAGTTGTCATTATTGTCACAACTCACTCATGATTTATCTCATATTCTATTCATTATTTAACTTCGTATTTAGCGTACCTCTAATATTATAATTTAGTTGTTATATTTGTTTTATGATAATTAAATTCATTGTTCACCTCTAATTTCATTTTTACATTATGAACTGAATTGCTACCTTTTACTTGCATAGTAGTTAACATTTTTATTTTTCATACATCTTGTGTTTCTTGATCTTTCTTTATTTTTTGCCTTAATTTACTTGATATCATATTTTCTTACCAAGTGTGTTTTAAGTTAAGTCGCCCCACAAATTATTGGGGCATGGGGTCTCCATGCAAAAGTGAGAATGTTAGATGAAGTGAATCGTGGATACTATTCCTAGAAGCTTAGCTGAAGTGAATAGTGGATACTATTCCCCTCGCCATGTTTAGGCATAAGCTCCCACTATACACATTTGTTGGCAAATCCCCCATGCATAGGAGAAGAGCTTCAGTAATTGTTAATTTTGGGCAACTAGGTCCAAAATCCATGTTGAACTGCTCATATGATGGCCATATTTTTGTTGAATTCCTCTTTCAGAGAGGTGCAAGATTGATCTAAAAATCATCTTGTTTGGATGAGTAGAACATATATTTTGAATTTATTTTCCACACGTGTAAGGTCGGCCAGATTTGTAATGTAGGCTCACATGCCTAATAGATGTGTCACACACCCTCACTGATGGATATAAATTGGAGAGACTTGGATGTCATTTGCTCATCAACTCATCACACATTCTCTCATTGTGATCTGATTGGTTTGATTGCCTTTGGAGGCCTCTTTTCTTCACACATGCGGAGTTGGAGCTGTTGAAAATCTGTGGATCTGTTTAGGGTTGTTTTGCTGAAGCGTTGACCATCGTTGACGGTGGTCAACCCTTATTTGTTTGACCTCCAACCTTGGCTGAAATTTCAATTTTTAGAGGTTGTACAACTGGGCACAAAAATCGAGGCAAAAGGAGTAGTTTGACCGAAGCCCTAATCTACATTGTTGAATTTCTGACCTATCCTGCATTGACTGTTGATTGACTAGCGTTGACTTTTGATGATTTGTCTTTGAGCGTTGTGGGTGTGACACTTGGAGGGTTGGCTAATCTATGAAAGACTATGTTGGTTGAAGCATCCTGTTGACTGCCATAACGCACATTATCTTATATATTTGTTGGACAAGAAGAATTGTAAAATTTGATCTACATTATTGGCTTGTTTTCTTCTGTTGATCTATTATTGTGTTCTATCAGCATTTTACTTTCATCTTTATGTGATTGCTAATTTGAATCGGGCCTAAGGAAGATTGAAGTAAATTTTCATTAAGCATAGAACACTCCATGTCTATCTAAATTTAACAGTAATCGTATGTTCAATCCCTTACATGTTTTGATCCATCTTCTATTGCAACTATTCCATCTATTTTTCTATTTTTCTTTATTTTCATTCATCTTTTATCTATATCCTCTTATTTTTTGTTTGCATTTGTGCCAAGTCAACCCTTTTTTAGCATAGTATCACCTATTTCCTTTACTTAAATATATCCAAGTTGGATACCTGGTGTTGGATGTCTTCTATTTCTTCATGAGTAGTCATGGTTAAGTGTTTTGGAGGTTTAATTGGTAAAGTAATTATTGTCTTCTTGTTTGGATCCATGCGATAAAATAATAATGCTCCTCTTTTACTTCTTTATATAATTTATAATAAGTTGGTTGGAAAAAGATGTGGGGTTCTTCATACAAGGGAGTGTTCGATATAATATCTCTCAACCCAACATCTCAGGGAACTAATTATGGAGGCTCAACCATGTTCTTAGTTGTATTACTTCACTACTCAGGTACTAAAGAGTGATCTCCTATAGCAACAAGGCAATTGATAAGTTTGTCTAAAGTTCATCTCAAGTATACCTAGGGAACTTCCTATATACCAAAGGGTTTCCAACTAGGTGAAATCATGTGTTGTTCTTGTGTGCATTCTTCCCTAACCATACTTCTACCCGTTAAACAACATACCAATGCATTATTTAAAGAGATCCAAACACACTAAAAAAAACCTTTAGTTGTCTGACCCCAAAAAAAACTCTTAAAATAACTAGTAAAACACCACAACTTGCACAACATATGCCATAAAATATAATTATTCTAAATATTAATAGTTTTTCACATGTAATTTGTTGTCTTATCACAAAAAGAACATTTTAGAGTCTAAACCTTTACCAAAAATAATTAATAGTGAAAATTCCATGATGACACTTTGAAAACTCACTTAAGAATTAGTCACAAACCCTATCTTTGGTAGGCCATGTCTCCAAACCAAGTTTTGAAATATTAAGCACTTTAACTGTAATATGTTTCCTTTGTCTCCATAATATTTCACTATTTGACACAATTTTTTTATAGCAAAAATTCCAAAATGACTCATTTAAAACTGATTTCAAAATTAACCACAAATCCTAACTTCCATACATTATGTCTTTGAATCTAATTTTTAAAATTTTGACTATTTGTATCTTGATACTTCACCTTAATATTTCACCATGGTTTACTTAAAATTTTGTTATAAGAAACTTCTCCCAAAAATAGTTGTCTTGATTAAAGAAGCAAAACCCCTGATCATAACTGTGGTGCCATCTCTCTTACAATGAATCCAATACAGAAGAGAAGATACAAGGCCCACACAAATAACCGTCTCCTTTATTATAAATAGAAGATAAAGTGACATGATGTAATCATTAAATTAATGTGACCATAATACATAAATGTTTATTAAATAAAATTTTGATAATCTCCACCTTTAAAAATAAACAAAATGAACATTAATAATAAACAAGAATTTTTATTAAAAATGCTAATAACAAAACGATACATTTTAATAAATTGTATATTCCAAAATAACCGCTTTATTATTTACTATACTTATATCCATTATAATTTTCATAAATGTAAAGTTCCTAGTAACTATTCAGAAATTTACAAATGCTATAAACATCATTATTGACCCCAAAGGCTTGTTCTACAACCCAGTATGAGGGTGATGTGGAAGTATGTCTGCTCTTAATATGGAGTTGACATGTGCACTTCTTAAAATAAAAATAAACTATTCTCTAATTTGAAAAGCAATTTGAGCGTGAATAAAAAAAACAAAAACCAATATTATATGCATGTTTAGTTAGTTGTTCATATATAATTTTAGGTATATGTTTTTTTGTGGAAATCCAACAAATATTTTTTGGAATCACAAGTTTAAGTTGTACTCTATATAGCACTAAAAAATATAGCATTTAAAAATACAATTTAAACATTGAAAATTTACACATCGTATGTTGCACTTTAAAAGAAGTTTGCACCTAAAGAAATTTGATCCCTCTCCACTCATATTAGATTAGGAGGTAGATGAATCTAGGCTAGTAATAATACAACAATACCAAATCTCATAATAAATTTGAAATATAAACATTCCACCAATGGCAAATCTATGGTGGGAAAGGACACTAAATAAGTTGTCTTATGTCCCCAGTCCCATAATGAAAATCCACAAATCTAATATATATAATACTATATACTGGTTGATAAATAAAATCGTTTTTAGGTTTTAGATTTTTCTTTAGACTGTCAATTTCCCAAACTCCACTACATTATCACCACCATTTCTGATACTTGTTGCAATGCTAGAGGTTATGAAAAAAAAATCAATTCGAAATTTCCCCCAAAAGGTGGAGATCATTTGATGGATCTTGAATCTGAAGCGCTTTTTCAAAAGGAGGCCAAGTCATAAGCATGATCCGGTCATGATATGCCAGCAACATTATCCTGAATCGATTTCTTCAACATGTATAGAACAATTTCTATGCAGAATTTAAAGGTGATCCCATTCTTTCCCTCATAGATAGCAGCTTTCCCTTTCAGAAATTTGTTTGATTACTCCAATCTCAACATAATGTTTTGGTGTTGCAAATATTAACCTCCCATATTTCATCTTTTAAATCGAATGGTAGTTTGCAAATACTTTTTAAAATCCCTCTTTGTTAAGTTATTAAATTCACTAAATGACTTCATTCTCCAACCTGTTTGGGACAGTCTCCCAGTTTTTTGATTGAATTTTTTTATCATGCTATGTCATTGATTAGGTTCACGATGTTTAGATGTTAAAACATGCTACGAATCTGAACTACTGAAATATAGGAACTTGTAAAATTCAAACCTTTGTGCATTGTTGTGTAACAATAGTAGACACTGAAGGATTCACTCACAACTGAACTAACTCTCACTAGAACAATGAGAGATTTCACATTGGGTTGAATACAAATGGTTGATTGTTCCCCATTCTATGTATACCATTCCCCATTCCCATCCCCAAAAGAAGAAGAATTACTAGGCATGGAGATTGTTTGGGCTATATCTGATTTTTGAATATCCTAACATGATATATATTGCTTATAAAGACTAATTCAATGGTAGATTCGTTCTATGCAGCTATTTGTAAGATATGGGACTATTTTTTTTTGTAAAATTTGAAGCGCTCTATTAGAAATCCCAAGAGGCAGGATTGATCTAAGGAGGATCTCCATTTTTGTTCTTGTGAGAACTTAGAGTGCTTTGAGATGTAATGAGAAGAAAGCAATTGAGATGTTGAAATTGATGGATCAAGAGGGGATTCGGTGGATTCAGAGACGTATGCCTATTTATTGAGAGCCTATGGGAATCAAAGAGCCTTGTGAAAGGTAAAAAAATCCATTTTAACATGTGAAAATGGATTTGAATTACCAGGAAATAAACTTATTAAAATCTATAAAATATCATGGCAAGTGTTTTCAAAATGTTTGGATGAGATTTTGTGTTTTAAATTATCGTGATTGCTCTATATTTTGGCAAGAGTATAGTTATGAAGAGGCTCTGCAGCTCCTTTTCCATATGCAATGGACTCGACGAAGAAAAAATAGGGTCACGTATTCCATTGTTGTACGAGCACGCACTGAATTGGGAGCTCTAGATTTTGGTGAAGAACTTCCTGCTCGAACAATGTTGGGATGAAATTTTGTGTGTTAAATTACTGTGATTGCTCTATATTGGCAAGATTATAGTTATGAAGACTTTGTGTTTTAAATTATTATGATTGCTCTATATTTTGGCAAGAGTATAGTTATGAAGAGGCTCTACAGCTCCTTTTCCATATGCAATGGAATCGACGAAGAAAAAATAGGGTCACGTATTCCATTGTTGTACGAGCACGCACTGAATTGGGAGCTCTAGATTTTGGTGAAGAACTTGCCTGCTCGAAAAATGTTGGGATGAAATTTTTTGTGTTAAATTACTGTGATTGCTCTATATTGGCAAGATTATAGTTATGAAGAGATTCTGGAGCCCCTTTTCCGTATGCAATGGACTGAACGAAGAAAAAACGGGTTCACTTTTTCCATTGCTTTACGAGCATGCACTGAATTGGAGCTCCAGATTTTGGCGAAGAACTCACCTCCTCGACAATTCCTTTTGAGCTTGAGAAAAGTTTGTATAAGGTTATATTTGCATTTTTTATGAGTTTGTTTTGTTCATGCCCAATTTTCATTCGTCTTAAAAAAATTTAATCTTTTCCAAATTGTGGCTTCTTCTTGTTCGGATTAATCTTTTGTCAGTTGCAACTTCTTATTGTTTTGACTCTCATGTAGAAAAAATTTGTTATCTTAAGGGTGGATTCTTTTTATTATTTGCACATTGGTGCCTACTATTCGTGGACTCAAAAGGAATACTATAAGTAAACCCATTCCTGCCTGGATAGTAGTGATAGATCCCAACAAATCTAATGCTTCTCTACAATAGTTGTAACAAATTAGGTCTCCCTTTCATCATGAAATCAGTAGGAGGTCCAAAACCTCACTAGACTTGATCCTAGATCAATTTGTTGAACACGTGCCATCTTAGACATAGAGAGTATGACAATCTCCGATGCGTCCATCGGTCTTGCTATGGTCTCTATTCTCATTTCCCATCTCATTGGCCAAATGAGAGGTACTTCCCATGAGTCCAGAAGTCAAATGGGTAGGATGCATGCGGGGCATAGATCATGAGAGGTGAACCAACTCAATCATCATAACGGTGGGGGAAAATCACACTGACAAGGTTCGGCAAGCCTATCCCTGTGGTTGCTTATAGCTCCGAGGAACTATCCCCAAGGCCCCCCAGAGCTCCCAGAGCTCATCGTCCAATAGGACCCTAAAAATAGGGTCGTTCCACAATTACAAGATTCTCACGGAAGGTTAGGAACATGGCCTTCCCTAAGGGCATTGTGAGAATATCCGCGACCTGCTCATCAGTTCCTATATGATCGAGCCTTACGGTGCCTCACTGTACCATATCCCGAATAAAGTTGTACCAGCCATCAACATGCTTGGATCAATCGTGGAACACAGGATTCTTTGACAAACGAATCCCCCTCTGGTTATCACAAAGGATAACGGTGGCATCTAGCACATGCTCGAACAGCTCACTGAAGAGCTTTCGCAACCAAGTGACTTCACAATGGGCCATAGATGTTGCAATGTATTCGGCCTCAGCGGTGCTCAAGGCTACCGACTTCCATTTCCTGCTCGAAGCAGATCTACTTGTGAATTAGCATCCAGATGTGCTCTTACGATCCACCACATTGCCAGCCCAATCGACATCAGTATATCCAAGGAGTGTCATGCTCCCAGCAGTGTATCTCAGCCCATGGTCTATCGTGCCACAAAGATATCTCAAGAGTTTCATGGCACCAACCTAGTGAATGTTATGATCAACCATGTGTTGACTCAGAGTGTTCACTGCACAACATGCGTCAGGACGGGTGTCACTAAGAACATCAAAGACCCTACGAGTTGACAATACTCAGTAGGATTTGCTAACACGGGCCCAGCAGCGCTGCGACTCAACTTCTTAAAGTTGGGCTCCATCGGTGTCGACATGGACTTATAGTCCACCATATCAGAAGCTTCATAACATATTTTCCTTGAGAAAGGAAAATCTCGCCAGGTCTCTGCCAGACCTCCAGGCCTAGGAAGTAATGCATCAATCCTAAGTCCTTCATCACGAACTCAGCAGCGAGCTCCCTCTTGCACTGATGAATGAGAGGGTCAGCACCTGTCAAGAATAGGTCGTCCACATACAACACTAGAATGAGAGGCTTCTTTCTATCAACCTTGAAGTAAAGGTTCGGATCAACATTACTACGAGTGAAGCCCAGCCTCATCAGGTAGCTATCTATCCCCTCGTACCAAGCTCTGGGTGTTTGCTTCGACCCATAGAGGGCTTTCTTCAACCTACATACATGGGTGTCCCGATTCTGGACTTCGAACCCTAGAGGTTGCTCTACATACACCTCTTCCTTTATCGCACCATGCAGAAATGCAGTCTTCACAACCATCTGATGAAGACTTCATCCTTGCGTAACAGCAAGGGCTATGATAGATCGAATGGTGTTATATCAAGCCACAGGTGCAAATATGTCATCATAGTCTATGCCTTCCTTTTGAGAAAGGCCACAGGCAACGAATCTTGCCTTGAACTTTTCAGCATCTCCATTAGATCCATGCTTGATCTTATAGAGCCATTTCGAGGTGACAACTGCTTTGTCTTCCGGTCTTAGAACCACATTCCAAACATCATTCTTCATTATGGACTCATACTCTTCGTGCATCACATCCTTCCAGACTTGATGCTTTACAGCTTTCCCAAATAATTCTGGCTCATATTGTACTCATGTACTCATGGCAGTTAGATGGCTTCTTGGTTTTCTTTTGGAATTTCCCCCTTTGAAGCCATATATCTTTGAGCCATGAGGGTCTGCTTTCTTTCAACAAAGATATTAGCTTAGGAGCATATACAGTTGTATTCTCCCTCTTAATGCTAGCTTCTCTTGTGAGAGAAGATATCTATTTTAAATGAGGGTATCCCAGACACCAACTTGGAAAGGAGTCTTATTCTCCCACAGTCAAAGCCATCCAAGACTCATAGCCATATACTGTCATATAGCTATCATGCATCTTGGCATGTATCATATACAATATTTGTTCAAAATTGCACAGGCTTTGCTAATCAAGGTTCAATATTCCAACAACGTGACTGAAGGTTCTATTATGAGTTTCGTAAACATGGGTGTATGTCTATGTCACTGTGACAGATTTAGCTTCTCAAGTTTGCAGTTATAGCACTGTCACCACTGTCATATCGCTGATTATGATGATGCCATAATTTTATCGTATCCATCACGATCTTCTTCACCATTGTCATACTTACAGCAACTACCTGTTATACTGTGGAGATCTGTTGAAGCTTCCTCAAACATCCTTTTGAGATTTTCTTGAACTAGGGATCCCATTCTGCCTTCTAACATATCATGATTCCTTCTCTCATGATCTTGCACTGCTTCTTATTTCCCAGATCTGCCCATTTGTCATTCTTTTGGTCATTTTAGAAGATTGCTCCTAAGGCTACCAAAATTGGCTTGACTCTATGACAAATCAACTTCTCTTGTCACTCTCCTTAGGGCTTACAGATTTACCCATCAACAATCTCACTATTTCATAATATTGCACCAAGGGCTTCTACAGTCAACCCTCTAAAAATCCTTCCAATTCCATTAAAAAGATTGCTTCTTAGGGCTTCTAGATCTGCCCAACTACAGTTAATGGTCAACTAATCTAGGGCTTCAAATCTTCAGATCTCAGTTCTGCAACAGATCTAGGAACAAATCATACAGATGTTCAAAACACTGAATTTACCCTTCTACATGCTAGTCCATAACTTATTTTTTGTTACGCAGATCTAGCACAATCATAAGTGCACATCAATCATTGTTGTTCATCACCTATGAACATACCTCATCTTTATTGCTCCTCTTCAAGGTGACCGGTACACATCTACCCTCTCGGCCCCTCTAATCACATTGCACAACTCCTAAACATGTGGTCTTTAATGACACAGTGTTTCATCTTCTAAATGTCACTGTATTGCACCAGGACTAGGAAAGCTCAGTTCCTAGTTATCTTCCTTTCTTCTCTTCCTTGAATTTTCCTCGGCCTTCTACAGATCCCTTCTTGTCCCTTCTTTGTACACACTTGAAGCACAACTTCAAGGTTTCCTTCTTACTGCGGAAACCCTCCTTAACATTGTATATTTTCGATATCTTTATGAAAGACAGAGACTATTTTAGTCTCTCTTTTGCACACTGGCAATTTCTTACTCCTTGTTGTATGGTCCCTTTTTCTTCGTACTTCCCTTCAACCCTAGATAGCAGACCCTTTATGTGACTGTTCTTTTCATGAAATATCTCTGACCTACCTTAGAGATGCCAGGTAGGCACATGCCCAAAACAAAGAACCTTTATCACTACGTCATACTCCTTGCCTTCGTTGAATAATGTAGATTAAATGTGGCCCAACTTGATTTTAGGCTTTACGACATACCCAAACAAATACTCGGCCTAGAGAGAAGGTCTTCTCTAAGTCCTCACATCTTCAAACAGGCATCCTATACTGCTGCTATAACAACCTCCTTTCTACAACCCGTTACAGAGATTTTTCATACAAAAATAGCACATAAAACATACCTTATTTACTCGTTGTTTGGTCTTTCGACCTAGTCAGGGCACACATCACAATCCCTAACAACCCTCAAATCTAGCCCATAATTACTTCCCTTTGTTGTGGCTGCCCTTCAATGGGAGGTTGCCCCTCCACGTTGCTCCTTTAGGGAAGTTACAAGCCCTTATACACAGAGTTTCCCTCCTAAATGATAGTGGCACCCTACAGGTATACAAACAGACCTTGCATTCCAAAAGGCTGGTGTAAATTGTTGAAGATCTGAACTCTGATTAGGGCTTGTTAGCATGCTGCAACAACCCTCTTTTCATGACTTCCAAACCTCCCTTTGACTGCGGCCTCCCTCCAAAAGGTTCCTCCAGCAACGCGTTTCCCTCTAGCCCTCATCTAGGCCTCAATGCCCAACTACTCAGCCACCTGTTTAACCAAAACATAGCTGCGGCCCGAGTTGTAGCTTCTCGGCCCCCTGAACAAGGCAAAATAGGCCTTCGGCCTAGCTGTAGGTGCTCCTCATCAATGCGGCCTGCTGTAGGAGAGTTCCACCTGTTGGATCATTAGATCGGAGATTGCTTTTCAACACAAATTGGGCTTTGTCTTCACCTCAGCTCTGATACCATGTTAATTTGAGAACATGTTCTTTGCCATTTCAGATTAGGGCACAAAATACTGAAGCAGATAGAACATACTAATAGATCGATGGAAGACAAGCCAAAACAGAGATGATGAATGGTGGCGTTACGACGATCAGCGGGATGATTCTACCAGCAAAGTCTCCAATAGGTCATTCAGCCAAGTGTGTCACACACAACCCCAAGACAAAGAATACTCCACAGATACACAACACCAAGAACGTAGCTCCATCGCCATCAGGAGAGAAGAAAATCCTCCACACATTGTGTGTATAATGAACTCCAATTCTCTCCAATATATAGGCATCTTTGGGGTTGTGTGACACGTCCTTTAAGACATCTAAGTCTATATTATATTCCAGGCCGACCTGGTACATAAGTGGAATAAATTCAAAGTACATATTCTGCTCATCCGATCGAGATGATCTTTAGATTAATCTTACACCTCTCCGAAAGAGGAATCCAATAAAAATATTGGAATCTTCATCTGAGCAGCACAACCTGGAGTTTGGACCTAGTTGCCCAAATTTAACACAGACCTCCAACTGACTTTGAGTCATTGAAACTAACTTCGGGTTAATATATGACTCTCGAGCCCAAGTGAGGTTTCGAACCTCCAACTGACTTCGGATCAGTGAAACTAACTTAGGGTTAGTATATGACTCTGTAGAGTCCAAGTGAGGTTTCGAACCTCCAACTGATTTTGGATCAGTTAAACAAACTTCGGGTTGGTGTGTGACCCCTTTGAGTCCTATAGAGGTTTTGGACCTCTGAGCAGACTTTGGGTTAGCCGTGAGTGATGTCTTTGTGACTCACCTTTTCATCTGAAATAAAGAAGCCAGCAAAGCAAGTTACGGTGGGATGACGCACGATGTTTGGATGGCACTGGTGGATGGAGTTCTCCCTAGTTGAGAGGGAGTGTTAATTTTGGGCAACTAGGTCCAAACTCCATGATGTGATGCATAGATGATGATGCCAATATTTTTATTGGATTCCTCTTTCGGAGAGGTGCAACATCTATCTAAAGATCATCTTGATCGAATGAGCAGAGTATGTATTTTGAATTTATTCCACATGTGCAAGGTCAACCTGTTTTATCCCACATGCATAAGAGATGTATTACACACCTCCACAGATGCCTATATATTGGAGAGACTTGGAGTTCATTTTACACACATAGTTTTGTGGAGACATTTTTCTTCTTTCTTGGATGGTGATGGAGCAGCGTTCTTGGTTCTGCGTGTAGGGTCTCTTGGTGGAGTATTCTTGATGAAACATCATGGGGTTGTGTGACACGTGTGGGAAGCTGACATTATGAAGACTTTTCTAGTTCAAGCATCATGTTGATCATCGTAACACCACCATTATTTATCTCTGTTTTGTCTTGTCTTCCATCGATCTATTGGTATGTTCTATCTGCATCTTACTTTAATTATGCGCTAGAAGGTTAAAGTATATTTGCACCTTAGCATAGAACATCTACATAAATTAACGACTAGGGCTTTAGATAGAGGTGTAATGAGTATATATAATGTCTCTTCATGGATCTCAATCACCCTAGCTTCATTAATACTAGAGCCCTTACCCCAAAATAGAACCTTGCCTTCAACAAAAACAATTCTATCACCCTTATCCTCTTGACAAGAAATAGAAAGTAAGTTTGTCTTCAAACCTGGAATGTATAGAATATTGTTGAGGTGAATGCTTCCACCAAATTTGAGCTCCAATGAAGTAGATCCAATTCCTTTCAGTTGGTATCTTTTGTTGTCTCCAAGTTTGATTGAGTGAGAGGCGTTTCCCTTAGATAGGGTTTGGAGTTGACCGTATTCTCCTTTCATTTGTCTGGAAACACGACTGTCAATAACCCACACATTATCGTCCTTTAAAGTGTCGGATAAAGCACAAAACAAACTCCCATTTGATGCTTCCTTATCAATCTTCGAGATCTCCCTTGTTCAAGACCCTTGTCATGGTGTCAATTGTAATGTGATCTCCAGTATCCTTCTTGAACCTTAGCTCAGATACCATGTTGGAAAAATTGGAGACTTATAGATTATAAATTATTTTATTTATCTTCATAATTACTTGAGATGGTAATTGGCCCTTTATTACTTCTTTAATTTTATTCATCAAAAAATTACCAAAAACAATGAATATCACAAAGAGACAAAGTACATAAGATGTAGGCTCCAAGCTAGGGCAAAACCCCTCCAAGTGGAAAACCCAGAAAAAATTCTTCTCTTCTTATGTAGAATTCGCTTACAAAGAAACTTCCAAGACTTAAAAAACCAAAGCCAACAAACCCTCCAAGCGAACCCCCAACAATATTTTCTTTAGATATTATTACTTTGATGTAGCAACTTCAACCCCTTGCAACTGCTTCAGAATTTTTGCCCTTCAATTTCGGCCTCCTGTAAATGTAGCTTCACAAAACCCTAGATTTTCATGTGAGAGAGAGAGAGAGAGAGAGAGAGAGAGAGAGAGAGATCTAGCCCACGAAAATTTTCTCTTTTCTTCCTTTCTTTGTCCTTAACTATCCTCCTGCGTTATTGCAGATCGAACTTGACTTGAGTGAGTGTCCAAATGAGGTTGAGCTCCCTTGTATTTATAACCTCTCTTGAGGGTCGAATAAACCTCCTTTAGGCTAACTTGATATTCATAAAACCCTATATTTTCACGTGATAGAGAGATAGAGAAAGAGATCTAGCCCAAGAAACTTTGCTATCTTCTTCCTTTCTTCGTCCTCCTTAACTATCGTTCTCCTTCGTTATTGCAGATCGAACTTGACTTGAGTGAGTGTCCAAATGAGATCGAGCTCCCTTGTATTTATAACCTCTCTTGAGGGTTAAATAGCCCTCCTTTAGGCTGACTTGATCTTGTTGTTGGTTCGACTTGGTCTTAGGATACAAAATGTCTTTTTCTTGATAGAATACATTTATTTCTTTATTACAAAGAGTCCAAATGGGACTATGGCACATGACCAATAATATTCTTTATCCTAGAAAACCTAAAGGCACAGAGAATATGTGTTTGACTCAAACTTGATTCTGAAACCCATACTCCAAAAATAAATATAATTTATCTTTCTTTCTTTATAAATAATATACAATGTCATGTTTACAATTAAGCCATTATAAAGACCGAACCTAGTTACAATTTTCAACAATTTCTTATGATTTCAGTTGACTAATCGAAATAGAGTAGTTTTTTCATGTCATTATGTTTTGCTAATCCAAAGAGAGTAGTTTTGTTGTGTCATATTTTGCAAAAGTGGAATTGCAAATCAAGTATCTTTGAAACTTGAGTGCTTGTTTATGTGAAAACATTCTAAGGCTAAAACATCTATCGGTCTCTATTATGTAATATTGGTCGGACTTAGATGTATTTTATTCTCACATTGAAGACTGCCTATGTAAGAAATTTGGGAGTGAATGTAGGTTGTATTGGTAATGTGATCCTCTCAAGTTGTGTGTCTTAACATCTTAAAATTTGTTGGTGCAATTTCGAAATTAGATGGGAGGAATTTTTTCAAGAAATCAGTAACTCACCATTTTGAATTCACATGCAACCTTGTATTGAGAATTATATACCCCCCAAGGAAGTCTTATTTATTATTGCTTGCTTTATTTAGTAGAAAACATTAGAAAAGTTCTCTCTTTATATGTTAATAACTTCTTTCATCTTTCTCCTAACATGTCCATTTGTATTTACACATGAGGTTGTAGGTATAATCATTGGTCTTGGGTTTCACTCATGTAAAGCTAGTTATACAAGTGAAGGTGTTCCAAAGGAAAATTTTCCTTTTTCTAAATAGTTTATAAGACCAACTTATTTGGATTAAAAAATGTTGAATGTATGAGTTTGGACCTTTTATTCCTTGTGATTTTAGTCGATTAATCGAAAGATAAAAATTTTGTTATGTCATTAGATTTTTCTAATCCAAAGTGTAGTTTTTTTGTCATTAGATTTTGCTAAGATATAATTGTAATTTAGGTAATATTTGAGACTTGTGTTCCTGATTATGTGCAAACATTCTAAGGCTACCTATGTAAGAAATTTGGAATTGAATGTAGCATGTGTTGGCAATGTGATCCTCTCAGGTTCTATGTCTTAATATATTAAAATATATAATTGCAATTTTGAAATTAGATGGGAGGACTTTTTCAAGAAATTAGTAACTCTCCATCTCATGCAATCCCCAAGGAAGATTTTTTTATTATTACTTGTGTTATTTAGTAAAAGACATTAGAAAAGTTTTGTTTCTCTTTTTGTATTAAGAACTTTATACCTCAAGGAAGACCTTTCTATCATTTCTTGTGTTATTTAGTAAATGTGATCAGAAAAATTACATTTCCTTATTATCCCCAATTTTTGGATTGTCTTGTGATGATATTAGGAGGGATTTACAGAGCTTATGTCAGTTAGGCCATAAGATCATGATTATATTTTTGGTGGGCTCAAAGGGTTTTGAGGATTTTTATGGGGGGTGACTATGATTGTTTGCCATCTTTCATCATTAGGACCAGTTTCGCACAGTTCAATCTTGGTTCAGCTACATTCCGACGATTTTTGTAAAATAGAGTTATTAGCGGGCATTTTTAATTAGTTACACTTAATGTGTTGTTTTAGACGGATTACTTGGAAAAATGCCTTAATGTAATAGCTCGGTCAGGGCGAATGGATCTATAAGGCAGGATGATGAAAAGGGACTTTGGTTAGCCAGTGTGACCATGGAGGTGAATTAAGCATTTTCTAGGGTTAAAAATGGCTTTAATTAGTTAATAAATTTCACTTATTAAATAAAGAAAAGAAAAGTGTTTTTATATTTAATTGGAGGGAAAAGGTAAAAAATGGTGGCAAAAGAGTCAAAGTGAATTATAAAAAAGAGAAATGAGGGGGTATCTCCTCATTCTAGAAATTTTCCATTGAAGAAAAAGAAATTTGGAGAGCCCTTGAAGAAGAGTCTAGGGTTTTTAGAAACTCTAATTCAGTCTATTAGTTTCGGGTTTCAAACTATACACCCTAGAAGTTTGGGAGAATGATCACTTAAATTTCATCATCATGCTTCAGTGGAGAAGAAGATTGTATAAAAAAAAGTTGAGCTATGATGCTATCAGTTGATTTTATGAACCCTTTACTTGCAATTCATATTTCCATTGCAAGTTGGCTTCTAAAATAAATCAAGACCAAGTTTCCTACCCTTGCTATCCAAGTTTGGCTAGAATATTGAAGCTGAGTTATTCATTACTATGTTGGTTGAAGCTTGTGAATAAAGATGTCAAGTTCATTGCTTAAATAGGGTTAAATATCCTTGTTGAGGTGGTTATGGATATTCATCATTTTGGGTTGATTTTTATTGTTGAAGAGAGGCTGAGTTGTCTTTTTTGTTGATTATGTATACTTCTTTTATGTTGGCTGAGAGTGGAGTACCTTAGGGGCCAAGTGAAGTTACGTTAGGAGAATTTTGAGGTTTAAAATGGGCTTTCTAAGAAAAATGTACAACCAAAATAAACTTTATAAGAACCAATAGGTATCTAGATGATGATCTCAACCATATGCGATGATTCACCATTTTTGGAGTAAAAAAATAATCAAATAATGAAGCTCTACTTTTTCAACTTATCTCCCTAAGGTTTTACTCAAATTTTGAGCGATAATAATCGTTGGATGTTGTTAGGGTCCTATAATAATTGGATTCATAATTTTAATCGACTTTGATTAGTCTTGTAATATGTACATACTTTGCTTTCTACAAAATTGTTTTCCCATATTAGAAAAATAAAAAAATGTAAAGAGGATAAAAGTCCTAAAAGAAAAATCAAGGGACTTGAAAGAAAAAAGATAAAAATGAATATAAAAAATGAACCCAAAAAAAAAAAGAGCAAAAATAAAACATGAAAGTGATGCAAATTCAAATGCCACTACTATTTACTTTACTTTGCAAAATGATATTGTGTGCAGCTTGTTAAAAATACCACAATACATGAAAGTCAAACTGCTTAATCTTGACCTTTCATGTTTTAAATTTCATGCTGATAGATAGAGAATAAATATCTATCCAAATTGTTTGATCTTGGCAGATCAGTCGTTAGGTAGAAAATAATAAAGAGTTCAACAGTTTAATCTGATTCCTTGAAAGAAATAAGGATAGAATTAGATAGTTTGTTGTTAAAAGAAAAATGAATAAGGGTTTGCAAGCTCAAATGCACCCATGTAAATAAAGAAAAAAATGTTAGGGTAGCAGATGGGTAGGTAGAGATAGTTTTTACAATCATGGATAGTAGAAATTGATCATTTCACTTACTAACTTCCTTTCAAAATCATTCCCTTGTAAAAATACCCCATCACCTTCATTTTTTACTCTTTCCCCTTATTTCACTCTTTTTCCCATTGCAAAAAACCCCTTTTCCTAAGTTAAAATGCACATTTATCCTTGGAAAAATAAAAATCCCTTTAACTAATGTCCCTTTATTCAAAAATACACCAAAAACCCATAAAAATACTTTAATCCTAAGTCTAAATGGTTAAATCTATATGTCGGGCCCCACTACAGATATCCCTCCCTGACATAAGTTTTTACATTAGAAACTTAGCGTATTTTTATAATTCGCTTATATATTAGTAACATTTAACTTTATGTGTTAGCTCCCATTATACCGTTTAACCCATATTATATTAATTCCTTTTATATATTATTTCCTACCCATCTTTTATTTTAAAATCTACGATTTAATATTCCCCACATTTCATATATTTAGGGCCCACATATTACTATCCCGCCTATTATAATATCCCACTTTCCCTAACCCCATTAGTTAATTAATTAAACTCTGCTTATTACACAGTCCCGACCCCATGCAATTAAACCATAGTTTTTATACATTATAACCAATCGCATATCATATTACTCGAGCCCCACGCCTTTTAAAACCCGATGACTCCATCGCATCGTCCCATCTGTGGGATCTTAACTGATCAGATCTGACGACCCTTATCGCCCATCACATTCCCAAAGGCCTAACTTTTAACTATACCCCAACCATGCGATATCTGCAGTTTTCGCAGCCCAGCGCCTGGCTACGTGGCCAATTCCCATTCGATCGCATCGATCAGAACTTTACCGCTTACCATATTTGGCTATTGCGAAAACCACAGAGCAATTTTCTCATAACCGTTGTCAAACCACCTGGCCATTTGAATTGACCACGCATCAATGTTAAAACACTATTTGTTTAAAAATGCATATTAGCCGCTCTTTGCTGCCTTTTTTCACCATTTTTGTCACATCTTCGTGCAGAAGGAGCATTTTTGACCTTATTCCAAGTATTTTTCACAAGAATTCAAAACCATTACCGCTACGGGACATTGCAGAACCAAATTGAAGTTTATAAAGACCTTTGAAGCCTCAGAAAAGCCTTTTGCTACTTTAGAACCCTTCTGCGAAACAAAATCTGCATTTTTCCCAGGTATTTTTCAGATAAAATACCTATTTCTTGATCTACATAAGTAATTCAACTAATTGAATCATTTAGGAGCCTTTTGCAAACCTAAAGAAAGCCATGTTACTTCCTAAAGCTCTTTATGCAAACCCTGGACCTATTTTCATAGATTCCAAAAAATCCTGAGATTGTTTTGGACACAGAGATTATAGTTTGATAAATTGAACAAGTATAAACCTCTGTAGACCACAGATAAACCCCTATTTTATCCAAACCCTTCTGCAAATTGTTATAATCTGTTAGAGGTGCTCCTAAAGGCCTAAATCAGTGTTTTCTAAGTCAAAAAGTAATAAATTGATAAATCAAACAGGACAATGGCTTCAAAAGAAGTAGTAACTATTAATCCCCTACAAGCACATGTTGTAGATGTAGAACACACTTCCCTGACTGATAAAAATTTTAATATTAATGACACAGTCACAGAATTTAAATTTCTTGAGCTCCACTGCTGGAGCCATGAAAAATCCATAGATCAGGTTGATGAAGTTTTTATTTGGGAGTCTAATTTGCCAAAATATGTTGTCCCACAAACCTTCCAATGCCCAGAATTGATTATACTATGTCAATCCTTCTATGTCCCTGATCAGAGAGCCATAATAAACTCTGAAAAAGAAATCATGTTTACCATTACTGCTGATTCAATCAATCAAATGCTCCATATCCAATCCAAACCAGATGAAGTTTCTTTGTCCATTGAAGCTCTCACATAGTTATACCTGAATCTGGATTTCCCTAAGAGGTTCCATATATTTCAAACTTTCATGCCTTCTTCTGTAAAATTTCCCAAGATAAATCCTCCATACCCATTTGCAAAATTTTCTGAAAGAACAAGACATATCATCTCTATGTTGTCTTTTATTCTTGGATATTTCACAGATGAGCACGCTGATGTTGTAGTGCTAGGTTTTTTGTCTACTTTCACACATGTTCAACCTCCTTCTACCATTTTTAATTTTTCCCAATCCCTGATAATATTCATGAACAGTTGGTCAAAATTTCTTTTGAAGGTGTTTTCAAGTATTCCTCATTCTTATTCCACATGTTTTTATACTTTCAGCTTGAGAAGTTTGTCATAAACCTTCAAAAGCTTGATGTTGAAGGAAACCCACAATCAGTCATATTTTGGACTCCTTTAATAAGAAAAGATTCCACACAGTCCACCTATATAGAGTTTATTGATTCCTTCATTCATCCTATGGTCAATTTGCTGAATAGCAGCAGGCAGCCCAGAATCAGTGAGGAAATTAAAAAGTTCCTACAGTTGTCAGAGCATAACAAGATAGGAGATTGGTACTTGTACCAAAACCATACTGAGATAAGATTATATGGATCAAATATCATTCCATATAAATTGCCCAAATATCTCCCAATGAGGTTATTTTCCCTTGAGTACCTAAGGCATATTCTTAATTTTGAAATTAATTTCCTTGTTGCTAAGAAAAATACACAGTTCAAAATAAAGAATCAGGTTGGCACTTTCATTTGTAACGGTAGAGAAGCAGGTCCAGAGGCTGAAAAGCACTTGCAGGAGTTTAAATTCAATAAGAGTTTTCTGTGGTATTATGATCCCCTAGGAGTGATACGTAAATTGAGAGTTAAATGCAAACTAACTTCTTATGTACATGAGAAGAAACCAGATATTGAGAAATACTCCAACCAGTATGAATGGTTGGAGAACACCTTGATTGAGGCAGGGAAGCAAGGTGATACTAGTCAAACCTTGGAGACTCCAGCCCAAGAAGATAAAAGCTCAAAGAGAAACAGAGAGGAAAGATCATATACCGTAGAGACTACAAATGAAACCAAATTTAAATTGATGTACATGAAGAAACCTAAGTTAAATCCTGTCAATGAAGGAGTAGAAACAATAGAAGTGATTGATACAGAAACAACAACAAAGGAAAATGCACCTCCTACAGTGATTAAAGAAGAACATCAGCCATCAACTTCTAAAACTCAGCTTATTCAGAAGCAACACAGTGTTGAAATTTCATCTTCCAGCAAACCAACAGAGAAGGAGATGGATATCATGCAAAAATACAGAGAAATAAAGATGAAAAATGAAGCTTTGAACACTGATACATACAACCAATATTGGAAGCAGTCACCCAGTGACCAAAGCAGATTAATTTATGCTTTTGACTATAAGACTAGGAAAATGCAGATGAATTTTCTGCAGCCTAAAGTCAAGCATCGTAAAACACCAGCAGATTACAAAAAATCATCATTTGAAGTTCAAGCAGATGACCTTCATCCCATTGATCATATTGAATTTCACAAACAGGTTGGTGAAATGTTTTATTCAACAATGACAAACAAGGCAATGAGTGTTCAAAAGCTCCAAAACACTCTTGCAAACATCAAAGATCAACTCAGATTAGAAAAAGAATCCTCACAGGCAAAAGATAATAGAATCAAATCATTGGAAGATTTGGTTATTGAAGGAGGATTTGATCCTAGTAATGTCAAAGTTGAAGATGAATTAATTAAGAAGAAAAGTTTAGATATTGATGCATTAAAGAAGCAACTTAAGTCGCTTCCTACTAAACATCCTCAAGCAAAGGAGGTGTTACAAGATGCAAATAAGAAAGTTGAGATGATGAATCTCATACTACAGTTGACTGCCCAGATAAAAGAAATGGAGAATGAAATGGACAAGTTGGTCCAGGACAAAAAGGACAGAGTAGAGGAAGTTCCTGTCAGTGTTATCCCTGTAGTCACCACAACTGTGCCTTCTACGCTAGCAGAATCAGTGGCTCCTACAGTCCCAATGGCTAGATCACTTCCAGTCACCTCATCAACAACTTCAGCAACGAAGTCTTCAACAACAACAGCACAACGTACAAATGAAGCAAGCAAGTTAGTTAAAGCAATGTAGGACATGTCTATTCAGACAAATGAAATTAATAGACTTAAAGAACAACTTAAAATTCTGGAAGATGAAAAGAAACTTGCTAAGATGATGCACAAAAATGAAGAACAGAGGGAAAATAGGTTGAATGATAAATTCAAGAAGTTAGAGAAAGATCTAACACTAAAAGAACCCATGGCACAAGCCAAGCAGCAACTATGGGCCAATATCATTGAAGCAGTCAATGATATTTGGGCATCAATCCAGGTTATTTATGAACAGAAATACTTAGTCAAATCAACAAGAGAAGCTATCCGAAAGATAAAATAAGAACTTGGCAAGAAACCTGAAGAAGTCCTTGAAATCATCAAATTTCTTAATTCTAATAACAGACAAGAGCTAGAAGAAATTGGAATTAATGAAAAAACAGAAACCATCCTAGAAGTTAGGAAGGTTATTTCTAAAAATAATTTGATAATACAGCTAGAAGAGAAATGCTAGAATGTGGAGATTGTCATCACAAGGTTCATGATGAAGTTTGATGTCCTAAGGCAGAAAGGCCTTCCCAATCCTCTGATTATTCATGACAAACTAATGAAGCAGGATGACTATGACAAGAAAATGAGAGAAGTTGCCAAGGATCAAGCTAATCTGTCTTCCTCACAAGGTATTCCAACATGGAAGGTACTTTACAAGAATTTTGAGAATTTGTTTTACCTACAACATGAGGTGAAACACATATTTGTTAACAAGCCTACATTCTCAAAGTATACTGAAGCAGGTGAAATATTCAAGAGGATGGTGAAAATCAAATTGCCAGAGATAGAATTCTGGGAAAAGATCACTGATTTACTGTGAAGAAAACAACAGTAAAGATAAAATATCATAGTCAAAGAGTATCACAGTGAAAGAATATCAGTTTAAAGTTAAAGTTAAAAGTTAAATCAGAAATTACAAAGCAGAGTTTAAAGTGTATCAGTTGAAAGGGCAGAGTGAAAATCAAAACAGAGATAAAGTTGTCAGCGTAGAGGACACTCCACTGCCTAACAACAACCTTAACAAAGAAAGAGAGAAATCAGTAACAAATTGAAGACAACAAACAATAATTTTAATAAAAGCAGGGACAACTTGCATTAGTTAGATAGTTGTCTCTATCTTCTTGCATGAAGATATTTCATTTTCCTTGAATAATTCCTAAGTTTGTTTTAAGATATTTTGTAAGAGTTTTTGTATACATACTTCTTATTTAGAAGTATTGAGGGTAGATGAATTGTTGAACATTTCTATAGTTGTACTATTCTGGAACTAAAGAGTGATTGTACCAATTACAAGTTAGCACACTGGATTAAAGCAATAAAGCATCAAATTATAGGATTCATGTGTTGGACCATTTTAGAGAAGTATTTTTCGCTTGTTCTTTGTTAATTTCTTATGTTTTTTCACATGCTCATATGTTTGCTTAAATCTAAATGATAAATCAGAAATGTTATTTCAGAATATGTTAAAATCACTCTGTTTTGAACTGTTTATCATTTACATGTTTTCCACCGATATCCAGATTAGGGAATTTTTAATTGCTCCCTATTTTCTATTGGCCTCTGTCTTTTTATTCATTATCTGAATTTGAGAACCCTTAATTTCTCTCTTACCTCGATTGAAACCATTTTCATCATCAACCTTGAAGATTTGAAGTAACTCAGTTATCTTTCCCTGTAAATATTTCCCTTTAGACCTTGATTCTGATCTGACTGCTTGACACATTGACTCCATTAGCCCAATGGAATACATACCTACATCTATCCATCTGAGTAAGTGATTTCACCACCAGACCAAATCCAAAATCAAATCCCAAGAAACCCTACATAACTAGCCTAAAATCAAATACAATCAACAAAGATAAATCATATAGAGAGAGCCCTCTTTGAGCATTAGGAAGGCTAGATCCTAAGGCTTAAAAGTAGGTTTGTGGTTACCTCTAATATTCTTTAAACCAAAAAATAATAACCCTTGACAATTATTGGAGTGTTAACAGATGCAAAATTAAATTCCTCATCCAATGAGTACCCATGTTGCATACTTTTGATGGACCTTGCTACACGAAAAATTATAAATACATGAAAAACGTAATTGCAATCACGTTTTTCATGTATTTCCTTAGGAGGCCTATTTTAGACCTTAAAATTCACCTAATGTTTGTGGGTTATTGGGCTCCTCTTCAAGTTGTTCATTCTCCTATTCGTTGGTTGAGTATTTCCTACAGTACTACCTTATATTTAGTGGCTTTGGCAGATGATTTGTCTAGTACAATTGATGGCATTAGTCCTGAAGTATTTTCTAAGTGCATATATTGAATTCAAAGGCCATTGCTACATATATATTGATATGTAACATTGTTATATTCTCTTTGGGAGATGGATTTGAATACATGCCATTTTGGAGTTTATATTTATGAACAATAAATATCTTTGGAGCTTATATCTATGAACACTAAATTGCTGAAGTTATTTCATTTATGTGGTTGATATATTAAAGACGACATTGTTGAAACATGTACCCCGTTCCTCTATCATCATAAATGGTAATCTGTATTCACATGTTTATGAAATGGTCGATTATATTTAAAAATATATCTCTGTTCTGAGCATAAATTTTTGGTGGTTGTATTTCTGAGTAAAGACACCTACAACCAATAGAAGACAATTTTTTTGACAAAATTCCTCAATGACAACCAAAAACCAAACTCATAATTTTGGTGGTTTTCTAAGATATCAAGGTGATTTATTGTTGGGATATATATATATATATATATATCAGTGGTGCCTTCAATTCTGTGCTTCATAGAAATCATATATTTGTATTATAAGTATTCTCTGGGCATGTATTGGTTATTGTATATGTTCATTTGAATATAATTAGACCAAAAATACATTTACAACCATTTGCATGCAAGGTGTTTGACCAAACACCCCAAAGGAAAACTCAACAAAACTCAGGAAAATCAATGGAAAAAAATGGGATATTCCAAGGGGGTTCCTTATATTAGTAAGTTATACATATCCATTAATATTGTCAATAATAATTAATACTCCATCTTTCTCGTGACATGCCCATTTCTATTTACACATTAGGTTGTAGGTATAATCATTGGTCTTGGGTTTCACACATGTAAAGCTAGTTATACAAGTGAAGGTGTTCCAAAGGGAATTTTTCTTTTTCTAAATTGTTTAATAGACCAACTTATTTTGATTCAAAAATGTTGAATGCATCAACTTGGACCTTTTATTTCTCGTGATTTCAGTTGACTAATGAAAGAGAGTAATTTTTTTATGTGATTAGATTTTGTTAATCCAAAGAGAGTAGCTTTGATTTTTCATTAGATTTTTCTCAGACATAATTGCAATTAAAGTAACCTTTGAGACTTGAGTGCTTGTTTATGCGAAAACATTCTAAGGCTAAACAATTTATTGATCTCTATTATGTAATATCGGTCTAACTTGGATGCATTTTATTCTCACATTGAAGACTACTTATTTAATAAATTTGGAACTAAATGTAGGTTGTCTTCGTAACATGATCCTCTCAAGCTATGTATATGTTTTGGCATAGTTGTGTTGTTGTAGGAATGCTTTTTAAAGTGATGATGATTTTTATTTGAAATTGAGAGGAGGAAAAACACAATGTGTGTTGTAAGTGATATGCTTATTAAGGGTTCCAACCCTCTTCGCTGCATACATGACTTCATCAACAGGCTCCACATGTAAATACCAGTAATTCTCCATTATATTGCCAAATAGCTCCCATGCCTCTATCATATGGCATGATGGATCACTATACATGTACCAAGCATTCTTGATGATGGTGTCGGTAGATAAACATGAGTAAAATATGAAGTTCTCAAAATTCACTATAAACTCATCAAGATGAAGCTCTGCTATTTTTTTGTGTTTGTTGTGATTTTTGTTTTCCATTCATATTCTTTGGAAACTGTAATGCATAGTGCTCACCCTTGTAGCAACTGAAGCACTTGATCTTACTCAAGTGTTTCTTCTACCCTAGTTAAGAGGTTTCTCACTCATTGTTACTTTTGAAACCCATTCCTTTGTCATTCTTCGCCATGACGACCAAGGTTGTGTTGTCCTCTTCATCTTCTTGTTTTTTAGCATTAGAATCCTAAGTCTCTTACTAGATGTAGTTATCCCAAATCCTTTGCCAATTGGGAAGGTGCTCTACGTCCTCCACTTTATCCCTAATTATTGCAAGTCGATCTCGTGTTTGGGTGATACTCATGAAGTAATTGGTAATATTATCATACTTCGACATTTGGATGAATTTGAGCTTATTTCTCAAATCATCTTCCCATTCATATTGTTGCTTAACAAAAGGTCCATTAGAGCTTTGAAAATCCCCTTAGCTGTCTTCTTCTTTTCCAAGTGAGAAGTCAAGTGATCCTTCACAACATCCATGATGATGCACTTTGATCTAATGTCTCTGTTTTCGTGGGCTTCCAATTGTGCTAGGTCTATTGGTGTTTGGATCCCCTTAGCCACAATCTCCTAAAGGTTATTCTCCTTCATCAACAAGGTAACTCTTTCTGTCTAGGGTATGAATTTGGATGATCCATCCAAGAGATCCTCAAATCTCACGCTGATTGCTACCATATCTCTTATTTGATAATTATCCTTGTGATCAGTGCTGACATCCACAAGAATATTTATGTTAGTTTATAGATCTACTAAGATTTCTTGTGGATCTATGTTTTGGTCCTTTAAAACACCCACAAAATTAATTTGCTTCCAAAACCTCGATTTCTTGGTCTTCCTCTCTCCCTCTAAAGGCCATCCTTTTCCAATCTTGCTAGAAAATTTGGTTGCACTACAGATTTTCGATACTTTCCTTCATACCCCTATTACTGACCTTTTCTACAACTCATATTTCCTAGTCGATATAAATATGTATAGCTCTTGTATGTTGTATTATTGTTTTCCCTATTCTTTGTGAATTCGTATGATTGTGGTCTTTCCCTATCTCATGTTCCACTCTCTTGGTGGCACATTCCTATCTTGGCACTAACAAAAATTACATGTGGCTTAGATTGGTCCTATGTGGCTCAGTTCTTGTACATCACAACTTTTCACTCTACCTTTCTATGGCCCCCATGGCACCTCCAATGGAGCCAAAAATCAATTGGATGTCCCTGTAGTACCTTATGGTTGAGTTCTACTACTAGTTGTGTCTTCTGTTGACTTAACTAACTCTGCACCTTGAAATTGACTACTCTATTATTGTCTATTGGCTATACAATATTTTTCATCTACTTATAGCTCTTGTGTCATCCAACAATGACCTGAATCTTTGTCCCTTGCATTAAACCAAATGTCGACTTTCCCTATGCTCTCTTGACTCCTGTAGGTCATGGTTCAAATCATCTTTTCCACCCCAATGGATTTTGAACACTATTTAAACCTTGTGATTCTACTGAATTTTGTTGCCAGCGTTGTCTCTAACTGCAAAATTGTCCATGTGCAACTCTTATTGATGCTTTGATGGGTGGTTGGTTGGGCCCTTTGGTAGGTTCAGTATCCTTTTTTGGCAGTGAAAAATCCTTGTTAAGCCCTATATAAGGCGCATATTAACCCTCAAACACCTTATTCATCCTTTATGGAGTGATTTAATTTATATTATTGTGTAGGCTAGAAATTTTCATGGTTCCATTTTAATCATTGAATTTTTCGAATCATTAGGTATAATAAATAAACAGTTTAGCATTAAATATTAATTTTCAAGTATTTTCTTGCAGAAAATAAAATAAAATGGAACCCATTCAACGCATAAAACAAGACGACAAGGAAGAAAAGGATTAATATCTAAGTTTGTAAGTAATTATTACTTCCTTATAACAACTTAACTAGATTTCATTTTTGTATTTTTTAAGTTGTTTTACAAAAATCATCATTGAATGTCTTCAAACAGGTGCTAACATACAAAGAAGAACCATGAAAGGAATTGATTGAAATTGGGTTAAATATGGGTTGTGAGTATATGTTGGCATATCAAAACTTAATTGTGGAATTTGTAAACATCTATCTATCTTGTTTTACTTAGCTCCGTCTAAAATTAATAGAAAAAATAAATCTTTTATATTAAATATATGATTTTTTATGGGGTATAAAACTTGCAGGAAATAAAGTATGGCACTGCGCCAACAGATCAAATATTGAAAGATGGCATGTTATATGGTTTTGAAAGAATGTGTATAGTTTATAAGTCAATTGTTGCATTGGTACGTCATTTATTTTCGATTTACATTGATGTATATTATTTAATATTGCAATTTTCATTATTCTCACCAATGTATATACACTCATTACAATTTATTTCTATGTTTGTAGATGGAAGGTGAAGAAGAAGAAAACAATCAACACCGTGAACAAAACATTCTGAAAATAACCCAAGTCATGGAAGTAGCTCTAGCTGTGACAGCAGTTCAAGCGAAGAATGATGATCACTATGTTTGGATATCAAAGCAAGGCATTGTATTTTTTGAAAAATGTCTGTGAAATCGGGCATTTTCTTTAATGTAATAAACAGTGTCCCAAATGAAAGATAAAGGGATACCAATAACTGGTCTATTTTGTATGACAAATAATATATATATATATATATATATATATATATATATATATATATATATGTAAATGTTTTAATTTATTCTATTGAGTTTCTCCGACATCGTTCTCAAATGCACTAACAAAAATTTAATTCATATGAATATTTTTATAAGATATATATGTGTCGACTTTTGATGAATAATGAATTTTAAAAAATCACAATAATTATGATATGATATAACAAATTAATCCAAAAATCACATTCAAATGCATTAATAAAAATTTAATTAATATGAATATTGTTATAAGATGTGTCGATTTTTTATGACTAATGAATTTTAAACAATCACAATAATTGCACTTTCATAGGTCGATGTTTCTAAAAAATACAAAATGAAATTGGTGTGTGTATTCTTATACCAATGCGCTTGTATTCTTAAGCACATCGGTGCATTTTTACGACCTATGGGCACTGCACAAATACCAAAACCGGTTAAAAATATCGAGGCGTTTTTGCGGTACAGCGCTCCGGTGCATTTATGTCTATATATGCACCAGTGCTATTTTATGACCTATTAGCACCGCATGAATACCGATACCAATTATAAATCTCGGTGCATTTGTGTGATACTATGCACCGGGGCGTTTTTGTGTCTATACGCACCGGTGCATTTAGACAACCTATAGGCACCACACGAATACCGATACCAATTATAAATCTCAGTGCATTTGTGTGATACTGCGCACCGGGGAATTTGTGTTTATACGCACCGTTGTATTTGTATGACATATTTGCACAACACGAATACCGATACCAATTATAAATCTTGGTGCATTTGTGTGAAAGGGCGCACCAATGCATTTCTATAAGTATACACACCGGTGCATTGATACGACCTATGGGCACCGCTCAAATTCCAAGACCAATTAGAACAGCCCTGTGCATTGTATCACCAACACTACGGTCGGTGTTGGTTTATATCTTGACGGCCTGGTGCATTCTCCTTCGACCGCCTTGGGGCTCCAGCTACAGGTACGCACCAGTGCGTTAAATCCTGATTAGCGCACCAATGAAAAAAACATCCGTAACAACTTTCGGCTGCCCTTTTTTTTTTTAGTTGTGTTGAATTTCTGTTAAAAGCTCTGCCAAAACCTCTGTAACCATAAACTGATGTGGTAGCATATGTTTTTTCGACAATTTTGGCCAATTTTATAACACTAAAAACCTCCTTTATAACCTTTGCTAGAGGGTCTTTTCCTTGTAGTGAATCTCACGTTGATTGCTACCATATCTCTGATTTGATAATTATCCTTGTGATCATTTCTGACATCCACAAGAATAGTTATGTTAGTTTATAGATCTACGAAGATTTCTTGTGGATCTATGTTTTGGTCCTTTAAAACACCCACAAAATTAATTTGCTTCCAAAACCTTGATTGATATGGTCTTCCTCTCTCCCTCTAAAGGCCAACCTTTTCCAATCTTGCTAGAAAATGTGGTTGCACTAAATATTTTCGATACTTTCCTTCATACCCCTATTACTAACCTTTGCTACAACTCATATTTCCTAGTTGATATAAATATGTATAGCTCTTGTATGATGTATGGTTGTTTTCACTATTCTTTGTGCATTCGTATGATTGTGGCCTTACCCTATCTCGTGTTCGACTCTCTTGGTGGCACATTCCTATCTTGGCACTAACTAGAAATTACATGTGGCTTGGATTGGTTTTATGTGGCTCAGTTCTTGTACACCACAACTTTTCACTCTACCTTTCTATTGCTCCCGTGGCACCTCCAATGGAGCCAAAAATCAATTGGATGTCCCTGTAGTACCTTATGGTTGAGTTCTACTACTAGTTGTGTCTTCTGTTGACTTGACTAACTCTGCCCCTTGAAATTGACTACTTTATTATTGTCTATTGGCTATACAATATTTTTCATCTACTCATAGCTCTTGCATCATCCAACAATGACCTGAATCTTTGCCCCTTGCATTAGACCAAATGTTGACTTTCCCTATGCTCTCTTTGTAGGTTTTAACCCTGAACAGAAATTATCTACACACGAATCTTATAACAGAAAATAAACAATAGCGAGAACATAAAACATAAAATAGATCAACACAGAGATTTTCCCCTGGATCCCAAATCGGGACGACCAGCTTGATTTTTCATTATATTCCTTTTAGTGTTACAACACATATATATACATGCCAAAGCATACATAAACCCCAATCCATAAACCCTGGATTAGAACATAGCCGTAGTTCCCTTGACCGGATCTACAAAAATACCAGGGGCCGAAAACCATCGTACCCCAAAACCATGTGCAAAACCATGCACAAAACCATGGACGGACTACCCAGGAAATTAAGGACCAAAATTTTCGGGGCGCGACCCGGTTCCGGCAGAGCTGCCCCCACAGTAGGTGCGCTTAGTCGTGGAAAGAATATAACACATACCCAACATTCTCCCACTTGTTGTTTTCTTTCCACAAGGGGTCACAAGAGAGCTTAGTCATTGGCTCAATTCTCCAACACCCATTGTTTCTCTACACCAAGAGAACTTCTGAGTGCTCACAGACTTTGTTAATGCATCTGCAACATTCTTCAAAGTGTCCACCTTTACCAGCAACACCCTTTTAGCCTCAACCATATCTCTAACAAAGTGATATTGAACATCGATGTGCTTTGTCTTTGAATGATAAGCAGGGTTCTTAGCCAAGAAAATTGCACTTTGGCTATCACAGTCTATCCTTATAGCTTGTTGTACCAACCCCATACTTGAACACAATCTCTGCAACCAAACTGCTTCCTTGCTTGCATGAGTGGCTGCTATGTATTCTGCCTCTGTAGTTGAAAGAGCCACTACGGACTGTCTTTTACTCATCCAACTGACTGCGCCTCCAAATAGGCTAAACACATACCCACTTGTAGATCTTCTTTGGTCCAGATCTCCAGCCCAGTCTGCATCAACAAAACCACGAATGTTCAACATTCTTTCCAATCCTGGTCTTCCCTGGTAGCACAAGCCATAATCACTAGTGCCACGTAAATATCTGAAAACTCGCTTCACTACTGTCCAATGCTCCTTCCCTGGGTTTGACATAAACCTGCTCAATACTCCCACTGCATGTGCAATGTCTGGTCTAGTACAGACCATTGCATACATCAGGCTACCCACTGCACTTGCATATGGAACACGGAACATATACTCCTCTTCTTCTTGTGTCTTGGGACACTGTTCAGCAGACAGATTTACACCTACAGGAATAGGAACCTTCACCGGTTTACTATCCTGCATATTGAACCTCTGCAATATAGTCTCGACATACTTCCTCTGGTTTAACCAGAGCTTCCTCTTTGCCCGATCTCTCTTAATTTCCATGCCCAAAATATAGTTTGCGGCACCCAGATCCTTCATGTCGAATTTGGAGAACAGTTGGGTCTTCAAATCTTGGATAATTTCTTTGTCATTTCCAATCAACAACATATCATCCACATACAAGACCAAATAAATAACACGGTCACCAATTAATTTAAAATAAACACGGTGATCCTCCTTGCTTCTGGTGAAGCCAAGTCCCCATATATAGGTATCAAATTTCTGATACCACATCCTTGGTGACTGTTTTAACCCATACAGAGACTTCTTCAACCTGCATACCAGTTCTTTCTTACCCTTTACCATAAATCCTTCAGGTTGCTTCATGTGGATCTCTTCTTCTAGATCCCCGTGAAGAAATGTTGTCTTCACATCCATCTGTTCTATCTCAAAATCAAATGCAGCAGCAACAGATAAAAGTAATCTAATAGAAGTAACTTTGGCAACAGGAGAAAAAATATCACCAAAATCAATTCCCGGCACCTGGGAATAACCTTTCGCTACCAACCGAGCTTTGTATTTCTCCACCTTGCCTTCTACATTCATCTTCTTCTTAAACACCCATTTGCTCCCAATGGGCTTCCTTCCAGCCGACAACTCCACTAGATCCCATGCATCATTTTTGTGCAAGGATGCCATTTCATCAACCATGGCCTCCTTCCAGAGTTTTCCATCCTCTGAATCTACTGCCTCCCTGACAGTTCTGGGTTCATCATCAGTTATAGTTAAGGCAAAACCTGAACAGAAAGCAGATGGACTATACCTTTCTGGTTGCCTTCTTTCCCGAACTGATCTTCTCAAAGCTGGAGTTTGTGACTCTTCATCTTCTGAGTCTTCTTATATTGTAGAGTCTGATTCATCCTCCTTTAGCTGAAACTCTATCTTCTCAGGTTCCTTTGGTAGGAATTCATGTTTAACAACATCTTTCACTTTTCTAAACACCACATCTCGGCTGTACACAACCTTCCTTGTTTCTGGGTTCCAAATCTTGTAACCCTTTAAACCATCCTTATACCCAATGAAGATGTACCTTTCAGATTTATTATCCAACTTGGTCCTTTTCTCCTTTGGAACATGTACATATGCATCACATCCAAATACCCTTAGATGTGAAAGAGAAGGTTTCTTACCAGTCCATACCTCATGTGGGGTCTTATCCTCCAACGCTGATGAAGGTGATCTGTTAACTAAGTAACATGCAGTCTCCACTGCCTCTGCCTAGGTCATCGCTTGTTTTCCTTGAGCACTTCTTGCCTTTTCCGGCAGGTATTATTCATTCTTCTGCATCCATTTCGACGGGGTTGTGTGGAGTGATCTTTTGTAAGCTTTGCTTATGACACACGAACTCTTCAAATTCATTCTTATAGAACTCTACCGTGCTCATCCTCAACGCCTTTATCTTCTTCTCTGTCTGGTTTTCCACCAAAGCCTTAAATTCTTTAAATTTGTTAAAGACTTCAGATTTCTTCCTCAAGAAATATATCCATGTATTCCTTGAGAATTCATCTATGAATGAAACATAGTACACAGACTTTCCCAGTGATGGAACTGACACAGGCCCAAACACATCACTGTGCACAAGTTCTAATATCTTGTTTGCCCTCTTAGCACGAGAAGGAAAGCTCACTGGTCATACCACATATGCCTGACATAGAATTAAATCGACAATTGAACATAACCTTTACCATATGGTTTCTATAGTATCCCAGGGAAGCCCTTCTCTCCAATATGTCCAAGCCTTTGATGCCATAGCATGGTCTTTTCTCCAGGCAGCTAAACTTTTAGCTCCATTTACAAGACTCCCATAACACACACCCTTGATAACGGTGCTGCCTTGTAAAACATGTGATTCCAGTCCGAACTCCCCGCATTAATACCGGTGCTCCCCGAACCATCTTGCAGGCATCTTTCTCGAACACTGTTTTTACACCTGCATCATCCATCTTGCTTACAGAAATCAGATTTCTGGCCAATGCAGGAATATGTAGAACACTAGGAAGTGTTCTAATCCTTCCACCTTGCAGCTTCAGCTTGACCTTTCCACGTCCGATGATTCTGGCCCTCCTATCATCCCCTAGGAAGACATCACCACCATCATATTTCTCATACTCGCAGAACCACTCCCTATGGGGAGTGAAGTGAAAGGATGCACTTGAGTCAATCAGCCATGACTCATGATCTACATGTGTATTTGAAGAAGAAGCCAAATACACATCCCCACCTTCATCCGAGGTGGTTTTTGCCTCTGCAGAAGGACCTTCATCAGATCCCTTTCCTTTCTCGGGAGCTTTAGATCTGCATTCCTTTTTGTAGTGTCCTTCCTTTCCGCATTTCCAGCACACCTTTACAAACTTTCCAGGAGATTTAGATCTCCCTCTAGATTTGGATCTCCCACTCGAAACCTTATTCTTGTTTCTGTTCTGGGACCTTCCTCGTACAGATAAGGCATCTCCATTACGACCCTCCATATTTCTCCGTCTCATTTCCTCTGATAGCAAGGCTGAGACGATGTCATCAAAATTCAAGGTAGTTGTATTGCTACCTATTGCAATAACCAGACTGTCCCACGAGTCTGGTAGAGAGCACAACAAACTGATGCACTTATCTTCATCTGAGATTTTAATATCAACAGAGATGACAAGCGACTTTCTCTGATATTAAAGGCGTTGAATGCTCTGTCATCGAGCTCCATCCTTCATCCTCGGAGTTATACGAGCTTTTCCGCGGGAATAACTTATTCACGAGAGACTTGGGTGGTACAAAGTCCTAGCTTTCCCATGGTCTTAGTCGTAACTTCCCAAATACATTCAACAATGCGAATGCCGAGACACACAACCGTATTGTGCTTTTAGCCTTCTGATCCAGTTTCTTCCAGTCTTCATCTGACATTCCTGTTGGCTTAGTACCTGGATCGACCGCGATCCACTGATCTTTATCCACCAGCAGATCCTCCATCTTGAGCTTCCACAACTCAAAACTTTGACCATTAAATTTCTCAATCTCTATCTTTCCGCCGCTCGCCATCTTCTCTCATCGCAAGAATCGATCCCGCAGATCTCCCACTGAACAGGGTCTACCTCAGGCCCGAACTAAAAAACCCTCAGCAGCAAAGGCGTCCCCTTGAAGCCGAAACAGCTCTGATACCAAATGTAAGTTTTAACCCTGAACAGAAATTATCTACACACGAATTTTATAACAGAAAATAAACAATAACGAGAGCATAAAACATAAAACAGATCAACACAGAGATTTTCCCCTTGATCCCAAATCGGGACGACCAGCTTGATTTTTCATTATATTCCTTTTAGTGTTACAACACATATATATACATGCTGAAGCATACATAAACCCCAATCCATAAACCCTGGATTAGAACATAACCTTAGTTCCCTTGACCGGATCTACAAAAATACCAGGGGCCGAAAACCATCGTACCCCAAAACCATGGACGCAGACTACCCACCGGAAATTAAGGACCAAAAATTTTCGTCGGGGCGCTGCCCCGAACCCCGACAGGGGGGGCTACCGCCCTCCCTGTGACCCCCCCGTTGCGCGCTTAGTCGTGGAAAGAATATAACACATACCCAACACTCTTGACTCCTGTATCTCATGGTTCAAATCATCTTTTCCACCCCAATGGATTTTTAACACTATCTAAACCTTGTGATTCTACTGACTTTTGTTGCCAGCTTTGTCTCTAACTGCAAAATTGTCCACTTGCACCTCTTATTGATGCTTTGATGGGTGGTTGGTTGGGCCCTTTTGGAGGTTCAGTGTCCTATTTTGGCAGTGAAAAATTCTTGTTAAGCCCTATATAAGGCACATATTAACCCTCAAACACCTTATTCATCCTTTACGGAGTGTTTTAATTTCTATTATTGTGTAGGCTAGAAAATTTCATGGTTCCATTTTATTATAATTTTACCCTTTGTCTCTCTATATATATACTAAGGAGACCTAGTCTTAATATCATCAAATATTTCCTTGTACACTTAATTCATTATAGGAGGTTTATCCCTTGAAAAAGAATGTAATTATTGGTTTCTTATCATTCTTAAGGTGCAAGGTTTGTAACATTTGGTATTAGAGCTTATTCTCCTAGTGTTTTGTTGTTTTAAACAAATCATCGTGGTATTTTCACTATAACTTTTTAATGTGAGATTTAAAACTATAAAATTAGACCATCTTGGGTTGAAATGTGGTCAACCTTTTATTCAAATTTCAGATCTTGGTTTGCTATAATTTTGGATATATACTCTAAGGAATTTTGAGTTCCTAAATGCTTCTGAAATTAGTTTCAAATAGGTTAGTTTGTAATTTTTGAAATATTTTTTTTCTAGGCAATTTCAGACATTATTACTTGGACCATATTGAGTAGAAATTTTGGGGGCATCTAGTTCTAATTTTATAACTTGTTTTGTTATAATTTTGGACTTATACCTTGTTGAAGTTAGGGTTTTTGAACAATCCTATAATAAACTTTAAACAAGTCAATTAGTATTTTTTTATATATTTATTTTTTGGAATTTTGAGACTAAAATATTTAGGAATTTAAGGATACTTATAAAAGTACCTTAGGTACTAATTTCATAATCATATTTGAAGAATTGGACATGTTTCACATTATATAAGTTTTTATCATGGGAATTCACAAAAAAATCAATAAGTTTTGGGAAAGTTGCCATAACTTTCACTTGACACATCAAATTTTGTTCACATGTGGAATTGTAAAAAGGACATATCATAGTATTACATATCAAACTTTTAGATCCAAAATGACTCAAATATCAGAGATATATCAATAAAAGCTTTAGATACTATCCAAATTAATATACGTAACTTACAAGTGACCTAATTGTTGATTAGAATATCCCATTTTTTTTTGTGAGTGAAAGTAGATATAAAGAGGAGTACTATTATTATTTCCCAACATGCCTTCAAAGAAAGATATTTGTTAAAATTGGTAACTGGGAAAAATTCCAACTTGGGACAACTCATTTGATGGAGATGATGATTACATTAAATTCCTCTTTTCGAGAGGACCAAAATTGATATAAAGATCATCCAATTTGGACAAGCGGAAGTGTAATTTTGAATTTATGCCCACACATGTCCAAATTGTCCAGGTTGGCCACATCAACATGTTGCCTCAAGAAGCCCAATGGACATGTCTCTTCACCCACAGCGAATTGTATAAATACAATTGATCTCTCACCTCATTTTGCATCTTCATCACTCACACATTCTCTCTCCTCCTCTCATTCGTTCGTACGACATTGAGCATCCTTCTCTTTCACACGTGTGGATCATGGAGGACAAAATTTCTGACTAAATTACAAGGCCTGAATTCTTAGGAAATTCTGCAATTCAACTAGCGTTGACCACGACCTTCTAGGCATCAATTGACTTCAATTTTCTGGGGTTATTTATGTCTCAGCATGTTGCATCGTTTGGCACAGAAACCGAGGTATTTTGTGCACTTTGACCGCAGACCAAAATTACGAGTTGACCAAGTTTGATCGCATATTTTGTGACTATTTGACTACTGATAGAGGTCGATTTTGATTTGGGAATACTGAGTTATTTTGAGGATAATTTATTGTTGTTTTGACCAACATTGACTTTCTGGTTAGGGCTGAAGATTAAACCACTGCAGTTGACTACAAGAATTGATAGGGTTGTTTTGAATGTGAATTGGGAAAGTCAATTAGACAATTGTACTCTCTCTCTCTACTGTAAATTTTGATATAATAATAAGAAGAATTGATCTAAGGGTTTTCCCCACATTGGGGTTTTTCCCTGTCATCCACCAAATCTGGTGTCATCTTGTCTTGGCTTGTCTTCTGCATTTTGTTTCATGTTCTATTTACATTTACCGTCAATGTGATTAATGGTTAATGTGATGGCTACTAGAAATATAAATTGAAAATTTTGATTGGGATGCTCAAGGAACATTGAAGTAATTGTGCTAAGCCTAGAACATACCATTTTTAACTAAAATCAACATTATTACAACAATTAAATCCATGGAAGGCTCATACTTGACTTGTGAAGAAAGTGAAAACTTAGAATTTAGGTTTATCTCAATTAGAGAAGAAAAATAATGAAATGGAGGGTAGCATGTTGAAAAGGGTTTATTTTTCAAGTTCTCAATAAAAACTTAAAATATAAATGGAAAACAAGATGAATGAAAATATGGAAGGAATAGAAAATAAGGTGGATGAAAATAAGGAAGAAACATAAAAATATTTCAGGGATGAAATAAAAGAATTATAAAAAATTCTATTAAAATGTCTCCCTAAAAGGGGTGTGGAGATCCAAGGGAATTATGAACATAAGGAGAGGCATGGTGTTGAGAATGAACCTCATATGCTATCTCAATTGGAGAGAATAAATTTTGAATCACATAACCATAAACAAGAATGCTTAATCCGAGATCCACATCATCACGACTTCAAGTCAACACCAATGAACTACTACATTTTAAAGATTGATAAAAGGAAGTTTGATGGTGATGATCCTGTAACATGGATATTTCAGAGGAAGTAATACTCTGATCTACACCAAGTGGCATCCTTACAAATGGTAAATATTTCAATCCCTATTTTGAGAACAATACCAATATGTATGGTATCAATGACTTTGTAAAGAGAAAACAGATTCAGTCACAAATTGGTTCCTTTGTACGAAATAATTGATAGCACATTATGGGGACATTAAGAGAAATACATTCTTTAGTCAATTGGTAAATTTTTGACAAAATGGTTCAATTACACAACACATTCATCAATTCCAAATGTTGAGTCTCAGAGTTTTTTTTTTTTTTTTTTTTTTTTAAACTTGAATGTCAACTAAAGGAAATTCTAGATCTATTCTGTGTTGTAATAGGGATAATGGCCAACCTGCTTAAATTGGCCCTTTATTTCCCTTCCATTAATGGTGTCCTAAGGAACCACATGGTGAACAATTTTTTTGTCAATCCCTTTGATTTAGAAGGCATCATCAAATATTTGGGTTTTGTTATGAAATAAAATAATTATAATGTTGTTGATTGGAAATGGTTTCTTTCAAAAATTTAAAAAAAAATCCACTTTTGATGTAATACATATATATCTCAAAGGGGATCTCATTTTTTTTTTTTTGGAAAATCATTTCAAAACCCAAATGGAAATAAATGTGGGGCCTTCAAACATATTTATTTTGGAGAGGCTCTAGTTGGAAAATCATTGACCAAAGAAAGTTGGTGGAGACATGTGTTGGAGGAAAGTACATAGTGCCCAATTCAGTTTAATATTAGATTAGATGGAGGTTAAATCATGTGCATATTGCATTATATTAGTGAAATGATTTGACTTTTGTGTTTCCAGTAGTAGGGTAGTTTTTTCCTAGAAAGTTGGCTAGAAAGAGTCAGTAAGAATTGGTGTGGATGAAATCACAAGTTGTTTGGAAAATGTCTTCTTTCCTAAGGAAATGGTGTTGTGTTTACAACATAAAAGAAAATGTATTCTTAATAATGTTGGTGATCCCACTCTCACTAGTTTGTGGTCATGAGGTTAGAAGTAGGGGTGATGGATTTCGAGGGTGGTTGGACCTCCTAGACAAGGTTCATAGGGGAAATTAAAAGGC
Source organism: Pinus albicaulis (assembly GCA_034641835.2). Classification (NCBI taxonomy): domain Eukaryota; kingdom Viridiplantae; phylum Streptophyta; class Pinopsida; order Pinales; family Pinaceae; genus Pinus; species Pinus albicaulis. The sequence continues at coordinate 509,944,489 of CM076583.1, forward strand.
CTCATATTCTCTGTAGGAAAGTAGAGGATGAGTTAGTATGGGTTTTTGAAGACTCAAATGACCATTATAGTGATATGACGGGATACCTATCTTTGCTAGAGTTGGGTCCTATTAAGGACAACTAGTGGTTGTGTAAGCTTTGGAAGTTGAATGAATTGCCTAAGGTCTTTTTCTTTTTTCTAGTTGATCCCAAAGAATCAAGTCTTATCATGGGATAGACTCTAGATCAAGGGAAACATTAGTTTGGGGATTTTCTTATTATTCCATTCAGCCTTGGAAGAAAAGAAAAAACCCTTTCCCTTGAATGCTTATTTACAAGTATTGTCTGTTTGGAGTTAGAAGGACATCCATGCAAGGGCCCTTTGTGGACTCAACATAACATGGAGGGGTCATTCCAAGAAATTTTCACTGGAAGGAGATTAAGGAATTTTAAGCTTGTTGATAGGTGGTTGTCATTGACGTCAACCTAAGCAGCACCAGGAGCTACCCTGATCTTTGATAGAAAATTTGGCATAGAAATTTGTGGTTTCTTGTCTCCTAATCACTCTAGTTAGATTCTCCTCAGAAAACTCTTTCCGATGTTATGTGGTACCCCACCCAATTCTTTACGGTTTGAGATATATTTGCATTTTAAGTTGAAGACCCAGTTTTGTGGGCTAAAACCCTAGGGGGTAGCGACATGACACCTTATTCACCTACGGTTGTCAATATATGACAATAATTCTCGTTTCAATCTCATTGTGTATAATTTGAATAGCTTCAAGAACCAAAGACAATAAACCAATAATTGACTTCACAACCAGGTAGGACCATATGTACTAAGCCAATCATCGATTTTTAAATTTCGAGTGGAATTAAAAATGTTTCTAGACTAATAGTAAATAGGGTTCTTAAGGGCCCAATTACCTAACCATAAGGAAAATATTTTGTATCTTATAATTTAAGATAAAAAATTTAATAGTGATTATTAAAAGAAAATCAATCTAAAAATAATCTTTAGTTTCCTCCCCTCCCATCCATCCAACGTTCCTCAAATTATTTTTTCTTTTCAAATAACATTATCAAATCCACACAATGAAAGCCTAGTCGTTTCCTTACTTTGACCTTAAGTAATTTTAAAAAATAAAAAATAAAAATCCTCCAAATATGCATTTGGTTGAAGTGGCCCTTTCATCCAAATACTTATCTTTAAATAGAGGATTATTGTCTTGTTTTAAAGTATGCACTTCAATGATATATCCTTAGTAAACTACCTATGAAATATTCGGCCCTAGCAAAAATCAACGCAAAGATTAGACTTGGGTAAGGGTCTATTTACTCTTGTTGGGTGATTCATTGATTCATTGTTTTGCACGTGAAACATCAGATGTATCAACTTTCTGCAATTGCTTTGTTTCCATGTTTATAGGTTCACTTTTCTCTGCCACTAAAGGCTCACTTTTCTCTGCCACTGAAGGTGATGGTATACCTCTAGGTTTTGGAGTTATTTTAGGAGTGATGACATCTACTTCAAAACCACTGACAAATAGGAAAGATGACCAGTCTCTACCTAATCTTTTTAACTCCTCTAAAACCAATAACTTGATTAAACCATGATGAAAGAGTGAGGTTTCATTTCCTTTAGATTTAGCTTGATCTTTATCTGCCATTTTTGTTAAGCTTCTGTATAAGTAAAAAGGTAGATCAAGAGATTTCTTACCAATAAAATGTAGCAGAAGCCTAAAGTGGTAAGAATAAACCATATGATACCTCTCTTCACAGGTGAAGTACTTCTAAATGATAAGCAGTAGTTTTGAGAAGTTGTCTTTCATGTAGCTCCTTGGAATGGAATTTGTAAGGTCAATCTCACTATGTTATGGCTTGATAAATTCCTTACAGTCCTGCATGGTGAATTTGAAACCTTTGAACCATTTTTCTCCTCCTCTAGAAATTCATGTTGTTGCTGCAATGTTCTTTGGACTTACAGTGAGGTTCAACATCCCCACCTTTGAAGCTGTCCCATTGAAATTGATGGCAAACTCCTTAGAAACCTGCACATGGCATCCTTGCAGTCTTTGGAAAAACTGCAAACATAATGCTCTTCTGAAAACTTCCGAAGTTGTTGGGTCTTCATTAATCAAGTTCATGTTTGATGGCTCATATCTGAGGCAATGGCCACCTTTTTTGGTCTTCCTCTTTGCAGCTATGGTGCTTTTATGTCTTCTCTGCCTTGCTTGATTAGTGATACCTGCAAACCTTTGAAAATTCCTGCCACAACTTGGGCTTAGTGAAATAGCTCTCCAGAGCTCAGTAACATGCAAATATGGAGCGGAGAATGACAAATGACTCAATTTGGTAATATTTTAAAGTTTCGATGACATCCCATTATATAATCATGACTCATACATGCTTAAAATATTAATAATGACTTTTGCCATGACCATTGTACCTTGATTTAACCCTAACTGACTCGAATGGCATTTACCCTAACCCTTTCAATCATTGATTGACACCTAGCAGCTGATTTGAAAAGACAGACAGGAATACCTCTTTTCGTAGTGTACTTAGTGTATTTCTTGGTAGTTTCGCTATGAAAGTATCAGCAGTTTCGTAGCAAAAACTGCGGTTTTACTATGCAATTCGCTACGAAAACAGGTAATCTTGGCTAAAATGAACTTTTTAGATTTATAAGCTTGGGAAATGGAATATGTCAGGAAATAATGACTAATGTGACATGAAAAGACTTGAATGGGAGTGGGTTTGGACCTTAGGATGGGGTAATAAGAAAAAATTTAAAATTTTTCTTTACCAACTAATGACAAATGAACTCTATGACCATACCTTTGACACATGAACCTCTAAGACTATGTTAAATGATGTTTCAATTTTTCTGAGTGATAACAGAAAGCTTCATATTCAGTAGTATCTTTAGCTTTAATCATTAATAACAAAAAATTATTACTATCATTTACAAGCCATTTCATCTTACTAACACTAGAAAGTGATAAGTTCATATTCTTACGATGTGCTCTAACAATATTCTCAACTCCATATTTAAAAATATCATATTTTTTTCTCATGAAAATAGAATATGGCTTTTTGCTCATACAAGTATGGACTCCCTAAAACAATCCCACAAATATCAAGTGGTACAACATCAAACTCTACCTCATCTATAAACTTAGCAATGATGGAAAATTTGAGTTTACATTTTCTTGTCACCTGTAATTTTTCATCATCACATACCCAACCCAAAGGGTAAGGTTTAGCGTGAGGTTTTGTTTATAAATTATGTTTCTTGAAAATTGCTTCAAAGATAAAATTGACTTGAGATCTACTATCAAACAACGTATCAACATTTATATGTTTTGTAATGACCTTGAAATGGAAAATCTCATTTCTTTCTTTATCATCTTGAGATTCAGTAGGCTTACTAGAAGAACTAGTACTTGCATAAGAAGCTATACCTTTCATTCCCATGGCTGTGATTTTGGTTTCATCACCTGAATTAAAACCTAGATCTTGTTGATTTGTAGCAACAATATTTTTCTTCCCCTTATTATTGAACTTCTTTGGCCTCATTTATAGATGTAATTTCCAACAATGGTATTCATCATGGCCATATTTTGAACAGTGTTTACATGTAAGTTTCTCTCCCTATTTCTTGATAGTAGAATTATTTTTACCTTTGCCTTTAAAATTCCCCTTTCCTTTGTCTCAAATTTTAAAAGGTTTCTTACTAGTATCTTGAGGAACATTATTTCCTCTTGATTCTAAATTAGTTGTATGAACACATACTTAATCTAGATTAGTGGGATTAAACATAAGTATAACTATGTAATCCACCTATATATTTAAGGAGAGTATATTGTGAAGACAAATCAACACCCAAGATTAAATCTATTCTTCTAAATCCTTATGTGTCACTTTGGACACTCTAACCTTTAGCTTGTCTAAAATTTAGCCAATCCATTATTTCTTTTTGCGTGTAAGCTAATGGATAAAATTTCCTTCTTAATGCAACTATAAAATCATTTTGAGAAGAGATAATTTTTCCACTTTTCTTCAAATCTTCATGAGTTCTAGCCTCCCACTAGATGAGGGTTGCACTTTCCAAGTGAAGAGAAGCAAGTTGGATCTTAGTGACATCATCATCAATCTTTTGAATCCTGAAATAGAATTCAATTTGAAAAACCCAATTATCCAATTTTTCGGCATTTACTTCCCCATTGTACATGGGAAATTCAAACTTGACTTCAAGCTTAATCAAAGGAGACATAGCATGTCCTTTTGGATCTGGAGGAGGAGTAGGTATATGAGATGAAGGAGGTGAAGAAAGATGTGAGGATGGAGGTGTAGATGGAGCTGAAGGAGGAGCTAGAGGTGGAGGCTTGCTCTCATCACCACCATTAAATTTTGGTTGATTATAACTTTATCCTTGCAACCTTGTTATCCTCTCATTGTGAAACAATTTCACCATCTCTTCATACATTGGTTGTGTTCCTTTTCCTTCTTCATGTGCCATGACTTGTGGAGTTTTGGGCCTCCTTGAACCAATTTGAGGGTTTTGTTCTTCAAGCACTCCTTCTCCTCTTTTGAATTTAGACCTTGTAATTATTCAATAAAAACACTTGCAAAAACTGTCAAACCTTCACAAAAACCATACTTTGATACCAAACTAATCTGAAATTAAAATTGAAGGTTTCATGTAAAATTTTGCAAGCTAGTTTATGTCTTATGTGAAATGGATTGACATTGAAAAATAAAACAAAGTAAGTTAAATTTTGCAGATTTTAACAATTAAAAATGGAAAATAAGCAACATCACAACACAACAATTTGATGATGGAGCTCACCCCTCCTGGGCTATGTCTCCAAGTCCAGCTTCGAATGGTGGCCCTTTAAATTATATGCTCAAATGTGAAATTACATCAGCATAAAATACTCAAATTGCAAAAATAATACTTCCATTATGTCCATAACACCCAAAAACACCTGTGTAGGCTCTTTTTTGGCTCAAAAACGCTGAAAAATGGCCAAGTTAGGGCTTTGTCTCCATTTTTCCTGCTAAGTGTTCTACAAAATCACCCCCCTGCAAAATTCGAAACAAATTGCTCATTAGCGGATTGTTAAAGCAAAATTTTAACCACCGCAGGTCGTGGGTTTGACCCACGATTCCCATCGCATAGGGTGCAGTTCGTAGAATCGTTAACTAATTTTTTAAATAAAAATTGGGTCGATCCCTATTTTACCTTCGCGCTCCCGGTCATGTGGGGCATATGGCTTGGGGCTAAGTGCAGGCGGGGTGCCATGCACCCACAACCCCTAGCCTCCTATCGATGGCTGTGCCTATGTAACAGAACCTAGGGTCAATGTTGAACTACCACCCCTTTTCTCGAAGCCCCCACCTCCTGTCCACCATGGTCACATTTAAACATAAGACTGTGGGTTGGGGTGCAAGCATCGTACCACATGCCATGCCCTTCTTGTTCTTCGACGTCGATCACGGAATAGCAACAAGATCTAGGGTTGGCGCCGCCAACCCAAAACTTCCCCCAACCGCTAATACGATGAACGTTAAATATAAATATGCCACATAATTACAAAAAGAACCAATGTGGTGTATTGGTAGAACGGTCAGTTTGTAATATGTAGGTCATGGGGTCAAACCCCACAGAGGCTCACCCAACACATAAACCAAATTTTCTCCTCATCTAGAGTGCCATGTGGCACCCTGTGATTGGGCCACATGTCACTATGTGATTGTCCCAAACCAAATCACCTCCAATCAATAAAAACACACTATTTTCCTCTGTACAACTGGGCCACATGTCATGTCCTAATTGGATCCATATTTCTCAGTCATCCTGCTGACATTAGCACCACATCAACGTATGGACTTCCACAGAGCATTTTTACACTACCTAGTCAAACCTGCAAGTTGACTTTTTTGTTGTTTGTCAAGAAACTCAAAATGTGATATATTCCTCATTCGATGTTAGATTGAGACGATTCAAGTGTCGTTGGAATTAGAACGATAAGATCTACAATTTGGCACTAGTTTTGGTACCATTTGAGTATTTTCATTTTTTAGCATATTTTTTTATCCCTTGGATCAATTTAAGACCTTACAAAATGCCATTTTTTAATTTTGGAATCCATGTGTAACCTAAAGTATATACTTCTAAAGTATTTGCAATGTCATCACAAAAAAACCTAAGAAAATAAATGATTGCATCTATCTCTTTTTAAAAAGAAAGAACATCTAATTGTCATTATCTCATATTTATTGTGTGAATAGTAAAATATTTATAATTAATTATCATTGTCAAAAATCAATCACACAACTTTCATAATTATGCTTCAAAAGGATAAAAATCATGTTTATTAAATTAATAAAAAAATAAAATATATTCATCAACTTTCATAATTATGTTCAAAGTAAAGATTCATTACATTTTACATGCACTTGTTGGATATGATACCATTTCTTTTTGGCATATTATTTATTCATTTAGCATTAAAAACTATTTAACCTACACAAACACAGTTAACACAATCATTGTTCTATTTAAAAATAGATATACATACTGCCAAATTCCATTGTTTTATTAAATTGTTTCTAATTTGTAAATGATCTCTTAAAAGAAGTGAAAAATAACTTCCTTTAATCAATTCCTCTAAGACATAATCTAATAAATTAACAAAATGGCTTAGAACTATATAATATCCATTTTAAATATGTTTAATATTTTTTTACAAACTTTTATTTTAAAAAAATTACACAAATGAATCATATACTTAAAAACATAATTTTAATGGAATAAAAAACATTTATTTTTCAAATTATATTACTTTTACTCTGTCTCTCTACATCTGTTTTGAAGATCATATAATGCTTTCCACCCTCCTAAGATTCTCATCTTTCTGTAGTCCTCCCAATTAAGTTTGTTGTTGAAGTCAATCCTAGGGTATTTGTACTCATTTACTTCTTCAAGAATGTTTCCTTCAAAGAAGAACGTATGTTGACTCTGCTTCCTTTTATTAGAGAAAATCAATATCTTGGTCTTGCTAATATTGGCATGCATCCCCATTGCTATACAAAAATGCTCAAGGGCATATAGGTGCATCTGCAATCCATGGGTTGATTTAGAAATCAATACAAAATCATCAGCATAAAAGAAGCTTTATCACAAACTCCCCCAATGGAATAAAAAACATTTATTTTTCAAATTATGTTACTTTTACTCTGTCTCTCTACATTTGTTTTGAAGATCATATAATGCTTTCCACCCTCCTAAGATTCTCATCTTTCTGCAGTCCTCCCAATTAAGTTTGTTGTTGAAGTCAATCCTGGGGTATTTGTACTCATTTACTTCTTCAAGAATGTTGCCTTCAAAGAAGAACGTATGTTGACTCTGCTTCCTTTTATTAGAGAAAATCAATATCTTGGTCTTGCTAATATTGGCATGCATCCCCATTGCTCTACAAAAATGCTCAAGGGCATATAGGTGCATCTGCAATCCATGGGCTGATTTAGAAATCAATACAAGATCATCAGCATAAAAGAAGCTTTATCACAAACTCCCCCAATCGAACACCATCCCCACCTTGCAAATTTAGCCACTCTTCTAGTTTATCAATATATAAACCAAAAAGAGTAGAGGATAGTGGGAAACCTTGCATGACTCCAATGTTACTTATCAAGATTTTTGAAACTTCCCGCTAAGGTTCTAATTTTGACTTTCACCTCTTCATAAAGTCTATGGACAATAGCTTTATAATGCAAAGGAATTTCAAGTTCTTCCATTCTACGCCACAACTTATCTCTAGGGACTGTGTCAAATGCATTTTTGAAGTCAACAAAACAGCATAATACTTCTTCTTTATCCCCCTAAACCTTTTCAATAATGTGTCTCAATGTGATGTCGTGATCCATTGTAGAATGCTTCAGCCTAAAACACGCTTGTCCTTTTTCCCTCTTTTCTTTTACTTCTGCCCATTTACTGATTCTATTTTCTACCATGCTGCCAAAAATCTTTGCAAACAAAGGATTGATCATAATGGTTCTATAATTGGACGGATTATTAATGTCTCCACTTTTAAAAATGGGTATTGCTAGGCTAGTTGTCCATTTTCTTAGGAATCCTTGTTGAATGATGTTTTTGAATATTTCCATGATGTGTGGTGCAAGAGTGTTCCTTCCCCATTTTAGATACTCTACTTGATGTTCAACCAAGTCATTTATCTTTCCTGTTTTCAACTTTTTAATTCCAATCTCCACCTCCTGTAATGTGAAGAGCTTTGTAGTTGTGTTGAGCCCCAGGGGAGGCTCAACCTCTGATTATTTCTCATAGAGTTGTCTTTCATATTCAAACCATTGATTAAAAAAAATTAGAAATAAAGTTTTGACAAGGTGGGTTGTTTGATAAAAGATATTACTATATGCAAAGATTATTTGCCAGGGTATGGAGCCATTAATACGCGGGGCCTATTTCAATACTATAGACAAAGCTTATTTACCAGGGTATGGAGCCATTGATACGCAAGGCTTGTTTCAATTCAATAGTGGACATATACTGCCTCAAGTATTTATGGCTGGATAGATTTGTAAATATTGATTTCCTATTACCATATATTACAATTATATTATCTTTTATAAAAAATCAAATGTCCATATATACACCCAAAGTGAAAATAAGGGTTATTTAGCATCAAGAGGGATATATACTTCATAGTGCTCTGAGGTATCAATTATTTTATTAAAGGGTATTTTAAGTTTTATTTGGGGGGTGGTAAATTAAAGATAAAAGGGTATTTTAAGTCTCTCTTGGTAATTGCTATACATATATGTATATGTATGGGGTAATTTTAAATTTAAATTTTATATTATTGAAAATTAAAAAGATTATTATTTTATTTATTTAAATTATCGAAAATATTATATTAATATTAATTTGATAAATTAATAGTAATATAATCTGAAAATCCGATGAAAAGAGGCCTACAAGTTGTGATGTATTGCAGCCGGTGGATCCAGTATGAAAATTTATGAAACGTGGTCCATGCTGGTGCTGAGGGTTGGAGCCTTCAGTGAGGAAGTTGAAGCTTCCTGCCAGTAAGAGCTGGTGATCATATCAGGGGGTTGTGGCTCCCTTCCAGTAGTGGCTGGTAAATGAGAACAGGGGTTCGAAGCTCTCTTCCAATAGTGGTTGGTAAACAAGAGCAAGGGGTTGAAGCTCCCTTCCAGTGGTGGCTGGTAAACGAGATCAGGGATTTGGAGCTCCTTTCCAGTAGCAACTGGAGAACGAGTGAAGGTAGAAGCCTTCTGCAGGTAGGTGCCTACGTGTTGGTATGAGTCTACGCCATTACAAGATTGTAAGTAGTTTTTTATATAATAAATATTCAAGACAGAGACGAAAGCAACGGTAGTTTTCTCCCACATTGGGTTTCCACTTTAAATCTTGGTGTTCATGTGTGTTGCTTATGTGTGATAATTTATTCTGTTCTTACTGCACATTTTTATTTATTACTAAATGTATGATGAATCATTAATGCACTAGTCTAAGTAAAGTTACTGAAGATTTATCTGAATTATAAGTGCTTTGGGCATATACTAGTTTCCTGAATAAAAGTCGCATACATACGCTAGTTGGCTTAAGTACAGTCACGTATAGAATTCAGTAACGAAATGTAAAAGTCTGTGTGAGTTTTAAATACTGATTCACCGCGCCCCCCTCCCCCACTCAGGATTTTTCCCAACAAAGATGACCACAAATTGAATCATGCCTGTGGATTTGACTCTAGTTTTGGTTGTGGCTTAAGCTCACTTTTACATGTTTGATTAATATGGCTTCAAAATTAGAAGCTTGATTGTCAATCATTGGTTTTATCCCCCCTTTTCTCAGTATAAGGTGAGAGGGAAAAAATATTTAATAATGCTCACAAGGATAAAGATAAAAAAATATATATATATGGTCCTCCATGTGGCCAACTCAATGAGGGTGCTGGCTTCTACAAAAAAATGCACCCATTTACAATGTGATTTAACTAGTAAACTTATAAAAAAATATTTACAAGTTTTACCAGTGTTCTTGATTCTAAAGTCGAATTAATATTCAAAATAAAAGTGCCTTCAACTCTTACCACACTTCTTGTTTATTAGTTCTTAGGCACAAATGGATATTTTATTTTAGTGATTTCCTCAAATTTTTCATTTTTAATATTCAAAATATTGAAATGCCAAAATCATAAAAGTGGAATTCATAATGAGAAATGAAAGTTATAAAGAGAGAATGAAATTCATCCATGCTAAAAATATTAGAAGACTTATAATTAATAATAAGGGATGTTCATAAATCCATCTTAAAAACATTTTGATTTAATCTCTAGGAGTAGGAGAGTGGGAGCCTTTTCCTTTTGGCCTTAATTGTTGATTTTTCTACTTCCACCTTGGATTCCTCAAGTTGTTGTAGCCCCTTATCACATGTCATCATAGAAATATTGATGTTGTTTCTTTTACTTTCAACAACTTTAAATAATTATTTGGCTATAAGATTTATAGTTTCATGCCCTATTGTCTCTTGGTATTTTTTTATTTTTTTTCTAAAAAAAAATTGGTAGAATTTGAATTTATTAATTTTACATTTTCTTTCCATGTTGAAAATTACCAAACAAATTTAATTGATAGAGATAAGGAGCCCTTGTATATGGATAAATGTGCACAATGAGTATGGAAAACCCTGAAACCATAGCGTCTCCATTCTCAAAATGGAGAAGAGGAGGCAACACAGACTTCCCATCAACCCCGCATTTCCATCAATTTTTTTTGTATTGGATCCTCTCACACTAGAATCTACAAGACAAGACATGAATGACAATAGATGGGGACGAACCCAGTTGAAGGCACTTGATGTTTTAGGGGAAAAATGAAGGAAGAATAATAGGCCAATTTATTGATCCACATTAGATCATTATATTATTTTTCATCCGTATTGAGGTTTTCAAGGTTTAAAAATGGGAGGAATCAACTAACAAGACCATTTTTACCAGTGGGTCTCATTTAGGCAAATTAAAGTTTTCAGCGTTTCAAAGGCAATTTCAGGCATTTCATGAAGTATTTAGGGGTCCAAAAATTCCCTCCAGTGTAAGACCCATTGGCACTACTTTACACTCATATACCTTTCCAACAATGTAAGAAATACCTCAAATAGAGTCCATATGCAAAAAAAATTCCACCCAAAAGTTGAGCTCCCTATTTTGACCACCATGATTTGAAAGGATGCCACATCAACATCATTACTCATGGAAAAGGGGATAACTACATGAACATGATGAATAAGACTCTAAAATGTTTAATATTGTAACTCTATTTAAGAGTTAAAGGACTCTAATTTTAATCCCTAGTCAACTATTGGTCTATGTTATCGCCAAACCACTAGGAAGAAAGGGCCTTCTATTCTATTCTAGTGCATTTTGTTCCATAGTTGGGCAGAGTAGCTAAGAGTGGACAGAAAGAGGTTAGAATATATATACTTTGTTTTTTATAGCAACCCATAAGCCACAAGTCACACTCCTTTATATTTACAACATTTCCATTTAGAGAAAGAGAGATCAGAGAAGCCTCACCTTTTAGGTGGTTTTTCTCATAAAAGAATTTCCAAGGTCATATCTTGTGCTATTATGGTTTTTTGAGTGATTGTTCCATTTTTTTCTCTATTTTCAGCCATTTTATATTTTGAATGCTGACACATTAAACAATAATTCAATAAATCTACGAATCTAAGGAAAATTAACCCTATCAGTATACATTTTAGACTTTTCAATATGTTTTATCATATATGTTATGACAAACTATCTATTGGAAATATCCAAAGAAGTTTAAAATCATTTATACATGAGATGTTTTTTATCCTAGCCTTATATCATATACCATTCATATTCCAACATTGCTTTAAGGGACTCCATCTTCTATGATAATAATAGTAATAAATGCGAGTAGTTTCAAATCTAGGAATGCAGATGTGATGCAACTTGTAGATATGGATTTGGAAGCATGAAAGCAACTAAAACAATATTTTAGTAGCCCGTATTGTTCATGATTCCTTTTCCATGCATTAAATGGCTTAGAAAATTAGGGAAAATTCATACTTAGATTAGCTTGTAGCAGAAATTATTATGGGAGAAAATAGATTTGATGCATTGGCATAAAAACACGTAGAATGGCAGAGCTCAAAAACCATTTCAACAAGAAGTCATACCAGAGTAGGGCACAAATTTAATTTCCTCTAAAGAGCATCTAGGCTCTAATACCAATGTTAGATTGTAAGCCAAAATTAAATATAAGCATGAATATCATTTCCATTAATAATATTAATATTTAAATCCATTAGTATAGTCATTGGATTTAACTTCCAAGGTCTCTTGGACTCTTGATAATGGATCATATGTCTCACCATAACCCTAATGGATTAGGTTTCTCATAGATTTTACTCAAGATATCTCTTTTTTTATCAATTTGATGTGATGTTTTATGTGACTCACTCACTTTCACATGGTACAATTCAGATTCTAATAGCCCCATAAACTATCATTCATTGCAAAAATATTTGAAGCAATGTCTAACAATACATCTACTCTTATTTGGTGATAATACATATTCCTCTTACATTTCTTTTTATATGTAATTATATAAGAGTTTTGGTAACTTCCTTTCATAATTTCTTTTAAATTTAATAATATTAAAGAAAATAATTATATTAAAAATGTTTATTTATACTTTATAATCTCTTCAATATTATTTTTATAGTTTCTTTATGAAATATCCTAGTTATTCATTTATTATTTGACCAAAAATATTAATAATAATAGTAACTTTGACTTGATGTTTATTTTTTAATGATTTTTATTTTCATGACCATTTGGAGTTTACTGTTGCGTCTCTACTATAATTATGCAATATTTTTTATCTTGCTATCCATCTTTTTTCTGATGATGAACCTCAGTAGGGGTTTAAAATTCATCAATCATAAAATACTAATGTGAATTATCTATAAGAGTTCTGATGCAAACAACAAATTTAATACAACACATAGTAGTAAGAATTGTGATAAAAATACTAGTCAAGGATGATAACTATCAATCCTGGAGAGTCAACATCATGGGATTTGTTCTCTGGTAAGGTTGAATTTGCAGTGATAGTGTTGAGAGGAACTGCATTGATTATTGCATCCTCTTCCTCATATCCATTGGATTTAGTATCATAGTTTGAATATATGTACCTTTCTACTTGAGTCAACCTTACCAATATGGCATCCAAGTTGTAGTTGTATCTAATATCCCACATGATGCACTTGATTTCTTCCTAGCCTGAAAAGAGTTTTTAATTGTTGACATAGTTATCAAGAATGACCATGCTAAGTATTTTCCCCATTTGGCGATGGTGGGTGATTAAATGAAGAAAATGGAGGTGTAGGCTTCTTGAATTTTCCAGGGTCCGGTACCCATCTGGGACAACCTCCACTAATCTCAAAATCAGAAAATATTGGCAGTCACCAAATTCCTTGGCTTCCAAATTCAGGATTTCTTTCCTAACATCCAAAGGAGCATCTTTAAAGAAGTTAGTTATAGACTCCCATATGAAGAGTCATCGGTGCCTAAAGGAGGATGACCCTGCAGCTGTGCCTCGTCGTGTCAGCTCTCATTGTTTGTGCGCCATGTATTTCCCTGCAATCAAAAGAGACGACTACTGCGATTGACGAATAGAAAGGGATTTGAGGAGTATGACAAAGGGAAAACTCAATCCAGATACTGATTCGAAGACTGACTATAAAGGAGGGTAATAAAATGGAGGACTAGTGGGTTAAAGGGGCCGTAAAATAACACTCGTGACACAGACAAACATATTACTGAGTGAACATATAATGTTCCTTAAGACAATGAGAGTTGACATGAACCCTTATAGTTTTATGGAAATTATGTACCTCGGAGTGAAGAAACCAAATTTTAAAACCAAATCAAGAAATTCCCTGAGAAACAAACCCCACAAACAAGCACTAGATAGTTGAAGAATACTCTTGTTTGGTTTGTGATTTGCAAGGAAGTCAGGGACATCACGATGACCAACTAAAAATATGGGCCAGACCCCGTGTTGTGAAATAATAACACAAAGAACATGGAGAAAAACTACCACCCTAAAACACTAAGTGTTGATGTGGTCGATGACTAAAATGAACATAGATTTTATGTACAGGGAAAAGGGAGGAGCATGTATGAGGATGACCTTGACACAACATCGTGAACCAATGATGTACCCACCATACCATAGCTAACCCCAACTCCATAAAGCAATGTGCGACAACTTTTTCAACAAAAAAACCCCTGAGCTCCACCACCATGTTAACGATGTAGGTAATTTATACTAGTCCTTCTGCATGGGAACCCTGGTGAGGGGAGGAAAGATAGACTTATGGGAAACACACGATGAGGGCCAAATGTCCTAGGTAGATATGAGACTCACAAAACCAACACTTGAGCACAAGATGAAACCATTAATGAGACAATTTCTGATGTTAGGTAAATCTCGAGTGATACCCAATTTTCCATGAGAGGAGGTCTCCATCTCTGTCAGGACAAAGGAATGAACAATGTGACGTTCCTGAAGGGTGTGTAAACACAAAACTTTAAGATTGAGAAATTAATAGAATGGTGTCGAACCAAGTGAACTCATGTACAAATAACCACTCACGCCACGTGGTTGCCACGTGAGATATCCGAGAGGGCCCAGATCGATTTATGAGGGCAGCTAAAGGTCGTATTAAGGGGAGGACACACATGCAACAAATTAACATGGTGATTAAATGGTGATATTGTTAAGTGGGTCTGTCAGAATAACATCTCCATTGTCGGCATATGCTCGACGATAGATCACCCCCATCAAGGATCCCATACAGACACAATTAATCGAAATGCCCATAAAATCATCATTCTCAAAGAATATTTTTTGAACGCGACGTGAAATAAAAACACAACTATCCGATCTGGACTTAGATGTGCTATCATTGTGCCAAAGAGCCACACAATTTACCAAATATAATATTATGCAACAAAAAAATTTTCCTCATAGCATTTGTTTTCGTCAAAACCCTTGCAATTTTGGTTAAGAAAACCCTTATAATATCCATTGGGAAAAAACCCCTCCAATTTTGTGAAGGAAACTCCTTGGGAAAAATGCCCCTTAAATTTTATGAATTGTGTATTGTGATGCTCTCCCAACTAAGCTTTACGCTCTCCCAACTAAGCTTTACTCACTCCTCATAATCTGTTTCCTAGCTATTTATATCCATTTTAACTTTCCTCGTTTTAATTATTAATTAATTGCATAAATAAATTCCTTAATATCTTCTCGTGTTATTACCAAAGGATAAAATGCATAAATAAATTCCTTAATATCTTCTCGTGTTATTACCAAAGGAAGGATAAAATGCTCTTGGGTTGCATATTATATTTTTAAGTAGGAATCCTTCTATATTTTAGTAAGTTCTCATATTAAATATAAAAAATTCAAATATAGTATACAGATCATATTTCTTACTATGTTAAAATGACAAGGTGCACATAACCCGATGAGTCTTTAAGATTTGTACAGTGCAACAATCTCGTTCCTACTTTTTTTTTATTATCTTAGTAGCATATATTTTAATATGGATCTTTTGGGCTAATTGTTATTAGTTATTTTTATGGATTTTTCGGCTCATCGGTTTTATGGATTTTTCGGCTCATCGTTGTTATTCATTTTTATTCATTTTTATGGATTATGGATTAACAATAAAAGATGACTTATAATTATAATTTTCAATATGAAATGAAATAGAAAATATAAAAAATTCACACATACATATGTAAATGGAATGATCTTATGATGGGTAAGAGTTAATAATGTATAAAAATATATAATACTACATGGAAAGATCTTATGATGTATATGTAAATGGAATGATTTTATGATGGGTGAGAGAGTTGATAATGTATAAACATGTGTAATACTACATGGAAAAAATTTATGATTTGTAAGTAAGAGATAACAATGCATAAAAATATATGCTATTAATACTAATTAAGAAATACTTTAATTAAGTATCCCAAAATTTGTGTTATAGGATTCATGATATTGATACAAAAAATGCAATGATAAGTATAATGAGAGTGTTAGTGTCTTTGTCATTAATGAATTTGACAATGTTATGAATAGAAATGTCTACGCTGTAGCATTTATAAATTTATAAATACAAATTATTGAATTGAGACTGGTTTGAGGTAATTGCCAAACATGATTTTAAATTGTTGTATGAAGTTATGCACTGCCCTCTAAATTTACATAATCTATGGTAGTCCACTTTTACCTTGAAAGGTGCGTGGAGATCCAAGTCCAGCTATGTGCGGAACCTGCTGCTGTGTGCGCAGGCTAGGAAGGGAATTGTAAGGAAGACTTGATGAATGAATGAATAAGAAATGCTTATAAAGAATTGAATCTATGAGTACTCTTTGTGTGAATCGTTGGTAATTACTGCATTATGTATTTTCTGTATTTAAGCTGCGAAGATCTGTGTAAGTGTGTTTTTTGTATCTGGATCTGTTATGTTCTGTTTATGCAATACGGTCGTATTGTCATAAAAGCATATAATTATAGATCTATTGCACATGGATGCGAATAGAGACCTAATTGACCTTGCACAGAACAAGGTAATCTAGGAATCACAGGGTCTAGCGCAACTCTTCTTGCCTTACCTATCCTTTCTTAGGGTGCGAAAACCTAGTTCCAGCACCCACCCATACTACTTCGGGTGAGACTTTAACCTGCACAAACAAGTCATTGCTGAAAGGGCCAGTAGTGTAGGGGTTTGTTGGCAAACCTTGCGCTCTGAACCTGGGTCAGGACCCCTCGAGCCAACAAATGGCTTCGTTGCCAGGACCTAGAGAATATTGAGAAAGGGATCAAGTAATGACAAGAGAATATTGGAAGCCTGAAATAAAGGAAATCAAAGATAGGTTCGAAAAGCAGATCCAGGAATTTGCGGTAAAAGAAAATTGCAGCAAAAATTTGACGGCAAAAAGGTGGAAAAATAGGTACATTCTTACAGAAAGCTACGAAATATTCTTTGTGACATTTGCGATCGAGCTTCAAGAGTGGCTATCCAGACTCATAGAGTTCTAGAAGTGCTGGAAGGATGATTGAGTCACTCAGTGGACCCTAGAGCTGATCCAACAGCTGGAGAGGGCTGATAATACTATCACACGCACGGTAAATCACTGGGTGGACAATGTGCTAGGAGGATTTGTGATAGAATTTTCCATTTATTAGTTTGTCTCATACTCTGAGGTTGAATTACGATTCTTTAAAGGGTTCCAAGGAAAATTTTTGAGGACATTATCGTTGCTGATTAAGATATTATTGTGTGAAAAGAGAATTATGTGTAGTCATACCGACTGAATGACCCCGGATATAGACGAAAGTGTGACGCGCAATGGTAAATACTATCGAACCAACCTTGGTGGGGGGAGATGCACCTATAATCCGTTGCAAGAACCAGCTACGCAAGATCCCCCGACTACACCGCCACCCAGGCAGCACAAAGGTAAGAACTCTCCCATACCACCAACCCCGCCGAGTAGCGATATGGTTGCGCACCTTATATTACCTACCTTCAAGGGGGTAGGGGATGAAGATATGGACTGATTTTGGTTTGTTGCAGACTTCATCTAGACTACGCAGAATGTGGAAACCGATACGATGAAGAGGGCGCAGCTGTCCCTGGCATTCGAGGATAGGGCACTGGACTGGTATATGAGATACATTGCCCAGAATGGGAGTGCATCTATTTAAGATATCAAAGATGCTCTGAAAAAATAGTTCCGGAAGCCAAAATCGTACTCTCAGCTGGTAGCAGAAGTAAAGGACTTAAAACAAGGTGCGTCTGAGTCGGTGTGGGAGGTTGATCAGTGATTGAAGAGAGAAATTGGGGAAGGAGGATTCGAGTATGACAATAGGCAACACACAGAGTGGTTCATCGCTATGTTGTTACCTCACCTACGCATGCCGATGAGTCACCAAACCTTTGAATCACAGGAAAAGTTGTGGAAGTCACTATGAAACTAGAAGCTGCACCCAAAGAGGATACGTCGGTAGGGGTACAACAAATTTAGGAACAATTGGGGGCTATGCATATGGAAATTCAGAACCTACGAAAGGAGCAAGGAAAGGATGGTTACACAAATATATGGTGCATACAATGTCGGGTAGTTGGCCAGACGAAGAATCAGTGTCCTCTACTGGCAGATTACATGCAGATAGGGGGACCTAGTCCGGTATGCCTAGGAGCAAGTGGTGAATCCATTCTATCACGACCAGGCTCAAGTGAAACTGCGTTGTGGTGTGATGACTATCGTGTAGCAGGACTGCACGATACAAACCATTGCCCTCGGCTAGGTGCGTATGTCCCAGAACTAAAGCAACAATGGTGTAGGTTCTGCCAATCGGTAGGACACGATGAGAAAAACTGTCGTACTTATGACTTGATGATAGATCGTGGAAACTTGTATAGGGTACAATCAGACCCTGTGTTGCCAAGACCGTCTGCGCACCTCGGAGGATCCCCAGCCCGAGGCAGAGGAGGTCGGGGAGGAAGCGCAGGATGAGGACGTTGGCAGCTAATCTGTTATAACTGTAGAGAAATAGGACACTTCACCAGAGAATGCAAAAATCCCACCATGTCGTCATGCAAGTATTGTAGGCAGCTGGACCATGTGGTGGAGGATTGCCAAATTTTAATAGCCAAGATGCAGGAAAAACAGCCCACTCCTACGCAGAATGTGAAAAGAGTTAAAATCGAGCTAAGGAATGCAGATCAGAGTGTAAAAGTCATGACACGCAGCGGGATGATCACCCAGGGGGAAAAGAAGGAGCTTGCCTCTCAGGAAGGAATGAATTGCAAAGAACAGGAACCACTGGCAGCTCCCGCGCAGCTACCGACGCACCTCAAGATAGAGGAAGGGTTTGAGCCCTTTCTGAAGGCATGTCTGAAACTACTACGTAATCCACAAGCTGTAGAAAATCTTCAAGTATTACTGCATAGCTGCGCAGCCCGGCCCAACACAATTCCTGAAACCAGGGATGTACACAAGCTATACAGCTATAAGAAACGCACCAGAAGAGAAATGCGGTTGACTGCACAGATTGGCGACTACAAGATGGATCAAGTTATTCTCGATCTTGGGTCATATGCAAACGTATTACCAAAGAAAACATGGCAACGAATGGGAGAACCTAAATTGGAATGGTCCACCATCCAGCTGTGCATGGTGACTCAACAGAAGATCATCCCTCTGGGAAGGTTGCCAAAAGTCATGGTAGATATCGCAGGAGTAAAAGTCCTAGCTGACTTTGAAGTCATAGAAATTGTGGAGGATGCGGATCCTTACCCTGCACTCCTAGGACTGGACTGGGCTATAGACATGGGGGGTGTCATCAATCTCAAAAAGTGTAGCATGGTGTTTGAGAACAATGGTACGCGCGTAATAGTACCACTAGATCTAGCAGAAGGTGCGCGGTATACAGAGCCAGCCTACGAGGAGGAGGAAATAGATCACATTTACAAATTAACTACGCGGGATGAAGATCGAGTTAACCCCATGGCTGAAGGAGTACTCTGCTGGGAAAAGGACAGTGAATGTTTTTTCGACTCTGATGAGAAACTAGAAAACTGGCAAGGATGGCTACACGAGGTTTCGGCGCTACAATGTCTTCGGACCACCAGGAACTTCCGCCGCATCTCTACCAAGGTAAGAGACCTGCCCTACCATGGTAACACAAGTAGTATTATTAAGGTTGTTGAAGCCAAAATTCCCAAGGAACACAGGCTAGGGGCATTGCCGCTAACCCTGTGCGGAGCACCTACGCGTTGGTGGGATATGCAAGGGCTAGTATCCCTCACTTGGGAGAAGTGCCGAAGTAGGATGATCCTGCGCTTAGGGATGCCAGCTGACAGACGGGCCCCGAGGACAATAGACCCATGCAGATACTTGTTGACATGTGTAATTCGAGGGTGTGATAAGACCCTACTCGAACAGGCCCACTAGGTTACCAATGACCTAGGCTTGCGTTCGACTACGGAACTGCACCAACCCACGTGCACTTTGGAGAAGTTGCGAACACTTCCGGTGACAGATGGCACGAAGACGCTTGACGCAACCCTACCGAACAGGGACGTCCCACCCAAGGGAGAAGCGCACCGATCGAGAGGTTTGGTGGCCAACTTGCTGAACTGGTACCTGAATCGTGTTACGAAACACCTGACATCAACCTTAATTTAGGGTACGTGAACAGCACATAGGTGTCATCTAAGGTCTCACGATCCATGGGAGAGTCCTTAGGTACGAATAATGACCGATAGTCCACCCCACTTTGATAAGAAAGGAACCTTACAACTATGCAAAATAGGCAGCAGGCCATCAATGCGGCCATTTATGGTAAGCTTGATTCAAACGATCGATGGTAAGTTTCACGTATGGGTTACTTTGTCATTAGATAGCTCCGGACAATGTGTAAATAGAAGGATAACTTCACAACATGCTACATATTGTCTCTACACCATGCCCCTGTTATCCGCCGACTAGCTTACTAAGATCATTGACATTTTCTAGGACACCTGTCCTTCTGTTGCCATGGCGGTCCCTAACCTGCCGAATGCTTCGGCCCCTGGCTATTCAGCACCCGCATCCATCATATTGAGAGGGCCTGGGAATTCTGAGTTTGATCAAATGATTGGGCGTTTGCCTCTTGCAAAGGGAATTTCCTTTGAACCACACACGAAGAGGCACCATAGCTGCACGATAGCAGTACTTGACCTTCGCACCCCAGGGATGACCGCAAGACCCAGCTGGATGGCCCCGGATGATATAGCAGAGGAGGGTACGTTATTATTGCAGTCCCCCACCAACAGTGTTGCAATCAGGTCATGACTAGTCTTGCGCTAGGAAGGAATGCTGAGATATAGGGATATGTTGCGACTTCTCCGGTGTCCCAGATTATCGACTAGTAGAAGCCATATATGTTCGCTCCCTCGCACTGCCCTGGTTAACGATCATGCTCCAACTGTTGCGGACATCCAAATATACTTGGCACAGCTATCCCACGAAGCGCTACAAGGATTATACACCATGGTGTTACAAGAGGTTCACCACTGTGACCAGACTGCACAACAGCAGTGTGAAATACCTTCAGAAGTTCGAGCATAGCGGATCGCATTGGTCGCAGAAGCAACAAATATTATTCAAGAGCAGCTTACACAGGGCATGCAATTGGTTAAATCAGCTACGCAACTCTGTACAATGGTCCGGTACCATCCTATGCTTCAGTGTATACAGGACGACCTACGGCAGGTGGAAGCTGCTCTAGATCAGATCAGAGCTCCCTTCCCCCCCAGCGTTTCTACACAGTGCCTAGACATCATGGACACGATTACGAATCTTCGTCGTGCCAAGCATTTCGTCAGGAAATGGTTGAAACCATGGGGCGACACCGCCCTCCAGATCTCCCAAGATGCTCATACCGCCATTGCACGCCTCCACCACTAGTTAGAACAGGTTATCGCGGCTCCAGATGGCCCTGCCTCCTTGATGCTTATCAACATTGCCCAACGAGCTGCTGCCCAGAGTCAGGAAGTACTCCCTCCACTCTTCCGCACTCTTGATACCTTGCGTGTGCAGATCGAGGCTGCACCACCCCAGTGACTTGAGATGAGTCACAAGATTGTGTTGGGGGACTGTTGGAACAGGGTCTCCTACAAGCTGCGAAACTAGTCCATTTTGAATACCTTTGATTAAATTTATTCTAGCGTAGGGGTTTTGGGGTGGGTCAAAGCCCTGAAAGCATTGTAATGGGTAAAAGGGTAAACCAGGGGTCCGAAAACCATGGTTTGCGGACCATAGGAAAGTCTAGGCTAGATTATTATAAATATAGGAACATTTTGTATTGTAAGGCAGGAAATGAAGAGCTATTGATCCGAATTGTGATTTAAGCTATCTATTTGGGTTTTAGGGAAATGACTCATGTTAGCTGTTTGTGCGAAGATCCAAGTCCAGCTATGTGTGGACCCTGTTGTTGTGTGCGCAGGCTGGGAAGGGAATTGTAAGGAATACTTGAAGAATGAATGAATAAAAAAGGTTGATAGAGAATTGAATCTGTGAGTACTCTTTGTGTGAATCGTTGGTAATTACTGCATTGTGTATTTTCTATATTTAAGCTGCGAAGATCTGTGTAGGTGTGTTTTCTATATTTGGATCTGTTCTATTCTGTTTATGCAATACGGTGCTACTGTCATAAAAGCATATAATTATAGATCTAGCACATGTGGATGCGAATAGAGACCTAATTGACCCTGTGCAGAACAAGGTAATCTGGGAATCATAGGGTCTAGCGCAGCTATGCTTACCTTACCTATCCTTTCTCAGGGTGCGGAAACCTGGTTCCAGCACCCACCCTACTACTTCAGGTGAGACTTTGACCTGCGCAAGCAGGTCATTGCTGAAAGGGCCAGTAGTATAGGGGTTTGTTGGTAAACCTTGTGCTCTGAACCTAGGTCAAGACCCCTCGAGCCAACAATGAAGTAACTACAGAACAACATTTACCATTGTTTTGCACTTTTGCCGAGAATTTAAATGTATAACATCTTGATGTTGTAATGATACTTTTTGTGTAGTCTCTAAATGGAGAGGCTAGAAAATGGTTCAAAGGTTTACCAAATGGCTCAATTAATAACTAGGAAGAGTTAGAAAATAAATTCACTCAGAGATGGGGAGAAAAGAGAGATCATGGTTACTCATTGATAGAGTTTAATGCAATTAAAATAAAGCCTAATGAAAACATTTTTGAGTTTGTTAAGATATTCAACAAATTTTACATTAGTTTACCTATAGAGATGAAGCCCCCTCCTGTTGGAGCAAAGGTAATTTTTTCTGGGGATTTTGAAGATGATTTTAGTTTTACACTGAGAGAGAGGAGAGCCCCTACTCTTGAAAAAATACATACCAATGTTGGAGATTGAGGCTAATATGACTGCAGCTGGAAAAATTAAAGAAAAGTAGCCAGCTCAAGAGAAGGGAAAAGAAAAAGAAGAATCACCACAGGATCAAAGAATTGATGATATGACAAAGGTGATTAAATTTTTTTAAAACAAGCTAGTGAAGCTAGAGTTATAAAGTAAAAAATCCCAAAGGCCGACACAACAAAACAGAGGAGGATTTAATCCTCAATTTAGAAAAAAACCCCTGCAAATTTTGTAGAGGGAGAGAAGAGATCAAGACCAAGTTCAAGCACCGTTGTATATAGAAGCAGCACCTGCACAGTCAGCAGAATATGATCAAAAAGAAGTCGAAGATCAAATATCTTCTATGTACATGAGAGAAGATGAAGAAGAGGAAGAATGTGAGGGAGAATATGTTGAATCTGAAGTGTCTTTTGATCAAGATGAGATGGATGAGTATTGTAGGAAATTTACATATTTTATGCAAGCCGAGTTTTTAAGAAGTATGATTTAAGATCTAGAAAGAGATCAAGGGTGCAGGATGATGAAGGTGAACAACAATATTTTGTTCCTTCTCCAATGGCAACTCCACAACAAAAGAACTCAGTAAAACAAGAAGATAAAGGGAAATAGCCTTTAAACCCAGTAGAAAGAATAGAAGTGCAATAGGTTGAATCTTCCCAAAGCAAGTATGTTGATACTAATATTTTGGAGAAGGTCGTTCCTGTGCCTGAATAGATTTAAAATCCTAGAAGAAATGAAGAAGAACCTAATAATAATGTCAAGCAAATTCAAGTTTTCAGCCTATCAAAGGATTTGGAGAAGGTCAAGATTTAGGTGCCTCTCCTTGAATTAGATAAAACACTAGGTTACAAAAAAGAAATTGCAGAATTCATTAATCTCTCACAGATTGAAGACACAGGTGATATTGTGAATTTGCAAGAAGAAAAACCAGTAGTTACTTTTGGTCCTCACGTAAAAGAAGTAGATTCTTCTGTTCCTCCATTTTACTTTTCATTGCTTCTTCATGATTTTATTCTCCATAATTACATGTTGGATTTAGGTGCTTCTCACAATCTTATGCCATTGTCTGTTATGAAAGAGTTGAATTTACAGATTACTAAACCATACAGGGACCTGTACTCATTTTATTTTAAGAATGTGAAATGTGTTGGGCTAATCAAAGACATGGTAGTATCTTTGGCACAAATTCCAGAAAAAAAATATTATGATGGATGTAGCGGTTGCTGATATTCTAGCCAGATTTGGAATGCTCTTGTCAAGATCTTGGGGAGCAAAGTTGGGAGGAGTTTTAAAATTAGACTTCACTTATGCTATCATTCTTGTTTTCAATGGGGAAGAAAGGAGATTGTACAGAGAAACAAGATTTGTGAAAACTACCACAAAGAAAGATGCAGGTAATTCCCCCATTTATAGTCAGGAAAAATAAGATCTTTCTTGTTTTATGCTACATGAAGATGAAAAATTTTCTGAAGACACAGAGAAGCAGCTCTCTTCAATAATTGTACATAATGAGTTGTATTCAATAAATATTTGGAAATTCCATTTTCATGGTGCCTACTCAAAGGATGGCACAGGAACTGGATTCTTATTGGTATCTCCAGAAGGTAATCTTATGCCTTTTTCTTTTAAGTTAGAATTTGATTCAATGAATAATGTAGCTGAGTACGAGGCTTTGATCTTAAGTCTTCAAACTACTAAACAAATGGGAATTCAGTGTATTTCCATTTTTGGTGATTCTGAATTAATTCTAAGGCAGATTAAAAATCATTTCCAAACCAAGCATCCAAGGTTGAGATCATATAGGAATGAAGCTTTGGATTTGGTTGATAATTATTTTGAAGCCTTCAATCTTCAATTTATTCCAAGGGAAGAGAACAGGTTGGAAGATTCGTTAGCAATAGTAGCTAGCACCTTCAAGCCACCTATCAATCCAAGATTGAGTTATGAGATTGAAATTAGACATAGGCCTTCTATTCCTAACAATGTGAAACATTGGCAGGTTTTTGAAGATGATGAGCAAATAAATCATTTCCTGGCAATGATTGAAAATTTTTGGGATGCTGAGATAGATCAAGAAGAAGAACAAATAGAACAGAAAGGTGAAATAAGAAATCTTAAGAAGTCAATAGGTGAGCAGAAAATTATCCAATTAAAAGATAATGTTCTTCCTAAAGGATTAGTTCCCCTTGAAATATTATTTGATTCTAATGATGTTTCTATCAACTCAAAGAAAATACATCAAGAGGGAGAGATGGAAGACTGTAATTTGGGAGCCTAGCAGGAGCCGAAGATGGTAAAACTATTCAAAGGTGTTCCTAAAAATTATAAAGAGAAGTACATCAAACTCATTAAGAAGTATATGGATGTGTTTGCTTGTTCGTATGAGGACTTGAAAACATATGAAAAAATCACAATTTAGCACAAGATTCCATTGAAGGAAGGAATCAAACCTCACAGACAAAAGCTCAAACAAATCAATCCGTTGTTGCTAGCTTCAATTGAAAAATAAGTGAAGAAATTGTTGCAGGAAAACATTATAGTCCCTCTTAGATATCCAGATTGGGTTTCTAATATGGTTCCTATGAGGAAGAAGAATGGAGAGATAAGGTTGTGTGTAGACTTCAGTAATTTGAATAGAGCATCTCTAAAATATAATTATCCTTTGCCGAAAATTGATTATGTCTTACAGAAGGTGACAGGAGCTTACAAGTTGTCTATGGTTGACGGATTCTCTGGGTATAATTAGTTAGTAGTGGAAAAATAAGATCATAAGAAGATTGCTTTCACAATGCCCTGGGGCGCCTTCATGTATGAAAGGATTCCATTTGGCCTTATGAATGTAGGTGCAACATTTCAGAGGGCCATGGACATAGCATTTGTTGGTGACAAGTTTGTAGTTATATATCTGGATGATGTAACTATTTTCTCAGGGTCAGATGATGAACACTTTGAGCATTTACAAAAGACCTTTCAAAAGTGCAGAAAGTTTGGTCTGTCACTAAATTGCAATAACTATTTATTTTCGTTAGAAGAAGGTAAATTATTGGGTCACATAGTTTCAAAACAAGGAGTTAAAGATTGATCCAACAAGGGTGGAAGCCATTCAGACAATTCCTTTACCCAGAAGAAAGAAATATATATAGAGATTCTTGGGAAAAATAAACTTTCTGAGGAGGTTTGTGCCCAATTATGCTGAGATTGTGAGAAATATAACAAAAATGTTGAATAAAAATGCAGAAGTGAAATGGGATAAGGAAGCAAGAGAAGCGTTTTCTAGAATAAAGGAGGCACTGCAGGAAGCTCCAGTTCTGATAAGTCTATATTATCAAAAATCCTTTCAAGCATTCTCATTTGCATCCCCCACTACTATTGTTGGTGTATTGTTGTAGAAAAATGGGGATAGTAAGGAGCAGCCAGTGGCATTTTTCAGTAAAGTTCTCAGAGATGCTAAGCGCAAATAAAATATTCTGGAGAGACAAGTATATGCTTTGGTCAAAGCACTAAAAGCCTTCTGGAATTATGTGTTACAGTCCCAAATAACTGCTTATGTCCCCAATTCTTCTGTAAAAGACGTGCTGGTTCAAAGTGATGTTGAAGGAAAAAGGGGAAAAAGGATAGCAAAAATCTAGGAGTATGATTTGGACATTAAACCCACCAAGTTGGTCAAGGGACAGGGTTTAGCAAATTTGTTGACAGAAACAAAAATTTCATGCCTTGGGAATTAATCTATTGGTACCAGTGGATGGAGTTGTCAATGAAGAAGGCCATAGAAAGTCCAAAACAAGTATTCAATACAAATTTTTGTGCTCATATTGGTATAAAGATATTGTGCATTACCGGTGTTTCTTTTCTTGTCCAACTTCACTAAATAGAACAA
This sequence comes from Pinus albicaulis, assembly GCA_034641835.2. Classification (NCBI taxonomy): domain Eukaryota; kingdom Viridiplantae; phylum Streptophyta; class Pinopsida; order Pinales; family Pinaceae; genus Pinus; species Pinus albicaulis. The sequence continues at coordinate 509,971,446 of CM076583.1, forward strand.
AATACAGAGCTCTCAAGCTCAAATCTCAGCCATATGTTATAGTAGAAGCAAAGCTATACTGGAAAGATTTTGCTGGTATTTTGTTGTTATGTTTGACTGAAGATGAATCTATTGAAGTCATCAGAGAATATCATGAAAGTCTGTGTGGAGGTCATTATAGCTGGAAGGTCACTGTTGATAATATTCTCAAGTCAGGTTTCTATTGGCCGACCTTGTTTGCAAATGTTTATAGACTGGTCAGAAGTTGTCAAAAATGTCAATTGTTTGCTGAAAAGAAAAGAATTTCTCCATTACCTCTCATCCCGATATTCATTGAAGAACCTTTCAGGAAATGGGGGTTGGATTTTATTGGAGAAATCAATCCACCATCAAGTGGACAGTTCAAGTGGATTCTAACTGCCACTGCTTACTTCAAAAAACGGGTTGAAGCAATACCCACCAAAAAGGCAAACGGTCAAGTAGTGATGAAGTTTCTGGAGGAGAACATTTTTAGCAGATTCGGATGTCCAGTCAAAATTTTGACTGATAATGCTCAGGTATTCAACTCTGCTCGTTTCATTAATTTCTGTCAAACATATAATGTAATTTTATCACATTCCACATCACATCATCCCCAAGGGAATAGATTGGAAGAGTCTTAAAACAAGAAATTGGTCAGAAAATTGAAGAAGACAATCACCGAAAATTAGAAGGACTGGGATATGAAGTTGAATTTTTCCCTCTGGGCAGTTCGAGACACTACCAGAAGATCTATTGGTATGTCTCCCTATGAATTGGTTTATGGAACTCAAGCACTATTTCCTACTTAGCTGGTAAAACCAATGATTTCTTTCCTTCAAGAAGCTCAGGAACAACCTAATTCTCTGGTGAGAATATTGAACAAAGTAATTAAGTCAAGTAAAAATAGAAACAAAGTCAGGGATAACTTGATTTCTTATCAAGAAAAGATGAAGTCTATATTTGACAGAAAAGAAAAAAAAATTATCTTTCAAGCAGGAGATTTGGTACTAAGATGGGACACCAGAAAAGGAGAAAAGGGGAAGCAAGGTAAGTTTGATCCTCTCTGGTATGGTCCATACAGAATCACTGAGGTAAGGTCAAATAACACATTCATTTTGGAAGATATGGATGGAGAATCAGTACAGCTGCCTGTGAATGGGTAGTATTTGAAACATTATTTCCAGCATTAAAAATTCAACATTTAACCATTGTACATACCAGATTGTTCACTATTCATATATCACCAAACAATATTTGACTACATGCCTGAAGTGAAGGCACTAATCTACGATTCTTAGTGTTTTGTGGCAAAAAAAACTATCCCCAGGTGGAGCCAGATGTTGTGGCTCATTTTCATTTTTCGTATTCTATTTTCAAAAATACAAAAAAAGAATATATTTAGAAAATATGGCAAAATGTAAATCCTTCATATGCTGGAAAATCATTTCATTTTTGTATATTAGTCAATTAATATGTTTTTGGAAAGCATGTGAAGGTGGGATCGACTGTTCCAATTAACACCTGTGCTAATCGTCAGGCAGGATTAAAAGAAGTTTGACTTAATGAAGATCAACGGAAACCCGCAGGCACAAATAGTCCGCAGGTTAGCAGAGAAGGTGCCTCCACAGTTGACTCCACTGACCACCTGTCGATCAATATCGATGGTTCACAATCACTGCGGGGGAAGAACCCCTATGGATGCTTCGTACCCTAGAGCACTCCCGCAATGATGTATGCATCCAATTGGGAGACAACTCATCTATTGAGTCATGGTATCGTTACTTGTCTGATCAAGCATTAACTTGGCATTAATGTTTGAAACTTTGCGCCATCTATATAAGGGTTCAAGTTTTTATTTTCCCTATCATTTTTCATTCCCATTTGTCCACAAAGTCATCCTAGTCACTCTATTTTCCTATCTCTGCATTTAATTGTTTGCCACCTTGAACTATTCCATGGCTAAGCAGTCTTCTTTTTCTGGTTCTTCTAGCCATATCCCTCTCATGGACACTGAACAACACATTAGGGATACTACATGCACTGTTGAGAATTTTCCCTTCTACCAGTGAGTTCTTCTGAATGAGAAAAGTTGCCCCATCTATTCAGCCATGGCCAATTCCGGTGTTTTGTCTTCATGCGTCCCCAAAACACATATTTTTCCCAAATTTGTGCATTGGTTAGTGTCTACATTGTATCCCGACAAATGTTTCGTGATGAATTGTTTAGGGGAGAATTTCCTTCAGGTAACAGCCCAGATATTTCGTCAATCCCTTTGTTATCCCGAGTCAAAGTCTTATGTCCAGTTCACTAACGAATCATTGGCAAAATTTTATGATAATCTTGCAGGACAGGAGTTTACGCAGGTCATCTTCTTTTTGAAGTCAGACACAAAAGTATTTTCGGCAAATGATAAAGATTTCTCATTGGATATTTTTGATGAAGAAGTGAGGCCAGTACTACAATATCTGTCAAAGATACTTGGAAGGGAGGATGATGCTCAAATTGAAAGGTCATTGTTGGGGTTATTTTCCTTGATGATGAAGCCTAAAGTGGTGTTGGATATTCCCTCTTACTAGTCAGATACTGTTAACACTCAGCTTATGAGCTTGTCCCTTACCAGGTCTTTCAAGTTCCCTTCACTGATCACTTATTTATTCCTGTATCAAAATGTATAATAATTTTTTATATTTGGGGCTAAATATTATGGATGCAAATAAGAAAAGACAATCAATAGTATTTTGGATAGATACTGTAAGAAATGAACCTGATGAGGGAGGGGCATTTGATTTTGCTAATTATTTCATGCCAATTGCCTATAAGGTTTTGAATGGAGTTCCTCCATGTTTTCTGCCTAAAGCCCAGGATTTTCTTCAGTTAAGTGCTAATTGTAAGTTTTGGGATTGGTTTGTATATGATGATTATTCATATATTAGATTATATGGAGCTAGGTTTGAACCTTACAGATTACCAATCTTTGTCCTCGTGAGATTGTTTGCATTAGATTTTATTACACAGAGTTTGATTGTAGATCAAGTACATTTTGTTCTAATGAAGAAGTGTTACACAACATTTTTTCACCGTCCCTACAATCCCTCGTCTCGTACATTGGAGGACTATCTCGTGACCTCTGAACAGTAAAATGTCCTAAAAACACCTTCATGGCATCCTCTTGCATAAGGACAAACATTCTCCTGAAGAACATGTCCTCTGAAAAACCCTAAAAACAATTTTTTTAGCCTTGGCGTGACTAGCCAGTTCATCCCTCATGCCAATGGGGGAAATCCACACTAGAGGGCGCGCCAACTAGCACTCTGTCCCTATGTTTCACTCGCGCCAAGCTTATTAAGGGATGTTTTTTAAAAATAAATGGCAGAAGTTTGATTCTAACAAACTCCATAATGAATCATCAAAAGGAGTTGAGTGGTTTCACTCTGGATCTCCATGTATAGGAAGTGGTTTTCCACCTCTCATGGAACCTTCCTAAGAGATAGGACCTATCCTATGATTATAGGGATCCCAACTTCCCTTCCTCAATCTATAAAAGCTTTCCCTCTCCATTAGCAAGCTAGCTGAACTTGTAGGAAGGAAACTATAGCTGGGCAACTATTGAGAGCTGAGCCGAAGAGAATCCCATAAGAGAGAGAGCTTCGTCCAGTTCCCGATAGGATTTGTTGAGACACGCTCCGCTGCAAGCCCCACCGAAGGAAGATCATAGCGTCAGAGCATTTGGTTGTAATCTCCCTTTTTTCATTTATAATATAAGCGACTCTAATTTTGGTTCCATTCTTGTGTTTAATCTTTTATGTAATGCAAGGAATTATATCTTCTCTGACTGATATATAGTTACATGCCTTAAGTATTATGGTGTATGTCGTCATTTCTCTACGTGTGTACAAGTGTCCGGATGTGATGAACGGAAGGATTGTGATCTGTCAAGCTGGGGACAAGGAGCACCGCTTCTTCATCGAAAACAGTAGCATGGGATTTGAGGTAGGCTACTTATCGCAGTCTCTGTCTTTCTTGTAACTAGGAACCAACGTCATTGTGTGATTTGATTGTTGCTAGACCCAATCTAGGGCTAGTGGGGTCGCCTCTGTTCGCAGAGGGGATTTACCTCCTCAACAATTTGGCGACTCCACTGGGGAATCAGTGGGAGTTAGCCCTTCCTCTTTTGGTTGTTTTTTGGCTTTTGATTGATTTATTTTCTTTTCTGGTTCACCTTCCTTGGTGTTAAACCCCTGTTCATCCCCCAAAAAACCAAATCCAGTCTCTGTTTGTACATTTTCATAATTTTTCTAGGGTAAACTCGATTGGCGCAGTTTTTCCCTTGACAATCGCACCATCTGGCACTTTTTGCTAGTTAGGCCCCCGCGCCAATGCCTTTTTGGTGCAGATTACAGCCAAACAGGCGCGCCAACTCTGCTTGGTGTTAGGTTTTGCTTGATTTTGGGCTCTCTGAGCTTGAGTTTTGGTCCTAGTGTCATTTTTATGATTGATTGAGTGCCTTGAAGTCATTTTTTACTGTGTTTGGCCCTTGTCCTCCAGTTGTTCACCCTTTACTGTCAGTTTTGGATTTTAGCCCTAGGGCTTCTAGGTGCTTCAGTGTGCTGAGCCTCCCGCGGGATTTTGGGTCTTTGCTTTCCCGGTCAATTTTTTTTTTGCTTCTCTGCATTCATCTTGTTCAATCCCATTGAATCATTACATTAATTGAGTGATTTTCCTTTCTTTCGTTCGATTTCACTTTGTGTTACTCCAAGCCTAGATTACATGGTTTGTTTGAGTCTCTTTCGAGATTATTCTTCGCTTTGAGGGATTTCGTCATCGGTTTGAGTCTTGATTGTGTGCGTTTGGATTGAGTGAACTTGTTTGTTTCAGCTCTCTCTTAGTCATTTCTTGAATTGGTATTTTCATTAGTTTTACATTCATTTAGTGCATTTTGCTCTATTATAGTGAAAAATACAAAAAAAACAAAATCTTTTGCATTTTGATTAGCCTAGTGAAAATTGAAATCTCTTTCACATTACTAGTGTTATATAACTCTAGAGAGAAGTTTTCTAGTTTCATTAGCTTGCATTTGAAACAGTAGTGGATTTTTTTGTGCCTTCTTTTTGTTTTCATTTGAAAAGCTCTCAACTCTCCCGTAGATAGCTCTTCATTGAACAAAATGATATTTTGTGGCATGTAGTTTGCATTTAGAGGTTTTATGAGATCCAACATTCGATAGGGCCTTGAAATTGAAACGTAAATTGAAGATCAACTTTAAAATTTACTGAATTAACCTAAGGAGGCATTGAAACATTAACGGAACATCTATTAGTCTAAGGTAGAGATGTGTTCCGGTGTCTTTAAGCCTAGCAGTTGTCGCTCGCCATCTGACTACAGAAAATGCTAGTATGGACTTGTGCTGCCTGTACCATCATGTATATAAATGGAGACCCCATTAGGTTGCAATCCTTTATCTGTAGGAAGCCGAGTCTGCCGCCTTTTACCTGTGATACAGCGGACAAAACATTCGGGGAGATTACCTGCACGTACGTCAAGTCCTTGGTTGATTTCTCTTTGATTTTTACCAAGGTGTATATGGAAATTCACGGATATCTGGTACACCCATTTGCCTAGATTACCAGAGCAGTCATTTTGATCTTTACTTACTCACTAAATTTGAAAAGATCATCAAGCTCTTGTCCTTTCACGCTTGTTTCCAAACTTAAAGTGATAGAGTCATCTTTTACTCATTTCTAGACTCTTAAAACATGAAACAGTAAAGTTTCCAGTTTCAATGTGGTAAAATTAATCATCTACGAACACACACCCATTTAGAGATTGATTTTTTGGCCTGTTGTTGTTTGCCTTTGTTTTTGCCCGTGTGTCTTTGTTTTGATATCTTCCTCTTTTCGTTACATTCACATTGGCGGAACCCTCAGTTTCGTCTACTGGTAGTCCTTACATAGACGATTCATCAGAGGTCTCCCAGTCCTCTGTTGAGTATCAGCAACCCATTGTATCCGAGTTTTCCGATGGGGAACCGATTATATCTAAACTTCCCTTTGGAGGACCAGTTGAATTCAATTGGCCCTTGTCCAATGCTTGGTTTGGATTTGGAGTAGGGGAACACTTCCCTCCTCTTACATCAGGATCACCCTTTTTGGCTGCTATTATACCTCCTAGTCCCCGTCGTCTTTTAGAAGATCTTATGGCAGGGTCAGATATGGACTCATCCAGTCCTTCTCCTAGTGAGGGCATTCCTACTTCTGGTGAAGAATACTAGCTTTTTCCGAAGACATCCCCGAACCTTCTGTTATGTCTTCACCTGGTCCTTCGCTCCCAGCTGGATATAGGTCTTTAAGTCAGGTCATGGCCGCTACTGCCTCTATCGGAGTATCAACTCCGTCCATAAGGTCGACCATTCGCACGTTGGGGATGTCGCCGTCGACGCCTCTCACGGCATCTCCTTTTGTTACATCAACGCTTGTTAGACCTACTTTCTGTGTGGCTGCATCTACCCCTGTTGTCACTACTCAGTCAGCTATGACCTCGTCAGTTCCTGAAGACGTTTATATAGCTTTTTTTATTCCGGAGAATATTTCTCCCGAGGAGTATTGGCTGTCTTTACAATCGTCAATCTCCGAGGTTGGTCAATCCTCTCAAGATCTTAACCATCCTTAATTTTCCCATAATGGACCGAATGGTTCCCCGATTTATGTATTTCCATATCAATATGATGAGCAAGGCAATCCTCTTCATTTTCCTGCTCCTGAGGCTTATCAGTATATTAACGGCTTTCTGTCTACCCAAACTGGGCAACCTTCTAATCAACAAGGGAAAAACCTTTAGGGACAGCCTTTGTTTCAGCAAGGATATGCTTCTGGCCCACAAGGACAACCCTTCCAGGGACAACCTTTGGCCCAGCCAGGTTATGTGTACGACCCACAAGGACAACCCTTACAGGGACAACCTTCGGTCCAGCAGGGATTGTTGTATGGTCTGCAAGGGCAGTCTTACAATCCTCAAGGTCAACCTCTACAGCCTCACCTTGTGGTCCAACCAGGGCAACCGGGGTATCAACCTGGACCTTTGTACAGTCCTGGGGGGCAAACCCATCCTTATCAACCGTTGGTGCAACCTTAGCAACCTCGTTTTCCAATTGGTCAAAATGTTTCACAGCCAGAGCCATCTTATGGTCCTATCATAGGTCAACCTGGTTATCAGGCACAACCTAGCCCTTTGTCGCCATCAGGCCAACCTGCTCAGCCGGGGCAGCCTGGTGTCCTTCATCAACCGGGTTAACCTGTTCAACCAAGACAACCTGTTCAACCAGGTCAACCTGTTCAACCAGGGCAACCTGCATAGCCAGGTCAACTTGTTCAACCAGGACAACCTACACAACCCGTTAACCCTGCTCAGCAACTGATCTATTCTATGCCACAGTCAAATCCACCTATGTGCTCGACTTATCAGACTCAGCAGGGTCCCACTTACCAGCAGCCCGTTCGACCCCAAGGCGGCTATTACCTTCAAGGTCAATCTCGACCGGTTTACAACCCGCCCCAAGGTTCTGGTTATTACCTTCAATAGCCAGGCTACAATTATACTCCGCAGTCAAATCCATACACTGCTCAAATAGGGCCTACATATAATCAAAATCAGTACCCTGGTTATCAACCCCTGTATCCTGGATTTAAGCTGCCATATCAACCCAATTATATGGCTTATACCCCCTATGGTCAGAATCCTTTGGGACAGAACCAATGGGGGAAGAGTTATGCTCAACCAGGTTGGAGTACCGGCATAGGTCCTTATCGGGGACCTAGCATGCCTTTTAACCCTCAATTTCCTTTTCTCGCCACGTTGGAATTACCCGACGTGTCCAAATTGACCAATGATCTGATTCTTCATAATCCATATTGGCCTCTGGTTCCGACGAAGGTGCCTGGTGATTGTCCTAAATTTGAGGGTAAATCTGGAGAAGACCCCCAAGCACATGTCATGACATACCATTTGTGGTGTTTTGTGAACTCTTGGATAGATGACTCGATTTTTCTACGTCTTTTCCAGCGCACTCTCACCGGTGTTGCTGCTAAATGGTACATAGAACTACCCCGTGGTATTTTTCAAGATTTTAATAATCTAGCAATGGCATTCCTGACGCATTTCCAGTTCACGAGTGGAGACGTCATCGTCGTCTGATCAAGTTTGATATTCCTGATCAACTTCTAACCCACTGGTTCACTACCTCCTTTGTCAACAAGATTGCATAAGACATTGCTGTGGGGGCATGTGTAACCGAGGAACAAGCCATTGCTTGTGTCCAGTACCTTGATTTAGTGTACTCTCAGTCTGGCACGTTATATGATATCTTGACTGATGCCCCGCGACCAGGGTTCTCTAAAGCACGAGCTACCCCATCGGTTGATGGTGTTATTGGTTCCATCTCTCAGACTTCTCGCAAGTCTTATAATGGGAGGCAGAAATCAAATTCTTCCAACAATTCTGCTCCTCCAGCTACTCCAGATTCTGGTAAGACCACAGAGGTCAACGCCATTCAGGCCAATCCTGCAGACAAGACTTCCAAAGGGAAGAAGAAGGGCAAAGGCAAAGCCAAATCTGATGCCCCAAAACAAAAATCCTCCAAACCACGTGCTGATGATGATTCGCAACAAAAACCGAAGTACCCTTGCCTGATCTGTGATGAAGACAACTACACCAAATATTGTCCCCAATGATCTGAGGTTAGTCAACTTCTTAAGGGCTCTAAGGGAACTCCGGAAGTTCTTAAGAAACCTTTTCCATCTCAGCAGACCCAGATGGTCGAGCAGCCTTCACCATCTGCACCGTTTGGGTCACAGGTTTTCATGATGAATGGTGCTGCACCTATTTCTATTGCCACTCGATCGAAGGATTATGCCAGATCATGCCAGGCAGCTGGTAAGGAAGTCGTTGACGGCCCGCCTCCCCTGCTTGTCTCTGGTCCTCTTGAAATTGAGAAGCCCAGTGCTGAACCCGTTGTATGGCCACCTTCCAAAGGTGTTCTCCGAAAGTCTTCCTATAATCCAAATGCCCGTGCTGCTCAACATTACAAAATTGTTGAGGATTTGGCACAGGTGCCTTCCGCAATGTCTGCGTTGGAAATGCTTCAGAGTTTCCCATCTCAATGGAAAGCTTTTTTATCTGCAATCGGTGATATTGATCCCGCCGATTCTAGCCTTCTCACCTTTGATTTAGAGAATTTCGTCCCTCGACTTCCGCACTAGATTGCCCTTGTTATACAAGTCAGCATCAATGGCCTCAATATTCACAGATCCATTGTGGATGAAGGTACCTCTACCTGTGTTATTTCATCTTCTTGCTAGAAGGCCATCGGCTCTCCAGCCCTCACTTCATCTCCCAATGCCCTTGAGGCATTCGATGGAAGGGATCAAAACCCTTGGGTGTTCTCGCGAGTCTACCAATTACATTGCAAGGTAAAACATTCAATATTGAAGTGGAATTTGTTGATGCCAAACTCAACTAAAATCTTCTACTCTGTCGCAGTTGGACCCACGCCATGTTGTGCGTTCTGTCCACCCTCTTTTGACTTTTGAAATTTCCGCATGAGGGAAATATTATTACTATTGATCAGTTGTCTTTCTTTACCTCATCCTCCGAGAACAACGTGTCATACATGGATCAAATTCCTAATCCCCCCGACAGTATAGGACCTGGTCTTTTCAAGGACCCTGTTCTCATGGGTATTTTTCCCATTCCACCACCCAACACCGTTCAATTCAACATGATCTCTAGGTCGGATGACCCGTGGATCATCCCTTCTCCTGAACAGGTTGCCTCTTTTGGAGAATCGATGCCTCTGACCCCATTTGAAATCAATTATTGTGAGATCATTGCCTCATCAAATCCTCCTCTTGCTGATAATGCTCCTTTGAGCATGGCTCTTGATGTTTATTCCCAATTCCCTTGGCTCGGTGATGCAAATTCGCCCGATACTTTGAGAGAATTTTTTCCGTCTGACAAAGCTATCATGGAGACTATGTCTCTCGAAGATCTGCCATGGAGCAATGGACATCATCGTTCCTTGTTCATGCCCGGCCTGGGGGCAATTTCTAATTGTCTCGAGTGTTTTGCATCTCAGGTTCCCTCTCCAAACACGAATATTGACTCATGAAGTATTTTCGAAAGGAAATCTGATTAATATTACCCAAACGATGCCTATCAACATTTTCTTTAAACCGGGGGTCATCGAGAATATCCATGTGGGAGTCACTTGTTCTCCCGATGAGATTCAAGTGTACGCTAGCCTTTTCCGTGAATTATGTGATTTTTTCGCATGGTCTTATGAAGAGATGCCTGGTATCGATCCCAGTATCATTGTGCATGACCTATCCTGGTGGGAAGCCTGTGCGCCAGCGTCCGCACCCAATGCATCCTCGAAAAGCAGCTGCTATAAAAGCAGAAGTTGAGAAACTTCTTAAAGCGGGCTTCATATATCCGATCCCCCTAACAGAGTGGGTTTCCAATATTATCCCTGTGGATAAGAAGCATGGCACAATTCGAGTCTGTGTTGACTACCAATATATCAATCGGGCTTGCTCTAAGGATAACTATCCCACCCCCTTTATAGATCATATCATTGATGATTATGCGGGAAGTGAGATCTTTTCCCTTATGGACGGCTTTTCGGGTTATAATCAAATTAATATCCTTCCATTCGATCAACATAAGACCGCCTTCATCTGTCCGTGGGGAACGTTCACCTACAAGAAGCTCCCTTTTGGCTTAAAAAATGCTGGGGATACCTTCCAGCGTGCCATGTCCTACGCCTTTCACGACATACGTAATATTGTTCAATCGTACCTGGATGACCTTCTGGCTCATTCAGCTCTACGCAAAGACCATCCAGAACATCTCCGCCAGATTTTTCTCCACTGCAAATGTTACAACATCAGGCTTAATCCTCACAAGTGTGTTTTCTGCGTTGACTCTAGTCAGCTTTTAGGATTCATTGTCTCTAAGGATGGAATTCGCCTTGACCCTCTCAAGGTTGAGGCTATTGTTAATCTCCCCTCCCCATCCTCGCTACATCAAATTCAAAGCCTTCAGGGGAAAGCGAATTTCTTACGTCGCTTTATCCTGAACTATGCGGAGGTAGCCAAAGGGTTTATGCGTATTCTCAAACAAGACGTCCCTTTCTATTGGGACGAGATTGCTCAACAATATTTCGATAACCTTAAGATGTTTCTTGTCAATGCTCCATTAATACATCCTCCAAACTATCATCGTGACTTTACCCTCTATTTGGCTGTCGCATTCAGCACAATTGCCATGGTTCTGGTACAGGATGATGATCACAGTAACAAACATGTGGTTTATTATCTGTCTCGGAATCTCCTCGACACTGAAATGCGTTATGCCCACGTCGATAAGTTGGCGCTTACCGCAGTCCAGGTCGTTCAGCAATTTCACCATTACATCATGTTGCGCATGGTAACCATGATTTCCGACTGCAACCCCATGACTTACATTTTGTCTCGAAAATTGCTGGGGGACTAGTACTCAAAATGGATTGTGATCCTTCAAGAGTTTGATTTGGAGTTCACTACTGCCAAATCGAAGAAGCAACTGGTTTTTGCTAATCTCATTTTCTCTCTCCCTACCGAATCTGTTCCGTCTCAATTCGAGGATCATATCTCGGATGAAACTCTCTTCTTAATCAACACTCTCGATCCATGGTACAACAATATCATCATGTACCTCCAGACATCTACATTCTGGTCCGAGTTAACGAAGGATGCTCGATGACGTGTTCGACACCAGTCGCAACCATATCGCATTGTCGGAGATACCCTATATCGGGTCGGAGTCGATTATGTACTCCATCGGTGTTTGACCTTAGAAGAGGCTGAGAAATTTCTGAGTGACTGTCACAGTGGTGCCTATGGCGGTCACATGTCCGGTTATGCTACCGCCTAGAAGATTATGCATGCGGGCTATTTCTGGCCGTCTATATTTAAAGACTATATTGTTGCAGTACGAAAGTGTCATGCATGCCAGATATTCCAACGCAAGATGCGTGCACCACCCCTCTCATTACATCTTGTCATTACCATGGGCCCTTTTTCCAAATGGGGCATTGATTTTATGACATATAACCCTCACTCGGCCGGGGGCATTCTTATATCATCGTTGCCATAGATTACTTCACCAAGTGGGTCGAAGTGATGCCTACATTGGCCGCAGACAGTAAGACAGCTACTCAGTTCATTTTCAACCATGTGATCATGCGTTTCGGCGTTCCTCAAGCCATCGTCACTGATCATGGCTCTCATTTTTGGGACTACATGATGGCAGAGCTGACATCGAAGTTGCGCTTGCGTCACGACAGCTCGATGCCATATTACCCCCAGGCAAATGGCCAGGTTGAAGCCGTGAACAAATTTCTTGTCATGACGCTTCAACGAAAAATTGGTATACACAAATCAAATTGGCATCTCCAGTTGTTTTCAGCTCTTTGGGCCTACCGAACATCAGTGAAGAGTGCGACCGGATTCACACCATTTCAGTTGGTGTATGGTCTGGAAGCTACTCTTCCGATTGAATGTGAGATCCCTTCACTAAATTTGGATGTGGAATTACTGCCCAATACTTCCCCGGAGGAAGAACGTCTCCTATATCTTGAAATACTGGATGAAACTCGCCACTTGGCTGCTTTGGTTAGCGAGGCACAGAAAAAGCGGGTTAAAGCTCATTTCGATCAAACAGTTTCTCCGCACTCCTTTATCGAAGGAGACCTCGTCCTCTTGTATGATCAGGCTCACGATAAGCTTGGGGCAGGAAAATTCCAACCTATGTGGCATGGGCCCTATATCGTTAAATGCGTATTGAAAAATGGGGCTTATGAGCTGATCGATTATGAAGGTCTTCCTTTGGCACAACCCAAAAATGGGTTGTACCTGAAGAATTATTATGCTTGAATCATTCTTGCATAGTATATGTACATAGGTGATTTTTTCATTTTTGTGCATGTGTGGTGTGGTGTGCTTTGTAAGTGTTTTTCTGCTCATTGGGTCTTCCTGATTGTGCAGATGTATATTACTCCTTATGTCGGTTTCGCAGATGGTGCCTCCCGCAGTACCAGGAATCTGTCTTCGGCAGCTTGGGTAGACTACAATCATGCTGGTGAGTTAGTTAATTTACAAGGTGTTTGTCTAGGGCCTGCTACAAATAATGTTGCGGAATATAGGGTTGTTTTTGAATTATTGAACGAGGCCTTTAACCTTGGTATTCATGCATTACTTGTATATCTGGACTCACATCTTGTAGTGTTACAGCTCAATTGTCATTATTCAGTTAGGAACCCATGCATTTTAAGATTGTATCTACGTATTCGTTTACTGGAAAGAAATTTTGATTACATCACATATCAGCATATACCTAGATGAATGAATACATTAACAGATGCAGTAGCCAACATGGTATTAGATAGACATTTACGCAATTTGTAAAAATGTCATCATATGTAAGAAAGATCCATGTAGAAATATATATATATATATATATATATATATATATATATATATATATATATGTCGAATGTTTGCAGCATGTGCATCATATAAAATCCAAAAAATATACATGTTTGTTCCAATTACATCCAGAGACGACATTTCTCTCAAAAATATGAAAATAAAAGCTTAGGCGACCAATTGGTATGGTGCTCATGGCAACACGTCACTGCCCGCACCAACCGCCTGATGCGGTTCTACCTGCTCAATCCACTCTCAGTCCATGTATATAATTCCATTTTTCTTTGTATACCCCCAATCTTCAAATTCTTTTCCGCACAAAACAGCATTCAGCTTTCGCCCCAATTAGTTTTAAATCTGGGCAATCCTTTAACAACTTAATGCAGAGGATTTTATATCTCAAATCTCTGATTTGAGATATAGAACTAAAATCCTCTTATGACTTATGAAACTCATATTGCAATACACCCAGATTCCTAATATTTCTCATGCGGAAGCTTATAAACTAAGTCTTCAAGGGAGACTTATTTTCATTTCCTATATGGTTATAATACTATAGTCGAGGCCCACTTTATATGATTTTTCAATGGTCAAATAAACCCCCAAAAAATCTTCTCACGAGCTTATATATCCATATAACTGATTCTAATTGAGAAAGGGGAATGTAATATTACCCTCTAAACGTCCACGCTTCATAACCATTAACTTTGTTATCAGCCCATTTTACGAGGGTCCGTAACATATTAATTCATTCATACAAGACCCCACACCATTCAACAAAATACGTGGGCACCTTTTCCCTTTAAAACTTGCCACGACACTTCTATAAAAAATTGCGTCAGCGTATATAACTTACACGCCTAGACTTTGGTTAACAACCATTCTACATTCGTTATCAAAATGTGGCATCACACTTTGTGTTAAGGTCTTGACTGCACGGTCTAACCTTTATTCCTAACCACCGTTTATTAGAACCTTCGTTAACAAACCATTGCATTTATTACCAATGCATCAAGGCCCACAACACTTAAACTCTTAGATCAATTGCTGGACTGATCTATTGTTCAGTGATTCATCGCGCTCCTCTCGGATAACCGTCACCGCCGATCTTCGTTTATTAACCCCTTCACATTTTCAATCTACAAACATCGTATCCTCCCATTAGACGGACATAACGCATATCACGTTATTTTAGTCTTCGTGAGTTAACTCTCAAAAATTACACGACGTGAATGGTTTTCTAAAACCGCCTAAGGCCACATGTCAGGCAAGGACCCTAATCGCGTTTTTTTTCCAAAATTTGTTTACCGCTTTGCCACAGCGCGACACCGCCGGTGTTGACTCCTCAAACCGCCTTTACTATACACACTTCAGGGTTCCACCGTATCGACTCACTGTTCCACTTCCAATACTAATTCGCCTTCAACCTTAACTTCATTCTAACTCTTGCCACAACAACTTCTCTTCGGCACGGAAGCTCTCATCGCTCTACACAGAACTTACACTCATTAGAACATCCACACCGGGCTATTTCAAATTGAATGTTGTTCAATCAACCTTAATCCGGGACTGACTCACTCATTCTCATACATTTCCAATTACCCTACACGCAGAATCGAATGACACCCATATGTAATCGGTTCACTCCAGAATGCCTCCAACCTTGATATGTATAAAACCTCTTATATACCCTGTCATATGCAGAATTAAATTTTAATTCCCAATTACAGAACTCTTGCTACAACGTTTTCTTCAACACGGTATATCTCATCGATCTACATGGAACTTCCATTCCTTATGCTGGTCGATCCCAACGGAATTGAAAGACTTCCATTAAATTAACTACGTTTGCCGGAACAGGATACAAATTAGTACCAATAAATCTCCAAGGGGTTCCTTGACTCTGAATATTAATCAATTAAACAAAGTTCAATACTAAAACCAAATATACCAATAGCCAGGGATTTAATGCCCTTTACGAGAATTGAATTCAACTGTACAGGACTCACTAATTGAGTATGCGCTCTCAATTTCATAACCAAATATTTCAATACTAGACAGGATTCCACTTTGTTTCTTATAAAATTGGGTTAAGGGAATTCGAATTCGTTTACGCAGGACTTAAACCAATCAAGGCACATAAATTTCAGAATACAACATCGACGGGAAGGTCCAGTTCTTCAATGACACACAGGATTCATCTAACCAGAGTTTAAACCAACAATATCCATACAATGCTGAACCAATTCATTTTATATACACCACTGGAATTACTTATAGAACCTCCTTACTTTGGCCAGGTCTTCTATTCTGTGGCCCTCTACAATCTACTCCGTCTCCTCAACTATCTACCTCTACTTACATTTATACAAAAGGTTAACCTAAATCGATTCAGGTTCCCTAACAGCTCACCGGACTCTTCAATTTCCCAAATTTTAGACTTAAACCCAAAATAACTAAATTGTCTCTTCACATTCCTTATGTTCTCTAGTGATTAGAGGACATTTACAATTTCAATATGCTAATATTTACATGAAAATTTAAGATCATGAGACCCCCTATGTCTACTGAGATACAAAGTATTTAATTGTGCCTAATGCCCCTGCATCAGACTCCCAAGCTTCAATTTGTTCATGATCTCCTGATCATGTTTCTTTAATCTCTGCCTCCTAAATCCCAGACTTTGGTTTTCTGCTGTCCAACAGTTGCATCATCTTTCCACTGCTCTTCTCCAGGTCTCCATATCTTGTTCTGCAATCTGCCTCCAGTTATGCTTTCACAATCTGCCTTTGTCTTTCCTTTACTGAAACTCTCTTGCTTTCTTGCTGCTATCTGCTGCTTCTGAGACACCTTCATCATCAGTTTTCTGATGTTTTTAGTTTCTCTGTCCAATTCATCTTCTATTTGGAAAATTCTCTGCCCACTGCTACTGCCTCCAATCTCTATTGCTACCAATATTGTTGTTGTAATTTTTTTTATTTCTGCAGATGCCATCCCACATGTTGTGTCCTCCCAAACTTCCAGTCCCTCTGCAACATCTTTATTTTTCTCATCATCTGCAAACTCACTTTTAGAAAACAAATCATTAATTAACTTTCCACCTGCAGTAATATACTCACACAGTATACTAGTAAACATAAGCAAACTAGTATCTGCTCCTTTTTCTTCCACAGCTTCAGGCATCTTTACTTCAGTGTCTGCAATCTCATTCTCTTGCCCAATTTCTTTTAGCAAACAATTCAGCCATCTCCCCTGTACTTGTTTTGCATCTTCAACATGCTGCAAATTAGCTTCAGCATCTTTTTCTTCTTCTTGGGAAATCTTCAGCAATTGCCTCTCATCTCCTTGGTTGATTCTGGCAATCAAACCAAGTTCTTCAAGATTTGTATTCTCATCTTCTGTCAGCATAGTATGTTGATTCTTCCTTACTGTAGCAGCTTTAAAAATATGTCCTCCAGTTCTTTCTTGGCTCATCAGACAAGCCAATTTTTCTTGGTCACCAACAGTATCAGGTTCCTGCACATGAGACATGACTGTCTCATCCTTTTTCTCTTGCAAAAAAAATTTTCCTCTCAAGACAATTCCAAAATATGGATTGTCTTTTGCCATTCCTGTAAACATAAACAAATTGTTAGTGTCAAAACCATGAGACCCAATGGTCTCAATTGATGATCTAGTCACCAATTCTTCTCTCTGTAGTTCTAAGTCTGTCTCAAGACTCAGAAATTCTTCCTGATCTTTCTTTTCAACTGCCAGAGCTATCTTCTTTTCCCTAATAACCATATTAAAATGATGACCCTTCACTATTTTTTTAGCAACATAGTTCCTCTTTCATTCAATCCTCTGACAGATTTCATTTGTTGTTCCTCTTTGCCTGCATGACCAACACATGAATCAAAAGCTCTAAAACTACAAGGCTTCAACACCTTCTTCTATTCTGACAACACATCAGTATGTTGTTCAGAACTTCTTTCCAAATACTCTTTCAACATCTCAGTATGCTGCTTTACATTCTTCATCAGATTGTCATCTAGCCTCTTTTTCCTTCCATCAATTGCTTCATGAATGCTCTTCTGTTGTGATTCACCAAAATGAACTCCTTCATTTTTCTGAATCATTTTCTTATCCTTTGTCCTCTTATTGTCATTCATGACAATTCCTCTGTCCAGTTTCTTTAGCAAATCATCTTGTGCATAGGCCCTCTGTCTCTCCAATTCTCTTCTTTGAAAATCCAACCTCCTATACAATTCAACAGCTTCAAGTGTAGTAGACTTTGGAAACCTTACACAACCTCTTATACCTCTGCTTGTTCTTGACCAATCATCTGCTGGTCCTTCATCCTCTGTTTCAACATTCTGCTGAATATCTTCAATGGACTCTTCAGTCTTCATATCTCCTTGAGATCTCACTATCTCAACATTGATCTAAGTAGACTTCAGATTCAATGTCTCCTCCTCATCAACAAACTTTAAAGCTGGTTCATCTTCCAGTGATGTACCTGCAAACATACACAACTCTTTAGTTTTCAAATCACAAGACTCTTCAGTCTTGGCTGCTTCCTCAAGCACTTCCCTTTGAATAGATCTGTATGTGGAATTTTCAAATTCCATCCTTGCCTCAAGAACTCTGAGTTCCTCATCCTTTGTAGGACCTGCCATCACCTTACAATTGTCAGACTCAAAAACACAAGTCTTTACATCATCCAGCTGATCTAGACATGTCCAATAACTCAGGAAATCATCAATGATTTTCTCTTCAGCAAGACAACCTTCTTGCTACCTTAAGTCTTCATCATGCCTCACAATATCTCTTGCAGATCTCCACTCTTCATTTGTACTCTGTCCTGCTTCACAAACAGAAACTTTCTTCTTCAAATCAGTTGTCTTGAGTTCCTCTTTCAATAAGGCAATATCCTTTTGCCTCAACCTCAACTGTAATGGTTGCCATTTCACTTTCTTCCTCATGAGCCAACCAACTATCTGGTTTTCCTCTATCATCCTCTCCAGTTCATAAAGTTGCTTACTAATCTCAGCGATCTCTCTCCAATACTCTTCATCAGTGAGTTTCTTCCTCATGCCAATTGCTTTGGCATCTGCTTTCTCTCTTCTATTGTGGCCTCTCTAAAAACCTCTGCAATCTCTGTTGTGGCTATTAGTAGCCATTTTCTTCTCCATGAATTCTTCACTCACAAGCTGCACTAAGCCTCTGCAATAGCAAGCTCTCTTGTTGCAACTTACCTAACCAATCCTTTCCTCTGGATTTGGATTTTGGCAAGTACTGGTCCCCTACCTACTAGAATCTTCTGAGCACTCTCTTCTGCTCTCTTCAGGCTTCACTCTGCAACTTCTCAAGAAAACCTTTGTCCTTATTTCATCCAACCTCTGTTGGGAATATTCCAGGTTCTGCCATACTTTCTTCTTCACTCAGAATCCATTGCTGGACTCTTCTATCACTGCTCTCAAAGTTGTGATCTTCTCTTGTTGAGATTCTACATTTGCCTGTAATCAGAATTCTGCAAACAATTCTCCAAACCAGAGTTTAAACACTGCTCACCTTCTCTTGAGAACACTGCAATTGTCCTCCTTATCCAGCCTCTAGCCGAATATCAGGCTCACTGCCTTCACTATCAAATGTTGTCTTCACTTTTCTGGAACCATATTTCTGCAATCATAAATTTCAAGTCAGATTTAAAATTAATTACCTGGAAGATCCCTGCCTGATCTTGTTTTCCACTCTTTTTGCAAATCATGTTCACTGCAAATGTGTATGCTACATATCAGGTTTAAAAATCTGATCTTCCTTCTTCTGTCACCTGCACTATATCCATGTAGGCTGAAATCTTTATCAGTCTTCAAAAACCTGATGCATTCAATTAATTCAAAACTTGAACTTCAAACAGAGCTAAACCTGGCTCTGATACCACAATGATGCAGTTCTACCTGCTCAATCCACTCTCAGTCCATGTATATAATTCTATTTTTCTTTGTATACCCCCGATCTTAAAATTCCTTTCCACACAAAACAACATTCAACTTTCACCCCAATTAGTTTTAAATCTAGGCAATCCTTTAACAACTTAATGCAGAGGATTTTATATCTCAAATCTTTGACTTGAGATATAGAACTAAAATCCTCTTATGACTTATGAAACCCATATTTCAATACACCCAGATTCCTAATATTTCTCATGCGAAAGCTTATAAACTAAGTCTTTAAGGGAGACTTCTTTTCATTTCCTATATGGTTATAAGAACATAGTCGATGCCCACTTTATGTGATTGTTCAATGGTCGAATAAACCCCCAAAAAATCTTCTCACGGGCTTATATATCCCTATAACTGATTCTAATTGAGAAAGGGGAATGTAGTATTACCCTCTAAACATCCACACTTCATAACCATTAACTTTGTTATCAACCCATTTCATGAGGGTCCGCAACATATTAATTCATTCATACAAGGCCCCACACCATTCATCAAACATACGTGGGCGAATTTTCCCTTTAAAACTTGCCACGACACTTCTATAACAAATTGCGTCAACGTATATAACTTATGCGCCTAGACTTTGGTTAACAACCATTCTACATTCGTTATCAAAATGTGGCATCACACTTTGTGTTAAGGTCTTGACTGCACGGTCTAACCTTTATTCCTAATCACCATTTATTAGAACCTTCGTTAACAAACCATCACATTTCTTGCCAATGCATCAGGGCCCACGACACTTACCTCTTAGATCAATTGTTGGACTGATCTATTTGTCAATGATTCATCGCGCTCCTTTCGGATAACCGTCACCGCCGATCTTCATTTATTAACCCCTTCACATTTTCAATCTACAAATGCCGTCGGATCTGCATAGCCTCCCATCAGACGAACATAACGCATATCGCGTTATTTTATTCTTCGTGAGTTAACTCTCAAAAATTACGCGACGTGAATGGTTTTCTAAAACTGCCTGAGGCCACGTGTCAGGCAAGGACCCTAATCGCGTTTTTTTCCAAAATTTGTTTATTGCTTTGCCATAGCGCGACACCGCCGATGTTGAATCCTCAAACTGCCTTTACTGTGCACACTTCAAGGATCCACCGTATCGACTCACGGTTCCACTTCCAATACTAATTCGCCTTCAACCTTAACTTCATTCTAACTCTTGCCACAACAACTTCTCTTCGGCGCGAGAGCTCTCATCGCTCTACATAGAACTTACACTCCACACCTGGCTATTTCAAATTGAATGTTGTTCAATCAACCTTAATCCAGGACTGACTCACGCATTCTCATATAGTGCCAATTACCCTACGCGCAGAATCGAATGACACCCATATGTAATTGGTTCACTTCAGAATGCCTCCAACCTTGATATGTATAAAACCTCTTATATACCCAGTAATATGCAGAATTACATTTTAATGCCCAATTACAGAATTCTTGCTACAGTGTTTTATTCGACACGGTAGATCTCATCAATCTACATGGAACTTCCATTCCTTATGTTGGTCAATCCCAACGGAATTGGAAGACTTCCATTAAATTAACTACGTTTTCCGGAACATGATACAAAGTAGTACCAATAAATCTCCAAGGGGTTCCTTGACTCTGAATATTAATCAATTAAACAAAGTTCAATACTGAAACCAAATATACCAATAGCCAGGGATTTACTGCCCTCCACAAGAATTGAATTCAGCTGTACAGGACTCACTAGTTGAGTATGCGCTCTCAATTTCATAACCAAATCTTTCAATACTAGACAGGATTCCACTTTGTTTCTTATACAATTGGGCTAAGGGAATTCGAATTCATTTACGCAGGACTTAAACCAATCAAGGCACATAAATTTCAGAATACAACATCGACCGAAAGGTCCAGTTCTTCAATGACACACAGGATTCATCTAACCAGAGTTTAAACCAACAATATCCATTCAATGTTGAACCAATTCATTTTATATACACCACTGGAATTACTTATAGAACCTCCTTACTTTGTCCAGGTCTTCTACTATGTGGCCCTCTATAATCTACTCTGTCTCCTCAGCTATCTACCTCTGCTTACATCTATACAAAAAGGTAACCTGAATCGATTCAGGTTCCCTAACAGCTCACCGGACTCTTCAATTTCCCAAATTTTAGACTTAAACCCAAAATAACTAAACTGTCTCTTCACATTCCTTATGTTCTCTAGCGATTAGAGGACATTTACAATTTCAATATGCTAATATTTACATGAAAATTTAAGAACATGAGACCCCCTATGTCTACTAAGATACAAAGTATTTAATTGTGCCTAATGCCCCTGCATCACCGCCTCAGTAAGCGATGGAGGTGACTCGGCACCCCTACGGTGTGCCTTTGGTAAGCCATAGGGACATCAGCTAGGTGAGCATAGTTCGGAACCCCACGAGAAATCCCCTCGAGGTTCTATACCAGTGCGTCCCCCTCGCCCCCCTCACCTTGAGGGTCGTAAGCAAGCGGAGTCCTCCTCCCTATCAGTGACATCCCAGCAGGCCTCTCTAGGCCAACATCTACATACATATAGGATCAATTGTTAGAACATGCATGTATACCAAAAAATCATAAAATCCATAAAAATCAAACAGAGTCTTACCCAGCTCCTCATCCCAGTCCTCTCCTTCTGGGAGCGGAAGGTCTGGGTCTCCAGTGAAATCAGTGCCCGCATAGGGCCAGTCCTCTACGACGATCAGCTGTCGTCGGAGCCATCCAAATAACTCGGGTTTCCATGACATCTGCTGGCCGCCCCCTACCCTGGGCATTAATGCTGCCCATCGAGCCATCTGTGGCTCTCTTAATGGTGGATCTAGGACTATCGCCCCCTAGCCCTGGAAGATAGGTAACTGTTCTAGGAAGAACGATACAAAGATTGACCCATACCCAAACTGCTTCAGTTTGGCATTTTTTCATTTGGTCAATTGTCGTTTGATGTTCATAGTCACGGTTGTGGCCTAGTCAAACACTGTGGGATTCATGCACTCAGACGCCAGGAGGAGCTGTGTTTTGGTAGCCTTGTGCAGTTCTTGCAACCCCGCAGCCCGCGTAATGGTATGTAGCACAACTTTGAGTGCTAGGTCAAGAACATTATGGATGTTGACTATGCCACTACCTGATCCCGTTTGTGCCCCTGGGCACACCCTCTCCATGACCATCGACATTTTTTTTCTAGAAAGCCTGGTGCTTGTCATAATCAGAACTGGACCTTTGCGTGACAATCTAGTGATGAAGTAGACATCAGACACTTCGAGCTCAAGTACTTGATCTCAAAGTTTAAGCTTCTCTTCGTTCTCATCCCAGATACTTATCAAATATTGTAATAATTCGGGCTAAGCCCTAAGACATGGTGTTAAGAAGAATTTCTTTCACCCGTAATTTCGAAGAGAATTCATGCATTGCTCATTCTCCATTTCCAACTCATCTTCTTCACTGTGCTCCCTTTCTTTCCATTCAATCCCCATTTTTGCTTTATACTTGCATCAAATTGGTCATAAGCACATTGTAAGATCCCTTGGGCATTTAAAATGACAATTAATTGGCTGAATTTTTGTTAAATTTGAGCGGAATATTGGGTTGCGTAGTTGGCGCGGCTGTTTTGATGACAGTCGTGCCACCTGGCGCGGCCCCTTTGCAAAAAGAGGTCGATTGGCGCGGGTCAGTGCCTAATACCAGCGCCCACCATAGAAGCCCTAGTTTTGCAAATCCTCCCCTCGGGGATTCCAAATGACAATGAAAAGCTATGAAATATGGCCTAAAAATGGCTAATGGAAGCAGCTCTTACCTGGAAAAGACGGATCCAGAATAGTGCACTAGATTGTCCACGATCGTCACTACAAGATCGTACGGAAATAACTCACTATCGCTCTGCATAGAGGTAAAAAGGTAAAAAGTAAATATGTTTTTACTATTGGTCATATTTATAACTTTTCCAAATCAAATTTAGGTTTTGAGACTTGTTTTTCCAATATTTCACTATGTTTTGTCGAAAAATGGGTTTTACACTTGCTTTTTGTGCAGCGACAGGTTTTCACACGATTAGGACGATGACACGAGTTGTATTTTATACTTTTTTGAACTCGGTAAAAACACGAAAAAGTCACTATTGGAGTCACCTTTCAGCTCTTTTCTAACTCTCTAAAAATGAAAATATCATCGAGTCACTTGTCTTTTTGAGCTCGTTAATTGGCTGCGAAAAAACATCTACCTAGTATATGTTTACCCCTTTTTCGGGCTGGGATAGATTACTTATGAAAAAGGAATACCCTAGCCTATCGCGACTAGGAGGTTCTCTCAAACATAGTTTTCTACCTTTTCGGATTTGAGGGACTATCTACAAAAAGGGACTACTGGAGTTTTCTTTTCCGCTGCCTTTTCAAACTCTCTAAACATGAAAAGATGTTGAGTTCTTCCTTTGTCAGACTTGTTAAAAACTAATGACATCGGACTTCGCCGTAATTATGTTACTCGAGTTCCTCCTTCATAGGGCTCATTAAATGTACTAGGTCGGATTTGTCCGAAGGAAAAACTTATATCGCAAGCATATGTTATCCCCTTCAAGCTTGTTTCCAAAAATAATTGGGTAACTCGCCAGAAATGGTGGGCGAAAATGGAACCAGTATCACCATCGTGTCGACAGTATGTCGCTCTTGAACATGGCACTTGTCTGCATTCGTGTCGGGTTGCGGACATCTCATATCGTTATCTGCTTGCCTCTGTGGGTTTGGGTAATCTCTTTTGACCGCTCATCTGCTCTTTTCCACGTCATCATGACCTCAAATCCTTTGATGTCAAATACTACCAAATCCAGTGTCGTGCCGCCGATATGTTCAAGAGAAGTTGACCTCTGCAATTTTCAACCTTCCTCTGATTCTCTATTGATCTTGATTCACAAACATTATGTTCCTCTGTCTCATGTCGATGATGTGGGAAACACTATGGCCCACCTTCGATCAAGGTCACTTCTTGTCGACTTCAGCTCATTATCCAGGAGGCTAATCTAGAGACTCCCTTCAGGTACCTTGGAGCCTGCATGCCTCAATGGCAGGTTCTTCGCATTCGACGCAAGGTTTTCATTATTGGCCTTCGATCGAATGATTCTGCAAGTGTTTGACGCCAACTCACTGTTCACATTCCATGGATTGTACCTCTTGTACCTTGAGAGCCATCATCATTATTGGTGGTTTCTTTCGCGTCTGTTAACGACTTTCATTATTGGCTAGTAATCAGATGAGGTTCTTGCATGTTCTACTTCAGCTCACTTATTCACATGCTCGGACTTTTACTCTGTTCGAATCGAGATGGAGCGCAAGACCCTGGATCTTTTCTGATAAAATCCAGGCTACAAATTCTTTGTGGATTATCATGATTGGTTACATGACTCATTTGATTGGATGGTTGCGACCATACCTACATCTACTTGTTGATCCTTTTTTGTTGGATGGCTATGTCCATACCTTGGATCCTGGTTATGGTACACTCTACTATGGATGGTTGCGCCCATACCATATATCATGTATCAGAGATATCAGTTGTATTTGTATTTTCAAGTCTTCCGACGACAGTGTTTTCAGTTGGGCGCGTTCTCATAAAGCATTTCACCCCTCCCTCTCTCTCGGACCTCATGCTTTAGGGGGCATATGTTACACAGAATTTTGTCACCGTCCCTGCAATCCCTCATCCCGTACATTGGAGGACTATTCTCGTGACCTCTGAACAGTAAAATGTCCTAAAAACACCTTCATGGCATCCTCTTGCATAAGGAAAAACATTCTCCTGAAGAACATTTCCTCTTAAAAACCAAAAAAGCAAATTTTTTAGCCTTGGCGCGAATAGCCAGTTCATCCCTCACGCTAATGGGGGAAATCCACACTAGAGGGCGCGCCAACTAGTCCTCTATCCCTGTGTTTGACTCGCGCCAAGCTTATTAAGGGATGTTTTTTAAAAATAAATGGCAGAATTTTGATTCTAACAAACTCCAGAATGAATCATCAAAAGGAGTTGAGTGGTTTGGCTCTAGATCTCCATGTATAGGAAGTGGTTTTACACCTCTCATGGAACCTTCCTATGAGATAGGACCTATCCCATGATTATAGGGATCCCAACTTCCCTTCCTCCATCTATAATAGCTTTCCCTCTCCATTAGCAAGCTAGCTGAACTTGTAGGAAGGAAACTATAGCTGGGAAACTATTGAGAGCTGAGTCGAAGAGAATCCCGTAAGAGAGAGAGCTTCATCCAGATTCCCAACAGGCTTTGTTGAGACACGCTCCGCAGCAAGCCCCGCTGAAGGAAGATCATAGTGTTAGAGCATTTGGTTGTAATCTCTCTTTTGTCATTTATAATATAAGCGACTCTTATTTTGGTTCCATTCTTGTGTTTACTCTTTTATTTAATGCAATGAGTTATATCTTCTCTGACTGATATATAGTTACATGCTTTAAGTATTATGTTGTATGTCGTTGTTTCTCTGCGTGTGTACAGGTGTCCGGACGTGATGAACGGAAGGATTGTGATCTGTCAGGTTGGGGATGAGGAGCAGGGATAATTTTAAGGATGGAAAATTATCTCAAAGTTTAAAAAATTGGCGAATCTCACTAGTCCCTAATATGCAAACTATAAAATGTTTATTGATGTATTTGTAGAATTATTCAATTTTATAATGATATTATAATATATTTTCTATATAATGTTGGCGATTTTTAACGTAAAATAATTTTATATTGTAAAATTTGGGCGAATCATTTTTATAAAAAAATGGAAATTAACGAATCTTTTTTTTGGAAAAACCATGGAAAATTAGCCCACCTGCGAATATTAGCCCCTAAAATTTTCCATGATGAGGAGCACCGCTTCTTCATCGAAAACAGCAGCGTGGGATTTGAGGTAGGCTACTTATCACAATATTTGTCTTTCTTGTAACTAGGAACCAACGTCGTTGCGTGATTTGATTGTTACAAGACCCAATCTAGGGCTAGTGGGATCGCCTCTATCCGCAGAGGGGATTTACCTCCTCAACAAGAAGGGCCATTTTTTTAAGTTTCCTAAGTCTATGGGACCATTCATACTGAATATGAGGCAAGCAAAAAATGAAGCTAAGAGGATGTTAGGAAACATGCACTTATTACTAGGTCAAAAATGGGCCTATGATCCTCACAAGGTAATCTCTAACAGAAAGGTTGAAAATGGTTATTATGCTTTTGTTCATGACCGTAGGTCTGAAGTAGAGAAGTTGGATAACAAAGGTTTTTTAGACTCTGTTAGTTCCAACATTCAAACTCCAATCATTTCTGAAAAATTAAGCAAAAGAAGCAAAGAGAAAGTTGTTGATTCTGAAGATGAAGAATAGAGAGCTGAGAAGAGGGCTAGATTGACTGAAGAAATACCAAGCACCTAGCCTAGTTTCCTTCTTCAATTAGGATATGCTCATAATGCACCAGCTTCACCGTCAAGACATGGAGATGTTCAGGATCAATTTCCTTTTATCAAGCAATTTTTTGCTCGGATTTCAGAAAAGAATCAGAAGATGAAAGCTAGTATGGAGGCTCAAGCTGAGTATCATATTACTCCTAACCAAACTAGATTATTGACTGCTATGGAATTAGAAAGGGACCAGTTTAAGATTGCTTTTTCTCACCCATGTGAAATGACAATAGGGTCATCTAGCAGTTTTAAAACTATTAATTTAACTATTTATGTGAATAAGATCACTTTACTTTAAAAAGTTAATTTTCATATGCAGACAGGTCAATTGATTGTTAATGATCTAACCAAAACTAGTGCAGCTGCTCATAAGGTAGAAAATATGTTAGGAAAATTGATCAAACATTAAAATTGGAGAAGGCTAATTCTAGGGCTCTTACAACTCAGAATGAAGAGTTGACGAAGATAATTGTACAAATTGGAGTGGATCCTAATGATAAATCAGTTGTACAAAAGTTGTTACATAGTGCTAAGTCAGAGATAAATGTATTGAAGAAGAAGTTAAAGTTTCCTACTGAAGAACACTCAATGGCAGCAGAGGTAGCAGAGGTAGAGAATGAAAAAGAAACTCTTTTACAGCAGTTGTTGCAGAAAGAGGAGGAGGTTTCTAAGTTAAAGGAGTCTGTACTTAACTTGCAAATTCAAATTGACTCTCATTCTTGCACCATAGTCATGTCATCTAGAACTGATGATCTAGTAGCAATATTGTCCCAGTTAGGCACAAAGTTGAAAATGGAAGAAATTGATCTTAAGAATACTCAGAGAGTGCTTGAGACAGTGATGAAGATAATGTGGGCCAAAGAAGGAAAAGTAAATAAGTATAAATCAGATTGTCAGACAGCTTATGATGAAATCTCGAGTCTTAAAGAAAATATGAAAGGAAAAATAATTCTAATTCAAGCGAAGGATATTGTATAGAATGAAATCATTGAAGTCATGAAAACAGCTTGGGAGTCCTTGACAATAGTGTCAGAAGAAAAGAGCAAAGTGAGAGATTTACAAGAACTAGTTATGGTTGATTTACAAGAACTGGTTATGGCTGACTAACAGAAGACTCTTAACAGAGCTTTATGGGAAAATAAATTCATTGATTTCATCAATTCAAGGACATATCAGGAGCTGGAGGAAAATGAAATTAAAGATAGGACATTTTTTGTTCTAGATATTAATAAGTTGATTGTGAAAAATGCTTACAGGAAGTCGGCAGAGAAGAAGTTGACAGAAATTAAGCAAGTTGTAAACAGATTTGATAACATATTTGACAAAAGGGCCAAGGGAGGGTTGCCATCATGTTGGGATCTCAAAGGAAATATTCTATCATTGGATTCCTATGAGCCATTTTTAGTGCTAGCAAAGAGTAATATTGATAATACCCATGAGAAGACCGCAATCCTGAAAGGAGCTACAGTTGTTAATTTCTTACATTGGAATTTTCAATTACTTTGGATGGTAAAGACTTTGTTCATAGAATGACCTACTTTCAACAAGATCACTGCCTTCATATTAGAATATCATAAGTTGATCAATTCTCCCAAAACCAGCATTGAAATCTGGAAGAAGTGCAAAGCATGGATGACTGATTCACCGGGTGATACCTCAGCATCTCAGAAGGACACATTAGTGAATCTAGAGAACACAACGATAACCAATAAAATCCAGATTCAACAAATAGATTGATGCTTTAGTTTTATTTATCTTTTTATTAAAATATCAATGTTGTAATGAAGTTTTTAATTGCCATGTAATAGGTAGTTTACACAATTATAGGTAATTTGAACAGTTACAATTAGTTCCAGCAGAATAAAATGCTTTGTATTGTATTTAAACAAATGAGAAAGAAAGAGGAGGGTTCTGATTTTTGGACCTTTGGATGACTGCAAATTTTGTACTGAATTTTCTGAGAAATTAATGAAAGAAGATCAAGTTTCTTACACCTGTTGATGTTGATATGTCTTTTCAGTTTGATTCTATGTTTATTCTTCTTTGAATGAAGTGAATTAATGTAGCTGCGGGTCTCTTTTTTACATATGTAAGTAAGAGTTAAAAAACCTTAATGTGCGCTCTTGTGACTCCAACTATTATGTCTACATAGAGTTCTTCTGAGATTTAAAGTGATATATTATGTTTCTCAGCATATCATTTTGAGTTCCCTTCCAGTTCTTCTTTTCATTTCATTCAATATCAGCAGTTAATGGAATTGTGAAGGCTTTCATTATATCATATTATTGAGGCTATTAAAGAATTAATTTCCAAAGGTGTTAAACAGAGACCATCTTATATTATAATTTTGTGACAAACATTTATAAAATGTCTTAAGCATTGATTCCTTACCACAGCCAAGTCTCTTGAGATACAACAGTGAACATTAATGAAAATAGAGAGTCAGTGTCATTATTGTTACTTCTTTTCTCTTAAATAGTTTACATGTAAGAAAATGGCATTGGTTTCAGTTTAGTTAACTTGTATGCTTTTATGTGTGATATATATATATATATATATATATATATATATATATATATATATATATATATATATATATATATATCGTTGCCTATTCTCCCCCTGATGGCTACATTATTTTAAAGTTTACTCAGTTATCTGTTTTGAACTGTAAAGTCTTCATAATTTCTGAAGGGTTATAACGATCTTTGTTGCTACAATATCTTCTAAAATTTGACCCACCCGACTATAATCAGGACCTAGTCATTCTGGGACCCGTGTATGGTCCTAAAGGTGAGGGTTATATTGTGTGTCATGTTTTCTGGACTCCCTGAACTTTTCTAAGTTTTTTGGCTTTACCATGAATACCCCAACCATATATTCCTTGCTTAAACAATACCCTCTTTGCAAACTAAACTGCACCCCAAATCCTTCCTTACTAATAGGTTGCATAGGTAAGTCATACTATTTTATTTCTCTATATAAAGAAAGATAATGGTACCGAATAATAGTGTGGTTACCTACATTCATGCAAGAACTCTTTTTTTTAATCAAAACATAACATAAACCCTCTCTCCAACCAAGGAGAGAAAAAAACAGAGAATTCTCTTTCTTCTAACACAAACTTTTAACACAGAATAAATACATAGTTTCCAGTTATTTATCTGAGTTAAGTTGTAGATTAATTGTCAGTAGAAAATCTCACCACCCAACCTCAAGACTGAAAATTACGTCTAGTTTCTCTCTCGAGCCTTTTCCACTCGTAATAATTTTGGAAAATTTCATCCAAATTGAGGTAACCAGTACTTGAACATCAAGATCACTCTAGTCCAGTCCAGTGTTGCACACTCGTCAATCCGTTTGAGGAATCAACTGATTTCAGGTTCAACTCAAGAATTTCCTCTTGTTCAACAACATCATCACTGTGACAATAAAACATATTCTTTTCTCCATATCCTCCAACCTCTAGCTATCCTTGGACCTCTTTTTTACAATGAGATCTAGGATCCTTTTGTTCCTCTCTAGGAAAAGAGAAAATATTCATAACTTATGCTAAATTTCAACAATTAAAAAATTAATTTTGTTTTATATTTACTATTCTTAGTTCACAACCGAATTTCCACACATCATATTATTGGGTTAATTAAATTTTCATACACTTATCCTAACATAAAGTTTTCTTATCATGCTTCTATCATCCATTATAAATAACTACGGAGTAAAAGTAATGAGGTGTTCAATGATGAGTACAGGTCTTGGGAATATAGAGGTCGAGCAAAGCCATAAAGAAGTCTACCAAAAGTCTGAAGTTTGATGCTTGGAATATAAGGTATGTATCATCACTCACTTTGCTTACAATGATTTCGTTTGGGATCAAAGGTTCTTAGACTTCAGCTAGAATGAATGATCACTAAATAGCCTTGTCAATGCATGTGATTGACTTGAATTAAATTTGTTTCACAAGATATTAAACAGGACTTTGATTTGCCCCTCCGTAAAATCATAGGGTTGTGTCAAAGGTCTAATATGTTGCCTCACAACAAGGGATCTTTGAAGAAAACATTAAGGGCAGTTATGATGACAATTACAAAAGAATTTTACCTAAAAGTTCATTGATGAGATTCACAAACGATCTTCAATTATGCTCACAAAATATACAAACCACATATTTGTAGGATAAAAGTCATCATAATTCAGATCGTGGCTCAAGCAAAGACAAGGTTTGTTAATAAAAATGTGTGATCCATACACATGTGATGAACGTTTGAATGGAAAAATGTGTTTTCTTTGATGATGTTGCATTACATGAAGTAGGACATTTCTTTGAAGTTGCAAGCTCTTAAAGTATTGATGTCATTCATAATGGACCTTGCATGGTATTTGCTAATATTGATTGCTAATGCTAGGTTATTTGGGTAATAAAGGTTGAAACCTAATTTTTTCAATCTTGAAAGTCAAATTCAAAATATACTTGAATAAATCACACCTTAATGGAGCAAGTTTGCTTTTGACATGACAATAAAGAAGAGGTTGAGTCCATTTTAAAGTTTGTTAACCAAAGTCCTCTTAATAAAGTTGAGTCATTTGTGGAACTAAATGTATTCTTATTATTACTAGCCACTATGATGAAGGATACGCTACTTGGGTTAAAAAGGTCAAAATAAATGTTTAGTTGAAAATACAAAGTTGCAGAAATATCACTACTAATAATATCGAATCAATAACCAAGTATGATGTGGGTCTTTCATATTTAATGAATATATCTCATTGCAAGATCCCTGAGCTTAACACATTTTCTTAGTCTAATATCACGATGGAATGTCCTTGATTGGTTGTTGATGCATTGAGATTATGGTTTTTGGACATTTGAATATGGAAAGGAGAATTTTTAAATTACAAAGTTTGTTGGACATGCAAGAGGTGTAAAAAGAAAAACTAGGGTCTATCCTAGAAGACAAATTCTTTGATGGATAAAACCCTGGATCTAGATTAACGTTTATGCTAAAGGAAGAAACATTGGCTCATGCAAGGAAGGAATGACATCATGTTGATGATGAGGACGAGATCAATGATAAATTTGCAAGATGGATGAAAGAAGGCTAAGATCAACAGGGAGCTGACATTTCCTATAATCCTCATAAAGTAAGTACTTTATATTTCTCTCTTCCTTGATTATTATCATTTTCTTACTATTGGTTAGCCTCTTGTCTTTGTTTTTTTTGTTGAGTTGTAATCATTATTCCTTGGCCTCCTAGTGAGCATTGCAAGTAGATAGTGAAGGTTACCAATGCTCTAGAAACAGATGGAAGTAGTTGAAGAAAAAATCAAAGCTTGCGAAAAGAAGGCATTCCCAGAATTAATGATTTGTGTCAAGAGACATTTATTGTGCCGAACAAAAGTCAATGGTGATTTCCAAATGGACATACAGGATCTAGCATGTTGCAGATGCCAGCATAGACAAGTAAAAAATGAGAGTTTAGAATATAAGGTTCTCCCAGAAAGAGGGAGAGGATCATGACAAGACGTTTCCTCCAGTTGTGAGGTAAGTTTCTATTAGAAATATTATCATTGCTTTGAAAATTGCACAAGGTGGATGCAGAGATCATTTTTCTCAATGGAGTAATTGAGGAGGAAGAAGTATACATAGAGCTACCTTATGGCTTTAAGGTACATAAGAAGAAGTCTCATGATTAAAGAAGGCTTTGTACGATCACATAAATACATGTTGGGTTTGGTATTTTTGGATCGATATATCAAGTTTGATCTTATATGATTCGTCTCTTACAGAATCAAGACTCATGTGTAAGAGGGAGTAGTTGTGACAAAAATAATTGGTTCTATAATGGAGGGAGCAGTCAGAGAGCTTTGTTTTATCTTAAGAGGAATTTTACCTCTGAGTTTGAGATGATGGATTTCCATTGAAATTGTGAGGCTAGATAGCTGATATGGTAGAAAGCAACAGTGGCAAAGGGAGCATCCAGGATTTCCACAACAAAATTTGTTTTAGAAAGGACACCCAGTTCGGCAAAAAGTGAAGTATAATTGTACAGATTTGCAAATTCGAATTGGGAAGTGTAGAAGACAAAAAGAGTTCATCAAAATGTTGCTTCAGTTTGGGCTCCATTATGATTTCTTAGATGAGAAGGAAGTAGACATATGTCACACTCAATATTTCTAAGGTCGTTTATATTGCAGCTTGGTTGGAAATTTGAGAAGCAGTATGGCTTCAGAGGCTAATTGCAGGATTTTCTTGATTAGGTTCAGGTGACGACCATGATGACAGGTCGAAGCACAGTAAGATCTAGTACCGATACATGGTATAGAAGAAAGCAATGTGGCTTTAATAATTTTCCTCATTTAAACAAATTGTTGACAAAGACTTTGTCCCAAGATGAATTATGTATACTTCAAGCACTAGCTTGGACTAATTGAGTATGTTTCTCTCAACAAGAGGGAGTGGTGACATTGCAGCATCCAGAACAATCATTCTCTGTAGGTCAGGTTGACTAGGATTAGGGAATGGTGTAGAGTTTTGATATGATAACATCATGGACATACATATTCCTTGTTTCAATTATGTTTACTAGGAATTAAGGAGAATGGTCCGACAAAGGATAGTCATTCTTCTTGTGTCAAGTTTGTTGACTAGAATTAGGAAGAATCGTCATGACACCCAAAATCACTCATCAACCCCAGAATTATTCAGGTAGAGTGTGGCCTTTGAAGATTCACCATGTGTCAAATATATTGATCGGAATGATGGTGAAACAAGAATAGTTTGTATACCATATGTCAGATGGACCATAATTATGGTGGCTAGTTGATGCTAATGTTGTACCACAACCATGATTATGGTGATGATGCACCATAGGTCATAGGTACCAACTGTAATTATGATAACTAGTTGATGTTGTTGACTTTCCATGAGTCAAAGTTCTTGTCCAGAATTATGGTAATTGGATGATGTGGATGCTAATGATGAATTGTTGTAACCCATTAGTGAAATTTTGAGGTCTAAAATGGGTCTCAAAACAAAAATGTACAACCAAAATAAAATTTATAAGAACCAATAGGATTCAAGATGACGATGTCAACCATGGGGGATGATTCACCATTTTTTGAGTAAAAATATTTTTAAAAAAAACTATATTTTCAACTTATCTCCCTACGATTTTACTCAAATTTCGAGCGGAAGCACTTATTGGATGCATAATTTAATTCCTCATCCAAGAAGTACTCATGTTGCATACTCTCGATGGATCCTGCTACATAAAAAATGAAATATACATGCCAAAACGCGATAATAATCACATATTTTCACATATAATTTTCTCATTTTTCGTGTAGTAGGTTCCATTGAAAGTATGCAACATAGGTACTCCCTAGACGAGGAATTGAATTATGCATCCAACAAGTGCTCTCGTTTGCAATTTGAGTAAAACCGTAGGGATATAAGTTGAAAATATGAATTGAAAAAATAGTTTTTCATTTTTCCCTCTAAATTTTGATGATGTAACCTAATATTATTTTATATTATTCCTTAAGAGACCCATTTTAAACCTCAAAATTTCTCTAATGTTTTTTCTCAGATAAATTTGTTAACATGAGAACATCTAGATATTCAGTATGAATACCTCCCTAGCTAAGAGGGAGTGTTGAATTTTGTAGCTATGGTCGACCTTCATAATTAATATTTTAGCCCTTGAATCATGTAAGACATGTTCTTCATGTTATTTTTTATTTATTACTTAAAATATAATTAATATAAGACATGTTCTTCATGTTGATTTCAAACGAGAAATTTTGAATTTTCAAAATTGAATTTTTTGCCCCAAATAAGGTCAAGTTATTCCTCCTCCAAGTCAAGTCAGCCCCATGCAGAGAGACACCCATTCAACTAGCCAAAATCACTGTATATATCTATATGTCATTCAACCTCATCCTCTTGGGCAATTCGAATCACACATATAACAAAGTACCTTTTGCAATGGATAAAATGAATAATAGGCCAAATTTGTCTAGAAGAAGAGGAAAATTGAGCTCTCTCTCTCTCTCTCTCTCTCTGTTAGACCCCTGCACATGTGGCATTCCTCATTGCAGTTGGCTTCGCACACGTGACAGAAAGGATGAATTTCCGGGTATCTATCATCAACAAGTCCGAGATTCTCTAATGCAAAAGTAGGTCGAAATTTGGCCCTAGCAGATCGTACCAAATCAATTTTATTGGGTAGAAGTTTGACTTGACCTAAGGGTAGTTTGACCAAGTTTGACCATAATGATTTTTCTTATCAGTTTGACCTTGTTCTTGGCTAGAAGAATTAGATGTATCTCTATTGACTTAAATAATTTATGTAAGGAAAATGTTGTTGGGTTTTTCCCCCATGTGGGTTTTCCCAAGGTAAACTCGTGTGTCTCTTGTTTGGATGTTTCTTTGTGATC
Source organism: Pinus albicaulis (assembly GCA_034641835.2). NCBI lineage: Eukaryota > Viridiplantae > Streptophyta > Pinopsida > Pinales > Pinaceae > Pinus > Pinus albicaulis. Next base: position 510,006,832 of record CM076583.1, read on the forward strand.
CTATTGGCATTTTATTTCTATTATTGAGATATTCTATGTAAATTCTTTATGATGAATTTGAATGCAAGAAAATATTAATGCAAGAAATCAAAAGAAGTAATTATCAGTTAGAAGATTCTATGAAAAGACAACAAAAATTATTTCAAGTTTTCTTCATATACAATGTTAGTATTTACAACATAGTTAATAAAAGGTTAAAAATGACTCAAATCCCGCCAAGTATTTTCATCGAACTTTGGGATGTCAGTAAACATATCAACGATGAGCACATGTGAATACCTTGGAATGCATGATATATCCAAAGGAACAAGTACCTTAACATAATATTATATATGCTAGAAGCCATACTTGGAATATACATGGTGATGAATTTAAAAAAAAAAAAATGCATATCAATCTTACAAATACCAAAGATATGGAGTCATTAATAAACTATGATAATATCTGTGATAATAAATGTTGACTTACAAATGGGAACTATGGATCATATTCTAAACTCACTCTCTTCAATATCTTTATCTTTTTAATCTTTATTTATTGGAATTATTTCTTGTAGTGTCTCTTTGTTACATTTTCTTTGTGGAGTCATTGGATGAGATATTCAAATTAACATTATCATCAATATATGCATACAAAATAACCCAACAAAAATTAGATGGACTTGATCCCCAATAATGATGCCAAAAAAGTTACCACCTAAACTAACACTCTTGTGGCACTACTATCACCTTAGTACATATCCCTTTCATTTAGGCCAACTCCAAAGGCAAAAGAAGGTTGCCCTATCTACCAATGATATATGATCAAGTAAATATTTTTAAGTAAATTAATACTAATATCCCCTTCACTTCAAGAAAATTGCAAAGGCCAACGAAGGTATCCCTATAGACTACCAATGATAGATGATTAAGTGCATATTTTTAAGTTAATTAATACCAAGAAAAATATTGATGTACACAGTGATTAATGAAATATTAAATAATACCCCTATTTTCACTATATATTGGTAAATATCTCTCAAAATCATTTAATTTAACCCCGCCACCAACACCACCTCCCCCCAACCCCCAATACATCTTTCCACCCTTATTTTTGTTGGAAATTGTGACTAGGTTCGATCTTCATATTGACTATGCAATTATGTATTTATTTAATGAAGAAGACAAAGATAATAAAATGTATTTTGTTATGCTTGCTTCATGGGTTTCATGAGCAAGGTTTTTATTATAGGTCAAAAGACTTCTTGATGTCTTTTAGGGATTTTTCATCTTGTCATAAATGTACTAATTATGAGTCATGTATATGAAGAGAGAACTCAAAGAAGTATGCCTCAAGACCTTGTCATATAAGCCTTGAAGATATGGCTCAAGAATGGTGTAAATACTCTTCAAGACAACCTACAATACGCTGGAGGAACTCCTCTACAAGTCAACCTATAATTAACTAGAAAAGTCGGCTCATGAACCGTCACATCTCTTCATGGCCAGGCCGGCTTATTACAGGGACTTACCACTATAAATATCCTATTTTTACTTACTATGTGGACACTAGTTTCATAACTGTATGTTTCATGTTTTGGGACTGTGATTGCCTACAGTTTTGATTGTTGGTTGACTGTAATAGATTTTGGACTGAACAGTAGTTTATACTACCAGTTTTATGTAACATGTAACTGATCATTAATTGAAAAGTTACGAACTTTTTCTTTGTGAAAAAAAAAATATCCTATTGTGTTGCGCATAACAAAATAGGAACAAAACTTGACTCCTCTAAGATTTTTGGACACAATCTCAGTGACAAGTTTGCAATGGATTGAGGAACAATTTTCTAATTTAATGCGAAGGTAAGGACATAGATAAAGTGTGGAATTAGGAGATGGAACAACGAAGCAAGGGTGAATCTGTTATATAATACAATTTCAGGGCTGCAGAGAAGTACGAAGTTAATTGGACATATTGTGAAGTATACATTACAGTGAAGAAAGGAAGGCATTGTTTCGGATCACTGTCTCACAGTGAAGAAAAGGAGGTGCAACAAGAAGGTAACATAAGTACAACAAGTTTATAAGGTAATTCAAGATGTTCTAGAATCAAGAAAGAATGAAGAATACGGTTAGAGACCAAGCTCTCTAGTTCAGGTGCAGAACGGTGCAGAAAAGAAGGATCAGTGTTGGAGGCAGACCAGGGAAAATTTCAAGAACCCCCCTAAATTTATATGTATAATAAATGGGCGAATCCCCATGGTACATAAGAAAAATGGAAGGTGATTTTATTAATAATATAATATGTATATAATTTTTTGGTGAATCTCTCACGAGATTATATTATCTTGTAAAATCATGGTGAATCACCAGTACAAATGGCGAATCACTAGTAAAAATTGGTGAATCGTTGTCTAGTGGAGTTCGGTGTGTTGGTTCCAATGAAGATATGGTAGTTGAACCAGGAGTTGAAGGAAGCGAACCACCGAGACCAAGATGGCACATCGTGACTCGTGAGGGACATAGTTCTCCTGCAGTTTGGAAAATGCGTTCTAGTTCTGCTAAGCGTAGTTTTGTTGCTCATGCTACTACTAGCACTGATATTGAGGTTGGAGAGGAGTTTGAGGAAACATGGAAGGTTGAGTGCTTTTTTCTTCAAGCACTCAAAAAGGAAGAAGACATATTGATTGATTGAAGAAGATAACAATGAAAGTTAACTCAAAAAAGAAGAAATGATTGATATGGCCAAATAGGGAGACATGCTGAATGTGGACGCTATGGTTCAACAAGAAATTGCCACCATTCATCAAAAAGGAAAGGATCATAAGGACTCTTTAACATTGGATGGAATCAGGGGCTCAAAGAGAGCTCATGTCTCTGAGAGCTTGGATTCTAACAAAGGAGTCCCACAAGTGGGACGTGAATTGACTTTGGTTCTTGTTGAACCAAATCCCACGGGTTGGACAAAAGTGCAAAAAAGGAAAAAAAATGAAAATATTAGCTCTAGTTGTCATACTTTATTTTCTTTGTTTCTTTTGATGTTATTTTCCCTGCAGTTCTTAGTCATAAAAAATCTTTCTTTTTCCTTCTATTCTTTTTAGCTTCATCATGTACTTTCTGATCCTATATGCATACACATTATGTGTGTCTACAAAATATAATTTTTATACTATTAACAAAATTTAAGGTTTTTTTTCGAGGGAAAAAATAAAAGAAAAAAAAGAGAGTTGAAGATGAAAAACACTTTATATTAAAATATTTTGTGTACACCCATATTACATCACAATTTCAAAATATTTGTCACAATACCAACATTCTTAACTTTCTAATTTATCAAAATTATATGAATCTTAAAATGTTTTTTTTTTTACTATATAACAAAAAAACTGAATAATTCCTTATCTTTCTTAATATCTAATGAATAAAATATAGTTCCAATAAATATTAACTACCATCATCAAACCATAACCATATTATAATAAAATTTCTAAAATAGTAAAATTACTAAAATAGAATTATATGACAATATTAGTAAAAAGAAGTCCACAAAAACAACATAATTAATTTCAATGGATGTTTAAATAAAACGGTCATCATCATCCTAACATATTTAAACCATAATCCCCACATACCACCATAACATAATAGAATTTACTAAAATAAAATATTACATAAAAGATAGTCTAAGTTGTTTGTCATTATCATAACTGGTCTAACATTCTTTATAAAAGCCTAATGGTCGCATAACTGGACCCCGTTATGACAAGTTTTCTCAATTTTATAATTGTTATTTAGTGATTAAATATCATTTTGAAAGGGCAACAACCTCCCACGTATCCTTTACTAGCAAGCGAATCTTTGTTACAATGTCGTGGTCTATCGCACAATTATAAATACTATTTGTACATTCCTCCGATTAGGAAGTTTATAATTTATTTGTCAACTGCCATTTTAAACAAATTTATAATTCATTTATCAATCGTTGTCACAAACACTGAGACTATGCTCAACATATCATCTTATTCATTCTAATTATTTTATTGGAGCAAATGCCATTCAAATCAAAATGTCAAAAACAAACAGTCAGCAATTTATAGTGGGAGTTAGAGGTGGAGAACACATCTCAAGCAATTGCTTGCCAACAAAAATTCAAAAGCTTTGTTGATCTCTGAAAATGGCAACTCATGGGTAATAACTCCTCCACTCTGATCTCCTGCAACCACATGTACATATTCATAAAACAATTCAAGAGAAAACCATGATTAATTGGTCATCAAATGGAATTGAGAGTTATGTTCTAATACCTTATTCATAAACATTTCTACCAGGAATAGCAGTTTGAGTTTTAAACATTTCTTATTCATAAACATTTCTACCTTATTCGTGGAATTGTAAGTTTGAGTTTTATAATCTACACAATTCAAGTGCCCCAGAGCTTTTCAGGGCATTGAATCTATTTATACATTCAAAAACACATTTTAAACAACAAAAATTCACAATCTCCCAAACAAAAAAATCACGAATTCCAACCAAAAAGTAATAACATGAAATGGTTAATATCACGAATTCCAACCAAAAAGGTAATAACGTGAAATGATTAAGATACACCCCATCGAAAACATTGTTGCAAACATCCCAATTTTATCACTATTTTTTGGCCTATTTGGTGGTATCTTAATTTTGCCAATTTTTACCAAGATTTTCTCAATTTTTATGTTTTTTACCAATATTTTCTCGATTTTTATGTTTTTTTTTTGTTTTCTAAAACGATTACTGATTTTTTCTAAATATTTGCAACATTGACCGGAAGTATAAGATATAGTTAAAAATCGGAGAATACCTATGCTAATTAAACTAGAGATTTGAAAAATTAAGAGGAGAAATAGAAGTCCCAAGATGAGGGAAGCCAATACATACAATGGGACAAATAATACATCAGAATTACAAGCGACAGGAGGAACCCCAAAAGTAAATTGTGCTATACAATGGATGCAGACAATGATCTGGGTCTACTCGCATTGGAAGATGAGAAAATCTTTCCAGAGTGAAGAACAACATAGGTAGTTGCAATACAATTTGAAGAAAATGTCTTCTCAGAGAACTGGTTATCAAAATCAAACCACCTAAAAGCCCAAAAATCAGACCACAGTAAAATAATTAGAAAATTAGCCAAGGATAAGCTGAAAGAAAGTGAGCTCCTAGCCAACTCAGGGAAGACTCAGACAAGTTTGTGGGTTATGTCACTTACGAGAAACTGAGATAGAAATGCATCTCATAATCAAAAACCCTTTTAACTATGAGATCAAATGTCATTGTTATTGTCGTTTACAGGATTCAGGGGATCCCTTTCCACTTTCTTTGCTATCCTGACCAAATGTGCCTTGCTTTATTCATGAAATATGGTACTCAGAGACAAATCTCAATCTTTTCTCATCCCATATTGGCCCGAGGCTTCCTATCCACTTTATTTTGCTATCCTGACCAAAGATGCCTTACTCTATTTTTGAAAGAAGCACTTAGAGACAAATCTCAATCTTTGCTCATCCCATCTTATTGGCCTGAGACTTTCAAGGGTATCATTTCATAGTCCCAGGGCATCCCCTCTGATCAGGTCAAAAAGTGAAAGGAAAAGGCCCAAAATACTTTAGACCATAGATTGGTTGGGCCTTGGGTCTCTTCTCAACCTCCCTCCTCAATGGCCGACTGTTATGATCCATGCCTATGAAAAACTAGCACTCGATGCCACATATTATGCACCACCAAACACAAACAAACCAGTTTTCGAGACAGAATTTGGACCAAGTCTTGGAATCCAACATATTGGCCCAAGGTCGCAGCCTTCATGTATACTGACATGACAAAACCTATGCATAAGTAGGATACATTGGGCCTTTGAGATGCAAACTCTACCAAACTGCTTAGGGAAATATCAAGAATCAACCACTTGTTTCTTCATTGTGACATCTCTGGATGCTTCTGAGAGTCGAGACACGGTTCCAAAGATGAGAAGCATTAGGAAAATATATGAGATCTAAAGTTTCATTAGGCGTTGGCCCAAGGAGCTTTTAGACCTGAACTTATGAGCATGCCATGGGGACATAGCACTTGGTTTCATAATATGGAATACATGCAAGAGGCATAACAAAACAAGTCTACCATAGAATCGAAAGAAATATAAAGGTGACAATTGAAGTAAAACCTTGGGGAGAGCAGAGTTGCAAATCTCACCTGCGCATGGCCAAAAACTGGCAGAATGGGACATCTTGGTTAAGGACTCAGTCTAGATCAACAAGGAAAAGATAAACATGAAGGAAACATAGAATCCCCCTCCATTCCTCCTCCCTCAAATTCAACTTTGACACCATCTCCAAAGGCAATCCCAACAGACCTGGAATTGAGGCTTCATCAAGAATCATGAGGTGAACTTTGTCCATATGTATACCCATAACATTGGCATAATCACAAAAAACATGGCTGCAATTCTGACTGTCATGAAAGACATCCATACTAGAATAAATTTAGGGATCAAACATGTGACCGTAAAAGGAGTTTCTAACATAATCATCAATATGCCACATAACTAAATCCATGGGAGTACCTGATCCGTAAATGACTTTTGGTTACTCCTCTTGCAAAGACAACTAGATTAAAAGACTACCTGCAAGAAGTGGATTTCAATCATTATCTATGGGCTGAAAATATATTGGAAAACATCAATGCAGACTCTAAATGGGGTGATAAACCCCTATCTTCCATTAGGGTGATATAGATGCAGGAAAGGGAAAGGGAATGAGCTTCATTTCTTGATTGATGATAATAGGAAGCTTCATGTAAGCAATGGTAGTTCCATTTAGCATAGCTTGGCTCCACCACGTGAATGCCACCTCATCATGAATGAGGTGCTGACACAGAGTAGAGAAGCTCATTGATGGGGAGAGAATGACCTGATAGCAGAGAACCTGGGAAGCAAACCTCAGGCTGGGATGGACAGAGTTGACAGTATTAACATTGCTTGAAAGGGAAAGATGAGACACTATACTGAAAAGCTTTACATCCCAAGGAAATTAATTAAGCATCCTAGAACAGGAAAACCTTCTAGTACTTTTCCTTTTGTAACCCAAAATGGGAATTTGTTTCCTGACACCCCTACCATGAAATCCCAAGGACTGTCCCTTGCCCACCCCCCTAACATGACTTCCCAAAGATTGCCACTTTCCCACTACCATGACTTTCCAAAGGATCACCCCTTGCCCCTTTTATTATTTTCTTTTAAAGTATCTATCAATTCACCCTCCCTGGTCGCAAGACATTAAGGAATCACCATCACATTTATTAGCAGTGCATTTATATCACGTAGGATTTCCCACTGTAGCCTCTCAGCCCTAAGCTAGAATTTTATACTGATAATTTCTTGAAGATTTATCATGGTCTCATTATCCATCCTGACCACATACAACACTGTTATCATGGCCTCAGGTCTCCCCTCAGTTGACAATGCACTTACACCATCTACAGATAAAGACAGTCACAAGATTCTACACAGGACAGGATTTGTTGGTTTTGCTCCCTCTGAGAGGTGAAGACAGACACATTTATTTTGAATAGGTTAGTATAGCTCATGTTAAGAAATCCATTTTCCTCCAGATACTCCATATAGCAGAATTATAGTAGCTTGAGGACTAAATTTATTTATTTTTGCCATATTCTTTGAGTTGCGGTCTTTATGACGATATTACTTTTATGAAACTCAGTCCCTCCCCTATGATAGTCAATGTCACCGGACTTCATTATGGTAATTTTTTATATGGCCTGTGCAGGGTGAAGAATTTATGGGACATGAGCAAAGTTAAATTTCCCAAGGGATACATGTATGGTTGTAATTGTATGGCCTATAGTAATATACTGAAAATATTATTGTTTACCACAAATAACGAAAAGAAAGTCAATTTCTTATATTACAAGGGCAATGACTGACTGAATCATTTTCAACTGGCAGATACAAGGAAACCTTTGACTATACAATACGAACTGAATATTACTCAAATCAATTGCAAGATATTGAGCCAATAGACATGTTAACACATGTCACCAGTGCAGAAGCCAATAGAAATACAGATCCACATCGACTGGACTAGTGCCTCTTTGGCATTCACAGCTATTATTGCCATTCTATAAACAATTCGTTTATGTAAGTAGACAAACTCTGTTAGTATAGAAGCTACAGCCAGGACAACATAAGTTTTTTTTGAAAATTGATAATACAAAGGTTTATTATTGAATAACAAGTTCATAAGCTTCATTTGGAAATTGCAAATGATATGTGATTACAGGCCCTGCGAAGGTAGAACTATAGCAAACATTTTGATCAAGTGCATTCTCTTTCTGCTAATAGGAATAGTTTATTTGTTTACTAAGTTTGGTTTTACCATATTGCAGACAATAATACCAATTTTGGTAAAAATGTCCATGGCTATTGACATTTGGAAGTTTTAAGAAGTTGTTCGGTCATATGGAACATGCTTCATGGTGGCATCGTATCATATATCAAATTGTTTGATGATATCATTATATCATGACACATGTTTGATTTTGCCATCGGATCATGTAAATAACATTTATAATTTTAGCCACAATTGTAGATTTTTGTCAAAAACAGATGGGAAACTGTCAATCAACTTAGAAACAAATACAGAGTGGTCACAATTATTGACCTTCACGCTACAGAAACATCACAGATCCAGGGTGTTATTATCACATCCACTTAATACACTATTATTCTACATAAAGCACTTGACTCCATTAGTAAATACAAGTCAAAGTGAAGCCCTTTACCACTTCTCATTTAGAAATTCCTATTAGCAATGTCATTAATTGTTCATTTATCTTTGTACATTTTACAAATTTACTCAATTGAAAGATAAACCACAACGTAATGTCCCCAACAAATTATCAGCACCTTGTTCAAACTAAATGCACACTGGTTTATTTATCACATAGAACAAAACCATTCACATGTGAATTCGCATCTCAAGCAGATCAGAACACATGAATAAAACAGCTTGGGTAAAAAAAAAATTTTCTACTATTTAATTATAAGTTAGAAACTTGCAATATTAAAATATACTTCCTCTTAAAGTTAGAGTGGCTGAGAATCAGCCGAGTTGTGGTCTATTAGCTACATGGAGCTGTTGAAATCCTGACAGGCATTCTCTCTCCTTGCGTTTGGTTTGTGTATGTTATTGATATTGATGTGGCCTTCATGCAATTATCAAGATTACAAAATGTAACATTCTTCATTCAAGTAAAGGAAGTTGAGACAAATTATTCCTAGGTCTACCATTTATCCAAAAGATAGATTCCCCCTATAAAAAATTAAAACCAGCTGAAGGAAAATAATTTTGAATTTGAGCTTGCAAAGCTTAAGGCTCATGCATAAGTCCATGCTTATTTGGTACCAACATTATCGTTGGGGCTTGAAAGGTCAGCATCACATTTTTTATCAAGATTCAACCACTTAAATATTGCTCACAGATGGGTTCTAGTGATCTAGGGCAATTTCCAAACATTTTATCTTACAAGTTAAGAGATACATGCAAGTTCTGAACATACCACAAAAACTGCAAGGGCATTTGCCAGTGTTTCCTCAACAATAAGATGACATGCCAAGTTGGATTCTAACACTGGCTGATAAGCCATGTTTGGAAAAAATGAACAAAATTAGTTGGACTAGTGTCTCTTTGGAAGACATGGCTATAAATGTAATTAGTAATTTTGACTAATTGATGGATATTTCAAGCACAATAGTTACAAACCAAGTAGTCACTCTAATCGGATGGTTAGCAGTAGCAGCAATTTAAAAGGCCAATGACTAACTAAAATATGTTATTTATAATAGGTGTGAGGTCATTAGAACAATCAGTCAAGCATGGGTTCATGATGAGAAACAAACCTTTCCTCATGCATTAGGCAATCACATTGGAAGCTACAAGCATATTAAATTGCCAGGGGATTACTCCATATTGAGGAACGCTATTAACCAATATAATCCAAGCTATCAAGATGTGCAGACAATTCAATATCAAAGCATCCATGAGTCAAACAAATATATCCAGAGGTGAGAATATTAGATATCATCTACTACCAATATACTCTACATGTACATTATTGTTGCTACCATACACCATTATTTCTCCTGCAACTATTGCCGCCATTCACAACTGCAGTTGCCACCACCACTACTCCAAATGTCCATAGTCACTGCTCCTACACTCCTACACTTCACTACCTAAAAACATTATGCTGATTAGCCTATCTGATTTCTATTGCTCAACTCATCAAGCTCTCTTAGTCACTAAAGTCAAAGTTACTATCTTATTGATTATTGTCATCATCACTCTCAGTGGTGCCTCTAACGTCTCTATTCAAACAAACTTAAAGTCTATGGTCAAGTTATATCAGCTAGTATCATACATTGATCAAATGCATTTGAAGCAACCTGCCTACTATTCTCTGTTTTGCATGTGTCAATGATAATTATACCTTAAGTGTGATAATGCCTTTTTGTTCTGAAGTTTCTTGCTATCAACAGTATACCACAATATCTTGTTGATGCCTTTTAGGATCCCTTCAGGTTGTTGGCCTTGTTCTACAAACCACTCATTCAAGATAGTGTCAATGACTATAATATCATGCCAGCAAACTCTAGAAGATCTTTGTGCTTACCGAAACTGTATGATCTTCATAACTTACTCACTGCAAGTATACATCAGTTAGGCCCACAGGAGGACTATCACGAAGACTTTAGGATTATTGTCATACAAAAGGTTATTGTCACAAGGGTGTGGTATCAAAAAATTGCAATGATAGTCATTTAATCATGCATTGGAAGATCAGATCGTGGATGCTCTATGCACTCTACTTGAATTACTACCATATCCTGCCCTTTTTGCTTTTAATTTCCTTTAGAGTACAGGGCAGACACTTTCTTATTTTTCTGAGAATTGTAGTAATGAAATTGTAGATACTTTTTAGCCTGCCAACATTGATGTGAAGCCAAAATTCTCTTTTGAACGCGGATAATGTGGATACTGTTAAGATTTTTAGTTCATGGTAATAGTTCACCGCAGACATATATGAAACCCTGAAAGCTGACATGGAATACTTAGAGAGAACTCTAAAAAATGTATGCTATAACCTGCAATACATCATATAAAAATATAAAGGACAAGATCTAACTGTCAAACCCGCTACTGTCTTCACACCATGTCTGAAAGAAAACTCTGCTACGACCACTATAGAAAATCACTTTATTCACAGAAGCTGCAAAACTGACCTAACTAAACTACTCCCTAGTCTTACTTTTATGACAAAATCAGAGTGCAAAGGTTTACGATCAAAGTGGACCTAATAAAACAATTAGATGCCTAGGAGAATGCACCCTACTTGCATGAGGAGGAATGCCTAGATTATCATTAAAGCACCCAAAGGAAAGCATGCACCACCCTTCATGGGAAAGCTGACCAAGTCTAATAATGGCCAACCTATGCACACTACCTCCTTTAATTGTCATTCTTGACTTAGTCCCACCGGAAGAGCAAATATGCTAAAATAAGCAATCAAAGAGAAATATAACTTCTGTTCTAAAAATAAGAAGAGATATTATGGGAAAACTTCAGATCTGATGCATGCATGCTCTTCTAGTTTTCTGAAAGACAACCAATTTGCCTCTAAGAGGCTTAGTAGTGCACCCTAAATAGGTCATATATGAAACCCTGAAAGCTGACATGGAAGACTTAGAAAACTCTCAAAAATGTATGCTATAACCTGCAAAACATCATATAAAAAATATAAAGGGCAAGATCTAACTATCAAACCCACTACTGTCTTCACACCATGTCTGAATCAGAGTAGGAGAAACATAATCTGCAGCAGCAGGATTATTAGAAGCAGTGGTCGTAGCGGCGGCGACCCAGGGTCTTGAAACCGATGGTCCAAGGCCCCATCTGGCAGGAGGAGGAGGAAAGTAGGATCTAGGAACCATGGGCCAAGACAAACAGGGCCAACAAGGGGAAATAGAAGCAGCAACAGTATTCCATGTTGGGTTTGGAAAATTCCACCCATATGACCAGGCACCTCCAAAAAAATGCAGCCCTAGCAGCCCCATTTGCCCAATTCGGTGGTGAATCCATCTGTGGCCAAGGGGCTACTAGATTGATATGACTCAGAGTGATTTCCAAGTCTCATCAAGGATATCTAGTAGGTCATCGAGCCTTTAGAAAAAGTGGGAATGAAAGGATACTTGATCCTTTTGTTCAAAGATGCCCATGCACATGGTGGCTCGCGACCAAAAATGGAAGTTTTGGTCCTATATAGTATCAAAAGGGTGTAATAAGGTAAAGACTATTACAATTCTGGATTTCATGACAGGAGAGATAGCAGAAAATAAAAAAGAATATATGGACAACCATCTGATTTGGAGATTTTATAGGTAGTCGATCTTGAGTTTCAGCAAATGAACTAAAAGACCAATTTTTTAAATAAGTTGAAGCATGTAAGGTTTTATTCCATGCTCCAAATTTTATTTATTTTTCCTTTTGAATCTTTGAAGTCATAAGAGACACTGATATGGGAAGGTTCAGGGCTCTATGGTAATGATGGATTAGCAATAAAGTTGTGGTTTCATTGATTTAATCTGGAACCCATGAGCCATGCGCGATGAAACCACTAATATGGGAAGGGTCATGGTTATATGGTATTTTTGGATTAGCAAGGCAGTGGTTTCATGGTTTAATCCAGTGGAAATGGAGTTATTTTTCAGTCCTGAGTCCTAGTTATAGTATATTGGGAACCCTGGAGTCTATTGGTAGCTTTCTCTCTGTAATATTGTTAACGTAGTGGTATGGAGCCTTTTAGTATAAATGTTTCTACAAGTGGGTTTTATTGTTGTTAATACATCTACATATTTATCTAATTCAACTTATATGAGAGCGAAGTTGCTATAGATCGCAAAATATACTTATATGAGCTCATCATAACTACACAATGTTTCATATATTCATTAGATAAATTGTTGCAACCTAGACTTATAAAAACATTTTCTTAATCCTTTCTAACATGGTATCACTCAACTCAATACATACCTTAAAAAATCTCTCTATTTTCACTTCACCTACAAATAATATGGATTTTATACAAGATGGGATCTTCTCTTAGAGATAATCAGAAAGCACAATGCTTAGATGGTCTTAACAAGAAAAAAAATATCAGGTGTTTTGTAGATGTTTTGAATCAATTTCATCCCACCTTCTTAGCATCAACACATAGAAGTGTTTGAAGCCAATTAATTTCTCTTGTACTAGTCGATAAGAAAATGACATCATGGATGTGAATCAAATCTTGAAGCTACATACAATCCTTCCTAATATTCGATAGTTCATCTCTTGTCACAAAATTTCCAAGCATTAAAATGGCTATAGAAACACCCTCTGCTTCGTGCTGAGTAAGGTTTGAACCAAAAAAGTTTAGCAAAATACAGTCATGTGGATCTCAAAATAAGGAAAAAATAAATCAAGCCAGTAAAGGATATAGAAACTACCATACCAAGAAAAATGCACTGCAAATTCTCTATTGCTGCATTTCCTTTTAGTTGACCTCCATTCAAACAATCATCATGAGTATATAAATGTTGGCATAGAGGATTCGACATAGCCACATGATCATGGTAAGTTAACGTAATATTTCTAACACCCCAAGCCTACATATTGAAAAAAAAAACACATTACCTTCAAAGAGAAGTAGTGACTGTAAGAGTGCCTTCTTATATTAACCTAGCCTTCTTTACCTTCATTGAAATCATCATTAATTATTTTAAAATGCATGTCAACTAATGATGCATCTACCATTAGGTTCTTTTGCACAATAGCTTCGCTTGTAACAATATATATTTTAGATATCTCATTTCTTCAATATCAATTATTGATACTGGCTAGAAGTGGAGCCAAGTGAGAAACGTTGAATGGTTCTTTTAAGTGAGTTAGACACCAAGCTTGCTCTAGTGAATCAAAGAGCATAATCTCAACTAACTTTGTATTAAAGCTCCAATGTTTAACAGAATTCTTGTTAATCTCATTCTCTTTAAACAGTGAAGGCCACTCTCTTTATGCAAGTAACTGTGATATTTGTATATAGGGTTTCCTAATCATCCTAAGAAGGGCTCCAAGATACAAATGAACCACTTATAACTAGGGCATTTGCAAATAAACACTCATTTATGATGGGACACTTTCAACATAGAAATCAAGGATAGCATGTACTGTACCTAGCTCTACAATTTGTCTTGCCTGAGAGTAATGCCACTCTGCCTGAACAGAGATGCCTTAACAATTCTCTTAAATATCTCAACATATGCTCATGAAGGAAGAAGTGGCCTTCCGCTCAAGGATTCCTCGTCCTCATAAGAAATATCCTTTTGGGCATTTTTATACTGATAGCAGCTGGCTAAGAACACATAAATGCAGAGATTGATTGCACTCAGAGAGGTAAGAAGCCAATAAAAGTAGTCTAAATGAGCTTTGTTCAAGTTGTTTGTGAACCAACAACCCCCCTTGCTTCTGCAACTAACCTTCTCAGTAACTGAAATAAGGAAGTTGCTAATGAAACTAGAAACTCCTAAAACACTCAGATTCACAGCAATACCCAAGCTTTTCATAGTTTCTGGCATCTGATCATAAAAGTATTCTTGCATTCCTACCATTGCAAATACATCTGCTATGCCAAATAGCACATATTGTGGAAGCAGCAGAAAAATGCTCAAGGGAATTGTTGCATTGGGCAGGTCTATAAGTCCATTGTCCTTTGCTACCTAAATTCTTCTAATCTCTATCAATGCGGAAACAATCATTGATATAATGGAGAAAAACATGCCAGTGCCTATCCTTTGCAGCATAGTAATCCCCCGTTCATTCCCTGTCAAGCGCGTTGCGATTGGAACAAAGATGTGGTCATAAACAGGCACCAATAGGAGAATAGATAGGCTAGTAAAACACTGTAAGCTTGCAGCAGGGATCTCAAAATGTGTTCCAGTCTTTCTATCCATTGTGCTCCCCTGTTTTGTGAAAATTTTTGAAGATTGTGCAAATACAACCCCATACATCAAACATGCCATCCAAATTGGTAACAGCCCAAGAACATCTTTCACCTCTTCAACCTCTTGGACTGTGCATAGTCGCCAATTGAAGGTTGTTTTACACTCATCGTCCAACTCATCTTCAACTATATCTTTGTCAAGAAACCTGAAAATTGAGAATGAGGATATGCATCACAAATATCACAGTTCATCTAAAATTGAATATGATCTTTGCTACCAAGGAGATGGAAGCAAGATGCTTCATATGTATGGGTTTGTTCATAATGAAAACTCGACCGGTGCATATCTATTTACATTGTTTGGAGTTGTGAATTCGGTGTAAGAGACAATAAGTGGATGCCTGTTCCTAATCAAAGTAAAGTACATTGCAACATCAAAGACTTCCAAGCACATTTTTTGTTTGTCACAATTATGCACAGATATTGGACTTTGAACATGGACCCATCCCTACTTGTTACAAGTAGAATGCAATTACCTTGGGAAAGAATCACAAGTTGTATCCATGGAAAAATCATATCACGAAGAAATTATACTATTTTAGAGAGGTTTAATTGAGTCTAGTGAGGTATCAATACTCAAGGCTAGGACTTAAGGTAATGAAATACGTTCTTCAACTAAAGCAATGGATAGGAGGAAATTCACTTGGTGTAGGGGTAAGTTGGGTATTCAACCTTGAACAATGTATTTCCAAGTGGGAAATTGTTAGGGTATTCCCAATTGCATAACATGTCACTGGCAGATTCTATTTGTAAACAGAATGTGCAAAGAAAGTTTTGGATTGCATTCTTGTATTTTAGAAGCGAAGTTGTTTCCAAATTGCATTCAGAATTTTAGAAGCAACATCATTTCTGTGTTTGCACATTCTTTATAAAAGAAGACAAATAAAAAAGGTGAGCAATAATCTGTTCCTGATGAGAAAAAAATCTTGGTTGTTGTATGTGCTTCTTTGCTATGGTTGTTATATTGATTAAATTTCATCTTTATGTTGAAGATATTTACATTGTAAATTATTTGTCCATTTGTTATAAGTTGCACTCAAAGTTTAACAATCATAACTCATAATCATCCTTTCAGCCCAGGTGAAACCTGGCAATAGTGCATGTTACTCCGGTTATGGAGACCAAAGACCCAGGTATAACACAATAGATACTAATAGATAATGAGCATGTTGGAAAAATCGATAAATGAGAGTTATATATTGTAGTTCTTTAAATTGAACAAGCTCATGGCTATTATTGAACCATGTGATTTAACTCACCCAATCAGAACCAACTAAGATGGTGATTTCATAACAAACACAAGTATCCATGTGAAGAGTGCCTTCTTAGATTAACCTAACCTTCTTTACCTTCATTAAAATCATCATTAATTATTTTAAAATGCATGTCAACTAATGATGCATCTACCATTAGGTCTTTTGCACAATAGCTTCGCTTGTAACAATATATATTTTAGATATCTCATTTCTTCAATATCAATTTTTGATATGGGCTAGAAGTGGAGCCAAGTGAGAAACGTTGAATGGTTCTTTTAAGTGAGCTAGACACCAAACTTGCTCTAGTGAATCAAAGAGCATAATCTCAACTAACTTTGTATTAAAGCTCTAATGTTTAACAGAATTCCTGTTAATCTCATTCTATTTAAACAGTGAAGGCCACTCTCTTTACGCAAGTAACTGTGATATTTGTACATAGGGTTACCTAATCATTCTAAGAAGGGCTCCAAGATACAAATGCACCACTTATAACTAAGGCATTTGCAAATAAACACTCATTTATGATGGGACACTTTCAACATAGAAATCAAGGATAGCATGTACTATACCTAGCTCTACAATTTGTCTTGCCTGAGAGTAATGCAACTCTGCCTGAACAGAGATACCTTAACAATTCCCTTAAATATCTCTACATATGCTCATGAAGGAAGAAGTGGCCTTCCACTCAAGGATTCCTCGTCCTCATAAGAAATATCCTTTTGGGCATTTTTACACTGATAGCAGCTGGCTAAGAACATGTAAATGCAGAGATTGATCGCACTCAGAGAGGCTAGAAGCCAATAAAAGTAGTCTAAATGAGATTTGTTCAAGTTGTTTGTGAACCAGCAATCCCCCTTGCTTCTGCAACTAACCTTCTCAGTAACTGAAATAAGAAAGTTGCTAATGAAACTAGAAACTCCTACAACACTCAGATTCACAGCAATACTCAGGCTTTTCATAGTGTCTGGAATCTGATCATAAAAGTATTCTGGCATTCCTACCATTGCAAATACATCCGCTATGCCAAATAGCACATATTGTGGAAGCATCAGAAAAATGCTCAAGGGAATTGTTGCATTGGGCAGGTCTATCAGTCCATTGTCCTTTGCTACCTCGATTCTTCTAATCTCTATCAATGCGGCAACAATCATTGATATAATGGAGAAAAACATGCCAGTGCCTATCCTTTGCAGCATAGTAATCCCCCGTTCATTCCCTTTCAAGTGCCTTGCGATTGGAACAAAGATGCGGTCATAAACAGGCACCAATAGGAGATAGATAGGCTAGTAAAACATTGTAAGCTTGCAGCAAGGATCTCAAAATGTGTTCCAATATTTCTATCCATTGTGCTCCCCTGTTTTGTGAAAAATGTTGAAGATTGTGCAAAGACAACCCCATACATCAAACATGCCATCCAAATTGGTAACAGCCCAAGAACATCTTTCACCTCTTCAACCTCTTGGACTGTGCATAGTCACCAATTGAAGATTGTTTTACACTCAGCTTCAACTGTAGCTTTTTCAAGAAACTTGCAAAATGAGAATGAGGATATGCATCACAAATATCTCAGTTCATCTAAAATTGAACATAACAGAGTGCAACCCACAAGAAGAAACAAGGACAAGACTGAAATAAAATAGAAATATGACTTAAGGATAGACTATACCTTACCTGTGGTCAGGAAGTAGCTATATCCTTAAAACTAAATTTTCAGTCCACCCTCTTCCTACAAAATATTATTTCAATTACCAATAATTTCAATATTTTCCATGTCAAATGGTAAAACCACTATGACTCCAACAAATTGAGTCACGGCATTGGCCACTTTTAGCAATGTACGACAAATTTTGTGGCAATTATTTTCCATAGGTTTGTACTAATAAATGAAATATAACTAGATGTAAACTGAGCAAGACCAGAGAGGAATTACCTACACTGATCAGTACACAATTGTTGTCTTCTTGGTTCAAAAATAGAAACTTCTTTTTCTTCAATGCGATCTACGTTCTTTTCTTCCTAATAAGTGGAAACGTTCCATTTATAAAATGTTGCAACAAAGACATGGACAATTCAAGTAAGAGGACTACCACCAGGTAGTTTATGCCGGTAAAATTTTGTCCCACACAAGAAGATAAGCAGTGCTATTGCCATAGCCACAGCAGCAATGGCAAATCTTAGGCCCCATCCTATGTCGTCCTAAATATATGTGAGTACAGCGAATCCTGTAAGAGTACCAGTTGAAATACTAAAATACCACCAATTAAAGAATGAACTCTTATACTTATTCTCTTCCGGGTTGTCCTCATCAAACTGATTGGCACCAAATGCTTTTAAACAGGGTTTGAAGCCTCCTTGCCCCAAAGCAACCAAATAGATTGAGACGAAGAAAATCCCAAGCAACCAAATAGATTGAGAGAAGAAAATCCCAGCCTGCTTCAGACTCGTCAAAGAGGCGGACAAAGTGACCACTGACCAAAATAAATCCCTGTAACAATCCATCTCATGTAGTGTTTATTAGTAGGATTCCATGAATGAGATTAAAGCAGAAAGGGAACAATCATTTTCAAACCCTATTGTCCTTTTAAACATGGGTTCAATGCACCCAAATATCTAGCAAAATCTTCCTGTGTCCATTGAAATTTGCATGAGTCCACTGGAAAACAATTATAAAGATACTAAATTATCCATTGTTTAATGCTGGAACACCAAAAAAAATATAAACCAATGGGATGTCATCAAGCCATAAAATCGTGCTCAAGCCGGTAAAATCCTGATCAACCCTAGTGGTTACGAAGGGCTTGTACTTCAAGGTAGATTTTTCGAAAGTAAGGTCCTTGTTGCCTTTAATGTGCTGGTCCTGACTTAAATTAGTCCTGAAGCAATCAGGTAAGGTTTTGTGCCATCAATCTTAGGTGTAAAAATTACTAAATGTTTAACTATCCAAGATTGTCCCATTCTTGTGTGCTCTGCCCTCGCCGTATGGAATGAGTTTCAAAGAGATAAGGTTCGGTGCAAATCCTCGATGGTTTTCATGTAAAAGAGATTTCTCAAACCTGGCACCTAAACCCAACAAAGTTCACTTGTTGCAGTCTAATTCCTTGGGTATGCGGCCTCCAACCAGTGAAAAAATGGAGCAAATCACTCCAACCCCTCCTTCCGACTCAATAAATCCAGGCGAATGCCATTGAAGTCTACTCCAAACAAGAAAATCGGGAGCGAATTCTATTTTTTCAGTTATATCGGCATTTAATTGGGTCGGCTAATATTTAATAATTAATTATTTTTTAAATAATTATAGGACTAACTTTATAAAACTATAGAAAATAGATTTTATATAAAAAATTCACCCTATCAAAATTTAAAACTCCTTAAAATTTGCCTTTGGGCTAAAATTCGCCCCTAAAATTTTCCCTGAGGCAGATAAAGAAGTAGTGACAAGGTCTTGGAGAAGTTCATAGGTCAAAGGTCTGAGCCTTGGTCATGGTACTTGTCATTTGAAGATCTATAAGAATAATTCCTTACGGTTTTTCCTCTCCAAGAGGGAGAGATTTTGGCCCTGGCTTGAAGAGCCTAAATCTGTGTCTCTTGTGTTTTTGGTAATTGACTTGATGAAAGACATAATAAGTTAAGAAGAGAAGACATAAGTAAAAGAAGTAAGCTCACAAGTAATTATCAAGTAAGAGAATTTGAATTAAACCTAGCCCTACCTAATTCTCAACATGGAATCAGAGCTAAGGTGTTGAAGACAAGGACTACTTGACAAGGAGACATTCAAAGAAGCAAGAATCAAATTCAAAGTCAAAGTTTGCGCTGAAAAGTCAAATCAGTTTGTAAGGAATATTCTCAAGCCATTTCAAGAAGACCTTCAATCTCATTCAAAGGATCCACTCATCAAGGAGATAATCTTTTCCATCAAAGATTTATAACATTGAGAGCATCGTTGCAAGACACATCATCAAGCACTATCCAACAATATTCAACACCTTTGAAGACATCATCATTCTGAAAACATCCTTTATCATCAAGGATCCAAGGTCACCTTCATCTTCATCATCATCAAGGAAGTTGCTAGAAGAAGAAAGTAACCCTATTCAAGTAAGTATCTATGACCTCATCTAAATCTGTCAAAATGACTTATTGCAAAGAGAGTAACAAATTGGTTGGGTTGTCAAACTTTAGTGCATGGAAGAAGATGACAGATTTGAATCTAATCGAAGATGAAGTTATGGACTACATTGAAGGATCTATAATTCAACCCTCAAAAGAAGATGCTCCAGCTCATACCAAGTACATGAAAGGAGAAATCAAAGCCCAGAGGATTCTCATAGAATCCATTAAGGATTCACTCATACCCTATGTATCAAAATTGAAGTCTGCAAAAGAAATATATGAGAAACTGGTGGAGATATTCTCTATGAGTACTGCAGGAGAAACAATTTCTCTGAGACAAGAACTATACAAAATGAAATTGTCAAGAGAAGAAGGAATCACTTCATACTTTATGAGGATTTCTGAAATAAGAGACCAACTGCAGGAATTGGGAGAAGCAATGTCTGATATTGAGATGACTACCGTGGTGCTGAATGCTCTACCGGAAGAATGGGGAAAATTCACTTCAACCTTATACGAGAAGAAAGAAGCAACACCATTCCACGATTTATGGTATCTATGCAAAGTAGAGGAAACAAGATTAAAAGCCAAAGCTGATATAGGATCAAGTGAAGGGAATCACGCATTTGCAGCCATATCCAGGAAGAAAGGAAGATTCAAAAAATTTGGTCCTCATAATAAAAGAAGAAATATGGACAAAGCGTGATGCTTTGGATGTAATGAACTTTGGCATTATAAAAGAGATTGTCCTAAATCTGGAAAGGACAAGAGGAAAAAAAAGAAGAAGCCCATGTCACAGATATAAGGGAAGAACCTTATATAAAGAAATCTAAGAAAGAAGAAGCGAGAGATCTCTATTATGATTGAGATCATCTTCCTCTTTAAGTGATTTCTGTTGGTTGTAAAACAGTATAACATGAAGAAATGTATATTAATAACATCATGATAGAAGCATGGTAGGAGCTCTTGATGAAATAGCTCCTGGAAAACCTCACCGATAAACAATATTGATGGAAGATAGTCATCAAAAATCAAGGGTCATCATTCAATAATCAAAGTGGAAACAGGTATTGACATTTTCTAATGGAGTTCTCTATGGACCTCACTGTTTAGAAAGAAAGCAGAAAGGTTTCATTGAGAATCCTATGCTACACAATTCTGGGAGTAGGATGTGATGACATATTGATGAAGCAGGTCAATTGAATGAAGATCTTCATTCTAGTAAAATTGCTATAGGATGACTCAAAGGAAAAAGGTATGAGGTATATATATTTATATTCTAACACTGGATGTTGTGAAGTCATGTCATATGGTTGCAAGTAATGAACTTCTATCTTTAGAAGTATGATTAGGGAAAGGAGGATCTCTTCCATTACACATGCCATTATCAGATGAAATCAACATAATATTTCCTCATATGGAATATGAGGTGGTTGTATACAAACAAGGAACTGGAAATTGAAAGTTCCTGGGAATGAAAATGTGTGGAGAAAGAAAGGAAGAGATCATGAAGTGGAACTATGTCAAGAGGCGATTATCATCCGGAAGACAAGAAGATGTGACTAGGAGATCTCCTGGAAGGATATGTAGACTCTGATAGAAGTCTAGTAAAGAAGAAGACCCTTGACAAGACATATCTTTAGGAGATGTGTTAATCTGAATGATGGGATGTCGATGCCTACAAGAAGATGTCATGGTGAAAGATCATCATTGAGGTAAATTTTGATTTAAAATTTCATATGTATATATTTTTCTGGATGATTTTATGCAGGGCTTCCAATCATGTGAAAGGATGTAAGATCCTTGGGAGATGGTTCGAAGAAAAACAGCATGGCATAAAGGTGGACCGGATAAAGAAGTCTGATGAATTACTTTATGATAGCTGACATGACTCAAGGATAAAAGTGATGGATGATCTGTGCCCTATGGAGCCAAAGGTTTAAGATTCCTCTGAATATCGAAATCCATGACATCGAGGGGAGGAATTCTTCATGAGAAGTTGGGTGTCTCACCATTGTTGCTACAAGTCCATGGTTGAGAGGGAGCCTAGTGATAAGTTTCTTGCTTTGAAAAAACTTGAGGTATGTCCTTCCTCAGTTAAGAGGGAGTGATGTATATGATTCTCTAATACATGTGTCATGCACTAGACCAGGACTAACAACTGTAAGTCTCAATGAAGGCCATGTGGAGAAAATGGATATACACATCATTATGGTCTTCACTTGGGAAGACAAAATGGAGAATTGGGTAATCATCTGGCATTCGATGCTCTTTGAGAATGTGATAGGGAATTCAAGATAAGAGTAGTCGGGGACCGATATTCTTTGAGGGTTGGCTACCCAATAGAAGAATAGTCCAAGAAGGTCATACTCTGAGAACACCTGGGTGGAGTATCTACCTTGGAGAGACAATGGCTATGGTGTCTATAAGTCATGTGTCTCGCCAACATTGTAGCTCATTGTCTCGTTGAGAGACGGGGTTGTTAGTCAAGGCCTCGCACTAGGACAATGCTAGTTGATATGATGCTATACAGATGTGATTACCAATCTGATTCTTCTTATGAGATTCTTCAGATTGAAAGTGACCATGTACTGCTATGAATACCTCCCTAGTTAAGAGGGAGTATCGGAAAGTGTAACTAGGTTCGGTCTTCATATTGACTATGTAATTATGTATTTATGTAATGAAGAAGACAAAGATAATAAAATGTCTTTGTGTTATGTTTGCTTCATCGGTTTCATGAGCAGGGTTTTTATTATAGGTCAAAAGAATTCTTCTTGATGTATTTTAGGGATTTGTCATTTTGTCATAAATGTACTAATTATGAGTCATGTATATGAAGAGAAGTCAATACCTCAATACCTTGTCATATAAGCCTTGAAGACATGGCTCAAGAATGGTGTAAATATAACCTACAATACGTTGAAGAACTCCTCTACAATTCGACCTATAAACAAATAGCAAAGTCAGCTCATGTGCCATCACACCTCTTCATGGTCAGGTCGGCTTATTACAGGGACTGACCACTTTAAATAGCCTAATGTATTGCACAGAACAACATAGGAACAAAACTTGACTCCTCTGAGATTTTCGGACACAATCTCAGTGACAAGTTTGTGGTGGACTAAGGAACAGTTCTCTGATTTAATGCGAAGGTAAGGACAGAGATAAAATGCAGAATTAAGATATGGAACAACGAAGCAAGCAAGGGTGAATTTGTTATATAATACGAGTTTAGGGCTGCAGAGAAGTACAGAGTTAATTGGACATATTGTGAAGTATACATTACAATGAAGAAAGGAAGGCACTATTTCGGGTTACTGCCTCACAGTGAAGAAAAGGAGGTGTAGCAAGAAGGTAACACAAGTACAACAAGTTTATAAGGTAAGTCAAGATGTTCTAAAATAAAGAAAGAATGAATAATACAGTTAAAGACCAAGCTCTCTAGTTCAGGTGCAGAACAGTGCAGGTCAATGCAGAAAAGAAGGATCAGCGTTGGAGGCAGACAAAGAAGCAGTGACAAGGTCTTGGAGGCGTTCATAGGTCAAGGTTTTGAGTCTTGGTTATGGTACTTGTCATTTGAAGATCCATATGAAGAATTCCTTACGGGTTTTCCTCTCCAAGAGGGAGAGGTTTTGGCCCTGGCTTGAAAAGCCTAAATCTGTGTCTCTTGTGTTTTTGGTAATTGACTTGATGAAAGACATAATAAGTTAACAAGAGAAGACTTAAGTAAAAGAAGTAAGCTCACAAGTAATTATCAAATAAGAGAATTTGAATTAAACCTAGCCCTACCTAGTTCTCAACATTTTTTACTAGATACCCACTTCAATACTCCCAATACATATATACCTCTTGATACCCTATACCTCCCCCACAATATCTACAATATCTTGACTTTAATTTTCACAATTTTAAAACCCCCTTTATGAATGAATGTGATAAAGATATTGGTCAACAACATGAATTCCCCATTATAATTTACTTCAATAAGTCCACGATATATATATATAAGCTCAAACAAGTGATTCGATGGGATTAGGTTACTTTTCAAGGCCAATAGCATAAAGACAAAATATCCACTTAAGAGAAGACTTCGGAACAAATGGATTTGTGTAAGAAATCTAATGGGACGATGAACAATAAAGGGAACTTCAAATTTGCATTTATATGATCATCACTCCTAAAAATTAAACTTAAAAGAGATTACTTGAATATAAACCACTTTAAGCTACTTTAGAGCACTAGTGATGAAATCAACTAGCATAAATTGATGGTGCAATATGTGCTCTAAGTGCCAATCAATCGTATTGTAGTTAAAATAAGGACTAGTTCAAGGTTATCTCATGCTTCCAAACCTATTTTGAAAATGAATAAACACATATTTTGATGCAGCACGAAACTGCAATTAACAGATAATACCGTGGACCTGTGGGTTATGGGCCCACATAAACTCCCTTTACTCGCAACGGATTACAATATTGGAGTTTATTAAACATACATACGCGCGCAATCAGTAGCGGTTACTTTAAAACAGATCACACATAAACCCAAATCACTTACATACACGTGGAACTTATTTCTGGAGGGTCCCATAACAATATAAACCAATCAGATGTGAATCGCACTTCGCAACTTCTATGATTTACCTTCCCTGCAGCATCGCACTTTTAACAAACTTGTGATTTCGCGATTTCGCACTTCACACATTTTAATGCTTAACTTAGTGGTTAACTAATATTCCATGCAATCTATGATAATGTGCAATGCCGACACGTGGCCCTTCTCCTCATCGCATTGCATACAAAATAACTTACCATGCAATGACCTTAACACTAAACTTTAAACTTTGCGATTTGCAAAATCGCTCCCGGTCCGATTTGATCTCCACCGTTGGTCTTTGTAGGATTCAATGGTCCACACTATGTCTTTGTCGATCTACTTCGCATCGCAAGTTAAAAAACTTATCTTGCGAAGTCTTAACCACAAATACTAAAACCTGTGATGTGCGAAGTCTTCATTGGGTTGTGATATGATCCCCACCGTTGATCTGTGCCAAATCTAACGATCCTCGTTGCTGCTTGCAAGTTTGATTGGCCTTCTACTTGTGCGATTAATACGATATTCAACAGAGAAATAAAACGCAGACAGTTTAAAATAGATAGCCAAATTAATCGTCTCTTGGGAATTAAATGATGAAAATTACGAGCAAGCCCTTGGATAGCGGTTTGTTCTTCTCTCATCACTCCTCTGTCACACCTCTGCTTTCTTCTCTCACACCTATTCCTTCCTTCTCACACACCTATTCATGCATATATATATATATATATATATATATATATATATATATATATATATATATATATATATAACTGAAAGCGTTTCTTCTCGTCTTTTATTAGCTTTCTGTTTGAACCACTCAAACAAACAAATGCTACCTTATCCTCATGATTATTTGGATTAATCTCCTAACAGGGAGAAACCAATTGCGATTTTATTTCTAATTAATTTAGCAAATCAAAACAGACTAACTCCTCTCATTTAAAACTAAATAAAATATTAATAATCAATGTTTCTCCGCCTCTTGTTAGCCACAACATGTGAACACACAATCACATTGTTGGCTAAATCTGGATGCTCCTGCATCAAACTCCCGGGGAATAAAAGATTGATCCATCAATGTTTCAAGATCTACATTAAATTTCTGTAACTTTGTTGTTGTCATCCAACTGGCATCTTCCACTAGGTGTCCTTTCCATTTGACTAGACACTGATAATAGGTTTGTCCTCTAGTCTTCTTTGCTGCTCTTTTCTCCAAAATGGCTTCCAATTCTTTCTTTGTTGTCTTTGGCATTTGTTCCTTCCAATTCAAAGTTTGGTCCTCCTCTTCTATAGATTCTTCTTGTAGTTCCTTCTCTGTTCCTTTGTATGGGTAAAAATCTGCAATATTAAATATGGGTGATATCCCAATTCCTGCTAGTAATTCAATCTCATATGCATTTGAGGAAAACTTTCTCAAAATTCTACATGGCCCTATCTTTTTAATGTTTAGTTTGTTATAAGTCCCAACTGGAAACCTTTCCTTCCTTAGATAAACCATGACTAAATCATCTACTTGAAACTCCCTTTCAGTTCTCTTCATATCAACACTTTGTTTATACTTTTGGGTGTTTTTTTGTAAGCTCTTCTTGACATATTCCTGCAACTTCTGTATCTGTTCTGCAAATTCTTCAGCGTTTGCACTCCTTTTCTCTTGTTTGCTCAAATCTCTAAGTTCATACACCCCTCTTGGATGCATCCCAAAAACAATCTAAAATGGACTCATTCCAGCACTCCTATTAGGAGTATCATTATAGGAAAATTCAGCTTGAGCAAGTGTTAAGTCCCATTTCTTTGGATTTTTGTAAACCAAACTCCTTAATATATTTCCCAGACTCCTGTTCACCACTTCAGTTTGTCCATCCGTCTAAGGATGATAGGCTGAACTAAAACTGAGGTTTGTACCCAGCGTCTTCCATAGAGTCCTCCAGAACTGTCCTACGAACTTTGTATCCCTGTCTGAAACAATAATCACATGCAGTCCATGTAATCTTATAACTTCAGATAAAAACAAATTAGAAATGTGAGTTGCATCACTAGTTTTCTTACAAGCAATGAAATGAGCCATTTTAGAAAACCTATCTACGACAACATAGATAGAATCATGTCCTCTTTGAGTATTTGGCAAACCCATAACAAAATCCATGCTGACAACATCCCAAGGTCTATTGGGTATTGGCAATGGCTGATATAACTCAGTGTTTTGGCTTCTTCCTTTGGCATGTTGACAAATCCTGCACTTCTCAACAAAAATTTTGATATCAGTTTGCATTTTTGGCCAATAATAAAAAGCACGCACTTGAGAAAATGTTTTATCATGTCCAAAGTGTCCAGAAAGTCCTCCACTGTGTTTTTCCTTAATCAGATTTTGCCTCATGGAACACTTAGGTATACACAATTTATTATTCTTGAACAATAATCCTCCTTGAATCAAGTAATCTAACCATTGGCTTCTATTATGAATCACTAGATTCTTAACAGCTGCATATATTTCTTTGAAATCTGTGTCTTCCTCATACATGTCAATCATCTCTTCAAACCCCAAAATGCCAATCTTCAATTCCTACATAATCAAATTTACTCTGCTTAAAGCATCAACAACTTTGTTTGACTTACCACTTGTGTGTTTGATTCCAAAGGTAAAACTCTACAAAAACTCCACCCACTTTGCATGCTTTTGGTTCAACTTCGATTGATTATTTATGAACTACAATGCATGGTTATTTGAATACAACACAAATTCTTTGGGCAACAAATAATGCCTCCATTTCTTCAAAGCCTGCACAATAGCATAGAAATCCTTATCATAGGATGAATACTTCTTCTTGGCATCATTTAAATTTTCACTGAAATAAGATATCGATCTCTGCTCTTGACTCAAGACAGCTCCAATTGCTATCCCACTGGCATCAGTCTCAACTTGTATTTTATCAAAATTTGGCAAGGCCAAAACAGGTCTTTTAGTGATCTTCTTTTTCAACAACTTGAAATTCTGATCTGGCGCTTCTGTCCATTTAAATGGTTGGTTGCTCTCATTTATTGTTTCAATTATTGGTGCCCAGATCTGACTAAAACCTCTTATAAACTTTCTGTAAAACTTGCAAGACCATGAAAACTCCTTACCTCAAATACACTTCTCAGAGTTGACCAATCCAGTATTACCTGAATCATTTCTGGGTCCATCTTCAAGCCTTCTTCTGAGACTATAAATCCCAAGTAAATGAGCTCCTTCTTCATGAAACTACACTTCTTCAAATTTATGAGCAACTTCTCCTTTTGCAAAGTACTTAACACCAACTTGACATGCTCCAAATGCTCCTCCTTTCTCTGACTGAAAATTAGAATGTCATCAAGATGGACTATCACAAGCTTTCCTGCATACTCTTTCAAAACCTCGTTCATCAGTCTCATAAATGTGCTTGGTGTATTAGTGAGCCCAAAAGGCATCACTAACCACTAATACAATCCATTGTTGGTCTTAAAAGCAGTTTTCCATTCATCTCCTTCTCTAATCCTTATTTGATAGTATCCACTCTTCAGATCTATTTTAGTAAAATACTTTGACCCACTTAAACAATCCATCAAATCATCTATGCATGGCAATGGAAATAAATACCTGATAGTGATCTTGTTTATGGCACTGGAATCAGTACACATACACCACTCACCTCCTTTCTTTGGACTAAGCACGGCTGGTACTGCGCATGGACTAAGACTTTCTTTGATCAATCCTTTATCTAACAGCTCCTGTCCCTGTCTTCCAACTTCTTCATTCTCTCGAGGGGTCATTCTATATGCTTCTTTGTTTGGTAAACTTTCACCAGGTATTAAATCTATGTGATGAATGATACTTTTGATTGGTGGAAATTTACTTGGTAATTCATCAACAACTATATCGGCATAATCATTTAACGGATTTTTAATTTCCACAAGCAAATTGTCTAAATTAGTAGAAATCAGAATTACCTTGGGTTTACACACAACATCAAAATGCCTTTCTTTCTCCTTTTTGACTTCTTGCAGCAACTCCTTTCCACTAATTAGCATAACATTATTCTCAGTTGTTCCTTTATCTGCTTCATCCTTGAAAGGTAGCAATGTATGCTTCTTTCCATCCTTCTCTATGGTGTAGGTATTCCAAATGCCATCATGAATGGCTTTTCTGTCAAATTGCCAAGGTCTTCCCAACAATACATGGCACACGTCCATTGACATTACATCACACAATATGACATCTTTATACATACCGATATGTATCTCTACTTTGCACTGTTCTATCACCAAAATCTGATGTCACTTCTGTAGCCACAACACTCTGTAAGGAGTAGGGTGTACCATCTTACTCAACCCCAATTTCTCAACCATCTCTGTGGAAACAAGATTATCAGTGCTCCCACTGTCAATCACGACTTTGCAACACTTTTCTTTACACTTGCATACAATCCTGAATAGACTCTTCCTCTATGCTGGCTCATTTGCTTCATTCTCTACCTTGAGCAATACTCTTTTGAGCAATAAAGACTCTCCTGCCTCAGGTAGTTCTTCTTTTCCCGTGACCTGAGGATTTTATTCCTTTGCTTCAGCTACATTCACATTCCGTTGATTTTCTAGTTTGTTATGAGGACAATCCCATGATCCATGTCCCCATTCTCCATGTGTAGCACCGAATTTATCTTCCTCGGCCTCTGCCTCTGGGTGCAAATCTCCCTCTAACAAAGTCTCCTCTTTGTGGCGGTCTGCTACTCGAACCTCCTGTTTCATTCTGAGAGTGCTGAAATCTTGATCTGAACGTTCATCTTCCTCTTGCTGGACTTTTACCTCTATTCCTCTGACTTTGCTTCCCCAACATTTTCTCCTATGCCTTCAAAGTTGCTTTGTAGGCATCCTTAATTGTCTTCAGACTCAATAAAATGATTTCATCCTATATGTCATACCTTAAACCATTGATGTATTTGGCTACTTTCTCCATATCATCTTCAGCGTGTCCTGCTCTAATGCTCAGCTTGTAAAACTCCTCTGTATACTCCTCGACAGTCATTCCCTTCTGCCTCAAATTCTGCAATTGCTTGAAAAGATTCAATTGATAGTCCTTTGGCATAAACTTATTCTTCAACTTCCTTATCATTTTATCCCACTACTTGATCTTAGGCTTTTCGTTTCTAACTCTAGATGTATGTAGTTCATCCCACCAGATAGATGCATGGCCCTTCAACTTGGTACCTGCATACTTTACCTTCTTCTTATCTTCGATCTATTCCAAGTCGAAATACTTATCCATTGAACTGATCCAATCCATCAGCTCGTCCACATTAAGGTTCCAAGGAATCTCCATTCTCGGTTTCCCGCTAACCTTTGCTAATATCTTGAAAACTTTAGTTGCCTCGTCTTCTACCGCTTCTTCTTCCTCAGAAGTTTCCTCTACTGCACTGACATCTCCTTCATCAGGTGCTCTCCTCTGAGCAGTCTCTACTGTCTCAATTCTTGTACAAAGATGTCGAATCTCATCTAGCAAAATTGCATTAGCTACCGACCTTCCCTGACCTATGTCGGCTCCTCTCCTGGGTGGCATACTTGCTCCAACCTTCGAGAACAGAACTCAACGTCCGCTCTGATACCAAATGATGCAGCACGAAACTGTAATTAACAGATAATACCGTGGACCTGTGGATTATGGGCCCACATAAACTTCCTTACTCGCAGCGGATTACAATATTGGAGTTTATTAAACATACATACGTGTACAATCAACAGCAGTTACTTTAAAACAAATTGCACACACGGAACTTCTTTCTGGAGGGTCCCACAACAGTATAAACCAATCAAAAGTGAATCGCACTTCGCAACTTCTATGATTTACCTTCCCTGTAGCTTCGCACTTTTAACAAACTTGGGATTTCACGATTTTGCACTTCGCACATTTTAATACCTAACTTAGTGGTTAACTCCTATTCCATGTGATAATGCGCAATGCCGACACGTGGCCCTTCTCCTCATCGCATCGCATACAAAATAACTTACCATGTGACGGCCTTAACACTAAACTCTAAACTTTGTGATTTGTGAAATCGCTCCTGATGCGATTTGAACCCCGTCGTTGGTCTTTGTAGGATCCGATGGTCCACACTGTGTCTTTGTTGATCTACTTCGCATCACAAGTTAAATAACTTATCTTGCGAAGTCTTAACCACAAATACTAAAACCTACGATGTGTGAAGTCTTCACTGGGTTGCGAAATGATCTCCATCATTCATCTATGCCAGATCTAAAGATCCTCGCTGCTGCTTGCAAGTCTGATTGGCCTTCTGCTTGTGCGATTAATACAATATTCAACAGAGAAATAAAAAACAGACAATTTAACAAAAAAAAAAAAAAAAAAAAGCCAAATTAAAATACAAATCACTTGGAATTAAATCAGAAATGAAATTACACAGAGCCAAGCCCTTGGATGGCTGGATTTTACATTTTATTTTTCTCTGTCCACTCCTCTATCACACCTCTGGCACACTTATCTCACACCTATTCCACACCTCCTTCTCACACCTATTCATGCATATATATATCTACCTGAAAGTGGTTCTTCTCGTCTTTTATTAGCTTTCTATTTGAACCACTCTAATAAACAAATGCTACCCTATCCTCATGATTATTTGGCTTAATCTCCTCGCAGGAAGAAACCAATTGCTATTTTATTTCTAATTAATTTAGCAAATCAAAACAGACTAACTCCTCTCATTTAAAACTAAATAAAATATTAATAATCAATGTTTCTCCACCTCTTGTTAGCCACAAAATGTGAACACACAATCACATTGTTGGGTAAATCTGAATGCCCCTGCATCATATTTCCAAATTTAGAGTGAATAATAAATCATTCAAGAGCAAGATTTCCATTTATTTGTAAGACATATTCAACAATTTAGATATGGATTGAGATATGCAATAGATACAAATCCCAAGAGAGGTTGGAATCAATTTCACTATACATTTATCACTAAAATAAGAAAAAACTTGAAAATGAAATGGTGAAACCGCCTAGGGTTATCCAAAGTTAGCGCTAGAATTGACCAAAGAAATATCTAAATAAACAATGAGCAATTATAAGCAACTTGCAGATGAATTTCACCATTGAAAATGTAAGATAAACTTGTAGCAATGTTTTAGTAATGAAATATAAGCTAGGTCTAAGAATAATTGAGCGTTTAAGCATAAACCCAAGATTTAGGGTTCCTTCAAACATAAATTTTATTGTTGTTATGTAATTTCCAAATTTGAGATATCCTTAAAATAAATTCAAAACAAGTTAGATAATAACTTGAAGCATAATATGATAAGGCCAATTTTCCTTTTTAGGGTCTAGAGATAATAAATGAAACACAAACACTTGATGAACTAGCCTAGTAAATGAAATAAATTGTGAACTTTACACACCAATGGAAAGAAATCGAAATTTATGATTTTCTTTGATTTTTTTAGTTATATTTCTTTCTAAACAAAATAAAATAAAAGAATTTGATTTTATGGTTTTTTGGTTGGTTATTGGTAGGAGAAAAGTGTCTTATTCTCACTAAGAGTTTTGGGGTCAACAAGTATGCTTCTTGACGAGCTCTTCAATTACTTTCTATGAATTTCACATTTAATTATCATTCAAATATTCGTATGGAACTTGCAAATTATTGTGCATTATATATGCTAGTACAATATTGTTAAGTGTCAATGAGGTTTTAGTATTCTAGATATGTTCTAGAGCAAGATATTAATGTATTTTACAAGTCACCAAGGTAAAAAAACTACACTTGATAAAATCAAAGATCAAACTTGAAGAATTGAAATAGCACACTTCTACCTAGTGGGCCTATGAAGCTTAATTGTGTAACCCCCAACAGAGCTAAAAGAATCCACATAGGAAAAAAAGAAAATCACAAAGACAAAAATAAATCATGCAGGTAGTAAAGTGTTGAGTTGCTCAAGGTTTATAGTGATCTCGATCTCTTGAACAAGGATGCATACGTAATGGTAGTGTTGGAAAAGTACAATCATTAGGGGAATTTTGAGGTCTAAAATAGGTCTCCTAAGAAAAATGTACAACCAAAATAAACTTTATAAGAACCAATAGAATTGAAGATGATGGTGTAGACCATGGGGATGATTCACCATTTTTGGAGTAAAAAAGTGAAAGTATTAAAAAATAATAAAATAATAAAACTATTTTTTCAACTCGTATTTTCAACTTATCTCCCTAAGTTTTTACTCAAAGTTAGAATGGGAGTACTCGTTAGATGCAAAATTTAATTCCTCATCCAAGGAATACCCATGTTGCATACTTTTGATGAACCCTGCTACACGAAAAATGAAAAATACATGAAAAAACGTGAATGTAATTACGATTTTGATTTATTTCTCATCTTTCATATAGCAGAGTCCATCAAAAGTATGCAACATGGGTACTCCTTGAATGAGGAATCGAATTTTGCATCCAACGAGTGTTTCTGCTCGAAATTTGAGTAAACCCATAGGGAGATAAGTTGAAAATATAGTTTTTTTCTTTTTTCCTCTAAAATTTGAAATGTAATCAAATATTATTTTATTATTTCCACTATTACTTTATAATTTCCTTAGGAGGCCCATTTTTTACCTCAAAATTCTCCTAATAATACATAAACCAGACCTACCATGTAACAACCCTTTTATTTGACCCCATGTTTGTAAATATAATTGTGTAATGCCAGCATGAGAGCCACAATTGGCTGAGGAAACATCTGGTAAGCACTTGAAAATTAAATTTGTAATGGTGGCATGAAGGACAAGACACCCACGGATTCATTGTCTAAGGGAGAGTTTGTTGTGTGCCATGAAAAGCCAAGAGTCAACTCAAATTATATTTTGCAGCCATTGCAGACAATGGAACTACCCCTCTGATAGAAATTGATGATATGAGATTGGGAGGTGTGGGCATTGGATAATTCCCATCACAATCCCACCCCCCCCCCTCGCAAGAGCAAGGTTGGACAATGTCCTCATAGAAAAACAACGAGGCTCTGAGAAAGTAAACAGGAGAGAGGAAGACAATGAATTAACAAAAAAAAATGCATGAGGGCTCTCTCAATCTCTCTTGGTTTTTTTCTCATTTGTTTTGTTTGGCTCTCCTTAGAACGTGGAGAGAGAACTCGCCATTGACAGTGGAAGTACATGGAATTGTCGGAACCGTGGCTATGGAAGGTTGAACAATGATAGAGTTAGGTTGCAAAGCCTTGTGCAGGTTTTAAAATCTTATGGATCTAGATGACATCCCCTGTGAATTTGTGCTTGAGGCCACTGAACTATGTTTCTATGCATGAATGATCAATGGGAGGCTCAATGGATGATTGAATCACTGTGATGCTTGTTGTGTATTTCATAAACCACCTAGACAATGGATTCCAACTCCTAGATTGAGCAATACCCCATTTGGACCTTGGGTGAATCCCTATGAATGCGCGTAGAAGAAGTATTGGATCACCACTGTGCTTACTGCCAAAGAGTAGTTGATAAACCACGTGGACATTGAACTCCACCTTCTAAGAGTTTAACTAAACCTTTGGTGTAATTTCCGTGAGCAAGTATCCCATCAGATTTTGGATCTGACTAAGGGGTGGTCAGCTGCAAGAAAGTTGTGGTGTAGTTGGTGTATGGTTGGATGGAAAGTGGAAATCCCTCCTTCAATTTCCATCGATCTTAACATACTCAACTAAGTCTATTGCAATTATATATTTGAATTATGAATTGTGATGTTTCATGAATTGCATATGTCTGGCATGACTTCTTATATAATCTTGGCTGTTAATGAATGCTTGACTTGTAAAATTCACTATTATGCACATGATTGACATGAAATATTTTATGTATATGGGTGTTATCCAAAATTACGATTATGTTCGAGGTGATAATTATGTGTTCACACTAATCCATTTGATTGTTATGGCTGAGGAATCATTAATTCAATTGCTCAGAGGATCTATGTTATTTAATAGATGCCTTGTAGCTCGCAAGGTGCTGAAATAATAATTTATGTCTATGCATGCTTGGCACACTACTCAGTAAACTGTGTATGGTTTGATGTTGGGGCCTTGCCCCCTTCTTATCTCAGAAATTCATATAATGAGCGTTATGGCACCCGATCTATGTTGTTGGCTATCAAGCATATAAATGTTACTCAAAGCAATCATCCCTCTATTGATTATGTTCATTGAAAGTTCAGGTATGGAGGCCTAGAAGTCGTGTGCCTCTTTACACAAAGCTTGATACTCGAGGCTTCAATCCCTTGGGCCAAAACGCTCAGCAAGTTGGGCGCGGGGTAGGCATCCCCCTTTATTTTGTTAATACCCTCAGTTTGATGTTGCAAGTGATCACCGAAATTGGAAAAGCGACAGGAATTAGTACAGAAGTGTATGGGAAAAATCCTGACACTAAGGGTTCGACATAGGCGAAACCCTGTTCCATTGGAACCATGCCAAGCAGTCCTCATGATGGCCACGAGCGAGTGGCCTGTCGGCCCCAATTGGTAACTCAATGAATTTTAGCAAGGAGGGAAGTGTCTAGTCCAATGGTGAAATCCGGCCAGTTAAAACTTGCCACCAGACCCTAGAAGGGGAGGAGTAAGTAAGAAATACAGTGGAGAGGGTCGAACCGACATACATCAATGGTTGGACCCCATTGGCCTTCAAGCCTTCGATCCTTTGGGCCTTTCAGCGCTCGAATGAATCAAGTGGAGAGCGAGGCCGATAGATCCCAATGATGTGGTGACATGACTCAGGGGTGGACCCCACCAAGTTCGCAGGTCTTCGAGCGTTTCAACATAGTCGAGCAGAGGATGTCAGTAGACCTGGGCCGGTATAGCGTGCGTGGGGGAAGGCGAGCCGTGGCCGATAAGCTCGGGGTCGGTGGGCCGACATTGGCCATCGACCCTCAATGTTCAACCTTATCACATAACGATTAAACATTTCAAGACATGGAGAGACTAATATGCCATGGCATGGGATGCTCTGCAAACCCCACCTGATGATGGCATGGCAGTACCACGTGGATCAGGTGAGGGCCACGTGGAAGCAAGGTGGAGCTCTATTTGGAGCCAAGTAAGATGGCATTCATGGCAATCAAAGGAAGAACCAAGTGACTAACATCGCTGATAGGATGGGACTTAATTTACCATTCAAAGCCTACATCATGAAATGTTTCAAAATTATTCATGTGCACTTCCTTACATCATAAGATATAGGCTAGTTGGTTTGTGTGAGGTTTAAACCCCATTAAGTCTTAGTTTGTGTGGGGTTTAAAGCCCATCAAGTTTTATCATGGGGAGAGGTTGAAGTTGGGAGTAAATTGTGAGGATAAAAATTGTCCGAAAGGCATCTAGACTAGATCAAGCCTTCCTCAATCCTAGTGACAACATTCCTCTTAAATTCTGAAGATGTTCTATGCTTAGATGCAAATATACTTTAACCTTCTAGGGCACAATGAAAGTAAGATGCAGATAGAACATAGCAATAGATCGATGGAAGACAAGCCAAAAACAAAGATAAAGAATGGTGGCGTTACGGCGATCAGCAGGATGCTTCAACCAGCAAAGTCTTCATAAGGTCAGCCACCCACGTGTCACACAACCCCAAAATGTTTCATCAAGAATACTCCATCAAGATGTTGCACCAAGAAGCCCTAAACGCAGAACCAAGAACGCTGCTCCATCACCATCCAAGAGAGAAGAAAATGCCTACACAAAAAAATGTGCGTGTAAATGAACTCCAAGTCTTTCCAATATATAGGCATATGTGGGGGTGTGTGACACATCTCTTATGCATGTGGGATAAAACAGGTCGACCTTGCACATGTGCAATAAATTCAAAATACATGTTTTTGCTCATCCGATCAAGATGATCTTTACATCGATCTTGCACCTCTCCAAAAGAGGAATCCAATAAAAATATTGGCATCGTCGTCTGAGCATCACAACATGGAGTTTGGACCTAGTTGCCCAAAATTAACACTCCCTCTCAACTAGGGAGAACTCCATCCACTGTGCCATCCAAACATCGTGTGTCATCCCCCCGTAACTTGCTTCGTTGGCTTCTTTATTTCAAAACAAAAGGTGAGACACAAAGACATCACTCACGGCTAACCCGAAGTCAACTCAGAGGCCTAAAACCTCTATAGGACTCAAAGGAGTCACACACCAACCCGAAGTTGGTTTAACTGATCTGAAATCAGTTGGAGGTTTGAAACCTCACTTAGACTCGAGAGAGTCATATACTAACCCGAAGTTAGTTTCACTGACCCGAAGTCAGTTGGAGGTCTGAAACCTCGCTAGACTTGATCCCAGATCAAGTGGTTGGACACATACCATCCTAGACATAGAGAGTACGGCAATCTCCGATGCATCCATCGGTCTTACTATGGTCTCTATTCACATTTCCCACCTCATTGGCCAAATGAGAGGTACTTCCCATGAATCCGAAACTCCATGGGTAGGCGGGGCGCAGATCAAAGAGAGGTAAACTAACTCAATATCATCACAGTGGGGCAGAAGCACAA
This sequence comes from Pinus albicaulis, assembly GCA_034641835.2. Lineage (NCBI taxonomy): Eukaryota > Viridiplantae > Streptophyta > Pinopsida > Pinales > Pinaceae > Pinus > Pinus albicaulis. The sequence continues at coordinate 510,044,479 of CM076583.1, forward strand.
CAACAGGGTTTGGCAAGCCTAGCCCTGTGGTTGCTCGTAGCTCCAAGAAGCTATCCCCAAAGCCCCCCTGGAGCTCCCAAAGCTCATCGTCCAACAGGACCCTCCAAATAGGGTCGTCCCACGATTCCAAGATTCTCACGGAAGGTTTAGGAACATGACCTTCCCCAAGGGCTCTGTGAGAATATCTGCGACCTACTCATCAATTCCTATATGATCGAGCCTTACGACGCCTCATACCATATCCCAGATAAGTGGTACCATACATCAACATGCTTGGATCGATTGTGGAACACGGGATTCTCTGACAAATGAATCCCCCTCTGGTTATCACAAAGGATAACGGTGGCATCTAGCGCATGCTCGAACAGCTCACTGAAGAGCTTTCGCAACCAAGTGTCTTCACAACAAGCCATACACACTGCAATGTATTCGGCCTCAGCGATGCTCAAAGCTGCCAACTTTTACTTCCTGCTCGAAGCAAACCCAAGTGTGAAGCAGCATTCAGATGTGCTCTTGCGATCCACCACACTGCCAGCCCAATCGGCATCAGTATATCCACAAAGTCTCAAGCTCCCGGTAGTGTATCTCAGCCCATGGTTTATCGTGCCCCAGAGATATCTCAAGAGTTTCTTGGCACCAACCTAGTGAATGTTATGAGGATCAACCATGTGTTGACTCAAAGTGTTCACTACACAACATACGTCTGGACGGATGTTCCCTAAGAACATCAGGGCCCCTACGAGTTGACAATACTCAGTAGGATTTGCTAGCATAGGCCCAGCAGTGCTTTCACTCAACTTCTTAAAGTTGAGCTCCATCGGTGTTGACACGGACTTACAGTCCATCATTCCAACTTTTTCCAGCAACTTCACAACACATTTTCCTTGAGAGAGGAAAATCTCATCGGGTCTCTACCAGACCTTAAGGCCTAGGAAGTAATGTATCAGTCCTAGGTCCTTCATCGGAAGCGAGCTCCCTCTTCCACTAATGAATGAGAGGGTCAACATCTGTCAAGAAGAGATCGTCCACATAGAGAACCAGAATGAGAGGCTTTTCTCTATTAACCTTGAAGTAAAGGTTTGGATCAGCATTACTACAAGTGAAGCCCAACTTCATCAAGTAGCTATTTATCCTCTCGTACCAAGCCCTGAGGGCTAGCTTCAACCCATAGAGGGATTTCTTCAACATGCAAACATGGGTGTCTCAATCCTGGACACATCCATCTAATGAAGATTCCACACTTGCATAGCAACAAGGGTAATAATAGATCACGGGTGCAATCATAATCAATGCCTTCCTAGAGAGAAGTCTCAGGCAACACATCTTTCCTTGCACTTTTCAGCACTCCCACCAGATCCATGCTTGATCTTATAGAGCCATATCAAGGTGACAACAGCTTTGCCCTCCAGTCTCGGGACCATATCCCAGACATCATCCTTCATAATGGACTCATATTCATTGTGTATAGCATCCTTCCAGACTTTATGCTTAACGGTTTCTTCAAATGATGCAGGCTCATATTGTACTCATGGCAGCTAGATACCCTTGGTATTTATATGGCTTCTTGCTTTTCCGGAATGTCCCCCTTTGGAGCCATATGTCTCTGAGCCATGAGGGTCTTCTCTTCTTTCTTCTAGCAATGATATTAGTTCAGGAGCAAATCGATTGTAGTCTCCCTCTTAATGCCAGCTCCTCTTGTGAGGGAAGACATCTATAAGAACATCCTTTCAAGGATTTCACAAGTATCATATCAGATAAGTCAAAGTATATCAGATGTCTTTGTGACACTTGAGGAATGAAGAAAAGTCCCCTAAGCTTTCCTTTGTTGCAACCTTGACAAATGATTATTTTGAATGCGAGCATCCCAAACACCAACTCGGAAAGGGCTTTGAAATAATGGACCTGAATCTTATTCTCCCACTATTAAGGCCATACAAGAATCATAGCCATATACTGCCATATATCTGTCATGCATCTTGATAGGTATCATATTTTGTCATTTTCATACATATCACTATCATATTCATCATTGCCTGACAGAACAGAAGATATCAAACTTCATGGTTATATATGATTTTTCATATGCCTCAAAGATATCACAGATCAAGATTATATGGATTTTTCCGTATGTCACTGTCCATATCTTCCTACACAACAAGAACAAATAAAAAAGACTCACTTACTGAAGATGCACTTCACTTACATCCCTTTGGACTCTTGTCCTTGATGTACTAGGCAGGTCCTCTACCTCCTATACCTGCAGAGAGTACTGCTGCTCCAATACCTCTACCTCAGCTGCTCACAAGGTCCTCTGCTGCTTCAGATACACTTTCACATATCAGCTGATCAATCTGCTTTCTATCAATGACAGTGCTCCTCCAATGTCATTGAACATAGGCCTACATCAGTGTGCCCTCTAACAGTGATTGCCACATCATAAGCACTGTTCTCAAGGTCTTCATATCTGTGCCTTCTAATAGTCCCCTTGCTGCTTCAAGATGACTGAACTTAGGGCACAATTCCACCAGCAATCTCACAATAGTTAGCTACTCCTATGCCACTATATATCAGCTCCAACACACAACTGTCCTCTCACTCCTCCAAGGACAGACTTCCATGGAGAAAACCCTGCAACCATCTACACAAGACTTAACCACTAACCAACCTTACCTTACCTCAGGGATCTTAGCATCTGTGGCACTTTACTCATCCCTGGACATGTCCTCTACAGCCACTTCAGACTAGGGTTTGAACTGTCTGTGGACCATAAACTTGGATTTGTCATCACTATAACAACCTCTGGAAAGGTAGAGGTAATTAGGCCCTAGATTCTGCCTATGCAACAGACCTTTCAGCCTCCCTTTCCACATAACATAAGAGCTACGGCCTTCTCCAATACTTCAGGTCCCAGGAAGAATACGCACCAAATAGTTGTTCATTTACCCACAAACACAAACATCAAACCACATAACCATGCCATACCAAAGAGTAGAAAGGGTTGTTCTAGAGGATCTACTTCAAATCGCTCGGCAAGCATAGTGTAATTTCATACAAAATTTACAGCTACAACGCACTTTATTTATACGCAGACTCAGTGTATCCAAATGCATTCTACAGCCACGGCTTTCCCAACGCACAAGTGTATTTAGCCTCAGTATTTAAAGATAAGCGCACAGCAAGTAGCCTTAAGCATTATCAGTCCAATTACTGAATCTTTATTAAACAATGAGCTTCCCTCGCTGAAGCTCTTGATTGACGTCGGTGATGGCCTTGTCGAAGAACGAGAGTGATCCACCGACCTCTCTACGAGAATCCTTTCCACCGATTGACGTCCATGAGAATATCATAAATATTGTCAGCCTTGTAATGGAATTTCTTTGTAACCGTAATCGATTTAAATCCCTCTCTAACAGCGGTGTCTTGCTCCGAAGAAATTTGTGGGCTTTCTAACATCTGAAATTACACAGCTTTGGTTGATTTGCCTTACATTGCCAATCGAGAATGCCGGGGCGGGTGAAGATCCCGACATCAACGTTAACGTCAATGATAATGCATCATTTTTGAAGTTTTCTCCAGGTTGTTATGTCATCACAAAGACTAATGTCATCGCAGGAATTAAATATTGTGTTTCATAAAATGCGATCTCTATGTTCATAAACTTTGAGCGATAAACATATGTGCGAGTCTACAAGATCGAGGGCCGAGCTTCTAAGATTGATTTTTATCATATCTTATTGAAGGACCACGATGAGGAGTCTTCCCGAGCCGCTCATGCAAATTAATCGCTCCATTGCCTCCGCTAAATACAAGCCGCAACTTTTTCATGAAGTATCTGAGATCTCGGAAACATCGAATTACACATTGGAGATTGACCCATCCTTCTTCTAGCAACTTGGTCATCTGAAAACAGTCCTTATATCTTGTTGCCCTAGATTCTCAACTAGAATGGGCTTTGTCTTCTCCTAGCTCTGATTCCATGTTAAATTCTGAAGATGTTCTATGCTTAGATGCAAATATACTTTAACCTTCTAGGGCACAATGAAAGTAAGATGCAGATAGAACATACCAATAGATCGATGGAAGACAAGCCAAAAACAGAGACAGAAAATGGTGGCATTACGGTGATCAGCAGGGTGCTTCAACCAGCAAAGTCTTCATAAGGTCAGTCACCCACATGTGTCACACAACCCCAAGACGTTTCATCAAGAATACTCTATCAAGATGCTGCACCAAGAAGCCCTAAACGCAGAACCAAGAATGTTGCTCCATCACCATCCAAGAGAGAAGAAAATGCCTACACAAAAAAATGTGTGTAAAATGAACTCCAAGTCTCTCCAATACATAGGCATCTGTGGGGGTGTGTGACACATCTCTTATGCATGTGGGATAAAACAAGTCGACCTTGCACATGTGGAATAAATTCAAAATACATGTTTTGCTCATCTGATCAAGATGATCTTTAGATCGATCTTGCACCTCTCTGAAAGAGGAATCCAATAAAAATATTGGCATCGTCATCTAAGCATCACAACATGGAGTTTGGACCAAGTTGCCCAAATACAATTCCATAGTTGGGCAAATCATTCTTCCATCCAACATGTGGGCTAGATCTAGCCTAGGCTTCAGCCTGGTTAAAATTCAGAAAAAAAAAAGCAAGCCCCCCCACCCTTTCAGAAAAGGCATAGCAATTTGATCATTTAATGGTAATTAATAATGTGCATTATGACCATAACTTTATTGAGAGACATACTAGCCTCACCCTCAGACTTTATAAAATTAGACATTCTGAAAAAATAAACATTAGTCATTAAAAGTAAAAAAAAAAAACAATAAGAATTAGAGTTGATCTGTCAAGACTCAAAAGGCATCATTATTTAGAATTTAACTTCCAATTTCTTTCTGTTGATATATACCCTTTTCTGTTGGGAATAAGGTTTTGGAGAAGCATCCTAGACAACATTATTCCTTATAAAACAGGCTTCTTCCACTACTAGATGAATGTCTTGAGCAAGACTAAGACCCCACCCATAGAAAGGTTATTGTTTTTTCTTCTAAGACTAACCATCTAGATTAAAACCTTGGTACAATTAGTGGACTGACATTGTCAACTAGCTTCTATCTGTGTATAAATATATAAACATTCAACTTAGATCATGATAACTATTCAACCATAGCATTTACAACAGTGTAGCCTTAGAACTTCTAATGGTAACAATGAATATTCTTTATAGAATCCCATGTGTTTCAAATTGAACAAATTGGTGAGTACATAAAAATGTAACTTAGTTGTTTCACAACATTCTTAACTTATCCAATTCCTTTAACCTAAATTTCCACTAAAAAATAATAGCTATAATTTTAGGACTTTCCACAAGATTTTGTTGACGGGTGCAAATATTCAAGCATTTTATTCTTGTTCTTCATTGGTCCTTCTCATTTTTACTTAGTCGCCTTTAATTCCTCACAAAATCATAAACCGACAATTACACTTTCAACCACATGCAATAACGACCATGTTCAAATTAATCTATTATTTTCTAGCTAAGATCTTAACATATCTCCATTTTGGTTTTGTTTTCAAGGTCAGGTTCACTACTAAAATGCAATGTTACCAAACTCGGAATCGGCAATAAATCGGCAAGGCAAAAGAGCAAAGAGTTTTAATCGGATCGGAAAAAAATCAGTGAATTCAATAAATAAAGATGTACACATATATTGAATTAAAAAAACATTTTTCATTGATTTTCAATATAGCCATGTCCAAACAATGCATAATATAAATAGATATCCAAAACATCATGAATGAATAAGTATCTCCTATATGTTATGAGTCCAAACATAATCCAAAGTACTGAGTCTTAACTCCTAACTAGTGACTACATAGAACCAGAAGCATCTGCTTCTAAAAGTTTATAAAAAACTGCATACTAATCAGTAAAAAAGCAGTAACTGAAATCTCCTGATTGCTGCTGAAATGATACACAAATGGTTTGCTACTGAAATATTTGACAGACCACATGTTGGAGCACACTTCACACTACTCCTCTATTACGCAGAGTAGGCTGAAACTTAAACCATGCCTCTATTACCATCTTGGCGTATGAGTTGTGGGCCTGAGCAATGAGAAGTGAGTTATGGACCGACATTTAATTTTTAATCTAACTAAACCACGCGGTGAACAATGTGGCAACCCTAAAAGTTGAAACCCGTGCTCGCCGATTTGAGGGTTGAAAATCTTATTAGTCACCTAAATGACAATTAATCGGTGAGTTGTGAGTTAAACTTGCGTTGACCACAAGTCAGACTCGGTCAACACGAGTTTGACTCGCCAAGAATTAAATCGGATCGTTTGAGGGAAGAACAAAGTTTGACTCGTGATTAATCGCGAGTGATCGGAGATTCATGTTTCACTGCTAAAATGTCATATGTGAAAGCATCAATAGGAAGGCAGTTGTTCAAGTTTTTTTATTGCTGTCGTTGGGTCATATTTCTTAAATTGACTTTCCTTCCTCTAGCCCACACATGCACGACCCACCTCCTAATGGATAGAATTTGGGTGTTGTAATTCCAAAACAAATTCAATGATGAAGTTTTAATGTATAATTCACACCAAGTTCAGTAAAATGCTTACAATGAAAGCTTATCAACAAAAATTCAAAAGGCTGTAACATTTTAGATCGGTTTCACATATTTTCCTCAAAAAATTGAATAATAAAATGGTGATGAATTCAGAATAATGAGACTGGATTTAATTAACCAGACACAAAGGAATCAATGGAACTGTTAAATCTTGCACCAAAACATAGATAAACTATAAAATTTTACCTGTTGATATTTAGATAGGATTAGATTCAATTGAGTGGGAAAAGTAGCTTTGAAGTCATACACTGATTATGGAAGTCAAATTAGATCTAAAGTAAAATAATTCAAGTGGCATCTATCGCAACCATATATATGGATATATATTTAAAATCCTCCTCTTCAGTGGTTTGCAGTTTGAACATTGAAATTTTTCTCGTGCCTCCAAGGGCCAAGACTATATATCAACAATCTGTAGGAAGCAACAAGATTGAATAATATATTCTCCTATGTGTGCAAAGTAAATTCCACATACACCCAGTAACTGAGTACTTTGCTTAGAGCAAGCTGACATCTTTATCAGATGAGCATCAGTTCATCAATTCTAACTTATTTCCTCCGCAAATATGATGTTAAAGATAAATTGTACTGCAGAAAATAAGGAAAACATCATGATTTTCCGAGTGGCACACTTACAATCAATCTTGAATAATTTAATAGCTATCCCAAATAAGAATATTCACATCTTGCATCACTTAGTTTTCCATGTACATTTGACCATCATTCAACCATGAGCTTTCAAATTGACACTTCATAAAACAACTGACAGAAGGTACCTTCATTTGTAGGAATGTTAGGTTGATCTGCCAAAACTGCTTGTAATGCAGCCACATCACCAGGCCTGGAATTCCAACCAAGACCACAAAATCGTAAGTTTATGAATGTCTGCAATTTCTGAAAACATATGTGAACAAAAGCAGCTCAATATTTAGAAGAATGAATACGCCATGTCATGTTTGAACCTCGTGAGCCGTCAATCATGTTTAGACTATGCTGGGTACTCCAATCTATTTCATTGCAAATTCTAATGTCTCCCAGACTAGGAGTTATGTTTCTGCTGTATTTGCATCTCTACCTAAGAAGTTAGAACTATTGCAATGATCCCTTTTAAAACACAATTTGTGCTGTGGATCCAAGCTATAATCTATTCTATTGGTAAAGGATTTAAAGTTGACAAGGTTGCAGAGTTCAGCTTGATGTGATGACATTGAACTTGGTACTTTATGTTAATCATTGGAGTTCTCTAGCAAATATCAGTTAGTAGGACAAGCTGCCAAATCTTGATTAGTAGGACAGTCAATTACAAGAAACAAGCTAAATCACAACTGATAATAGATAATGCATGCCAAATCAAATGGGAAGGTGGAGTTGAAGTGGTAAGTAGACCCTTAAACCTTGGAGTGTATGTTTTTGGGCTTGTTTTGTTACAGGCAGTCTCAGGAGACAGATTTGGTCAAGCGCAGCATCAATCCCACTCCTGGAGAATTTCATGCCCGAGATTAATGTCCCCTTGTTCTTAGAATAGTCCTCACTGATCTGATGTGTTTGGAAAACATTGGAGAGACTTATCTCAATCTATAGAGTTCTGATTGTTGCTCATTTCCAGAACACTGTTTAGTTACAAATGTAAAGTTCTGTCATGCTAGTTGATTATATCATATTTTCTGTTAGATTACCCAGATGAAGGCATTTCCAGTATTTGTTCTGTGATACGGATTTAGTTGCCCTTCCTAAAACTATCTTATACAATTAAATCTGGCAAGGCCTTCCAGTTACAATCACACTCGGCTGCCACTCTTCTCCCTCTTGCTTTATCCCTTGAGTACTGAGTTTGCCTTCCTCAAAACCCTAACATGTAGATTAGTGAAATGCTTTATGTATTTTCACTTCCTCTATGCTTAAATCTTTCTTGATGCCACCTTCCCACTATAAACTTTGAATATATCTGTACATGCTTCACATGCATGCATTTATGTGCATAGATAGCTACATGGATGCATGCGTATTAAGGTTGTGTCAAAGAAAAATCAGAATAGAGATACTAGAAACCAGAAAAACCTTACCTGAGAACAAGACAAGTGAAAGATTGCAAATAAGGAAGGAAGACAATTCTGCATTAGGTAAACAACATGGGCACATGAAAGCAAAAGGTTTGGAAACTAAGTCGTCTGATTGTTCAACTTACCTCAAACCATATGAAAGTGTTGAAACCTTTGGAAACTGGGTCATCTAAATTTTCAACTTACCTTGAATCATATGAAAGTGCTGAAACGATTGATACTTTAAGAAGGTACCTGAAAATACAAAAAACAAAATCGTTGTCTCTTATGCATTGACAAAAGGATCAAAACATTCATTTGCATCTATACATAGATTCATCCTTGTGACTGATCAATCTTAAGAAAAAATTCCCCAACATGGGAAGAACACAACCATAGAAGGAACAAAGAGAAAATAACAAATCATTAACTAGTTTCTAGAAATTTAACGAGTCTTAGTAAAGGACCATGGAACCCAAGGCAAGAAATTGACATCATCAAGAGCAAATTGACAATATGACGACAGTATGAATCTTGAATGGTAGTAAGCAACAACAGAAAATATATTTAAAGACAGTTTTCTTAAAATCCTACATTTATTACCATGAGGGTTTGATCTCCCATAAAACTTCATGTCACAATCCTACACCACCAATGGCTGTAAAATAAGGGAGGACTAAAAACAATACAATGATCTAATAGCTGTAATTTTGAGGAAGGAAGTAGAGGTTGTTAAAGCAACTTGTCCCCATGAACCAGAAAAGGAAACAGGAAATGATATGGAACTGTTCCTTGAAAAGGGAATGGCTAGGGTCCAATAAGCGTAGGAAAATAGGGGTAGGCTTGTTAGGAAATGACAGGAATTGGAGCATATGCGAGGAAACCGGAAGACAAGACAAAACAGATTTTCTGAAACTGGAAGAAAATTCAATCATAAAATCTATTATCTTTCACACACAAAAAAAAATTCAAATTCATTTGCACATAAAACAATGGAAAAGTTATAACTTGAATTCCTGTGCATAGATGTGCATAGATAAAGTTTTACAAATCAATTCAGGCTTTTACAGTTTCCTTTAATGAGAAAAAAACACACAAAAAAAATCGAGCTAGAAATACTAAGAACTTTATAAGTTAATTCATTCATCTTTTCACAGGTAGATGTCCCAGATTGGTTTTTTATGGAAAATCCTGTGCCCCTTTGAGTTGTTGAGATAGTATTTATCAATTATTTGTGTAGACTGACAAGAACCTTCTCATCAGTTTCAAGAAATTGTCAAAAATGGCTCAGCCATTTCAGCATCCTGGAAATGTCACGTAAACATTTTGCAACAACTGGGGGACTGAAAACATTATATGTAACACTCGGAATATCTGTCAGAACTGGAACAGACATGAAATTGCCATCACCCATAGTTGTCCTTGCAGTGAAGGTAGAATCCACCTTGTTATCAACCTAATTTGAAAATCTGATTCTTTTAAACTGGAAAAGACTCACAGCAGAAACTTGGAACTTGGAATCTAATAATGTGTAGCAGATTATAGTGTACCGGTTTCTGCCAAATGCAACCATTTTAGCCATAAAGCTTGTTTGTCTGCATCATAACCCCCCAAGTACCCTCTAAACATTTTGTTAATGGCCTCCATCTATCCATCTGCCCAAGAATGTTAACTGGTACTCTGTGGTAAGGTGGTACCCCATGTTAAACAGTTCTATCAAAAAATTGCTAAAAAATTTGAGTCTCAATCTCTGACAGTCTTTGGCAAGCTGTGCAACCTATAGATATGCCGCATGAATAGCTCAGTAATTTGTTAGAAATTGTTGGTGTTGTTGTCGCTCGGATTGTAAAGGCACCACGACAATGCTCAGGACGGGGGCTGTCACTCTGATCTCCGCCCACTCCATTCTAGTTGTCTCCCAACAACAGGCTATGGGGGGTAGTCCCTATGGAATGAGGTGAAGGAGAACAAGTTGGAAACCAACTTCTTTGGGAGACATGGATGAGTGGCTTAGCCACTTGGTTGAATTTAAGCAAGATTATTAATTAGATTAGATTTCAATGGATGAGACCAGTGCCTTAGTAGAGTCACAAATTCTTTCTTATAGTAAATTGAAAACAAACAACTAGATGGACACCCTCTACTTGATATGCTTGAATAACTTATATATGATATGCAAGTTTTAGAATCTATGTGAGATGCAGTGATCTTGGTAAATTTTAATTCGATGCCTAGTCTACGTGGAAACTTTCCCCTAGCTATTTTGAGAAACAATACTCAAAGTAAGTTGTGAAATGGAAGCCAACGGAAAACATGCAGCGGCCTGATTAATAATACCTTCCCCTGTGTTCCACTCACCCAGTGCCTTTGGCGTTGCAGACAATGTGGCTCTGACGACTACAAGGTCACGGTGTTAACCACTAGGAGAAGTTGAACCTCTCAAACTAGTTTGGAACGGGCTGTCCTAAATCTCTATCAACCTAGCTTATGGTGGGAGGTAAATTTTAATGCAATTTAAGTCCTAAAATGCCCATGAAAGAAATTATGAGTGAGATTATTTTGAGTTAAGATTGCTTATGTTGCTCAAGCACTTAGTGTGAATTATCTTAAGGTACGAATACTTAACAATATTAAAATACAATCTTAAGCAAGATAAATGCTGAAAGATACAAGTGCAAACTTCAAGAAATTTCCATGAGATGCTTAGCCAATTTATCCACTTACCAATGAAGATGCCAAACACAGTTAACAAGATTTATACGTGATCTTATTACTCAATGTCCGAGAGGTGTGAAACTAGATTCACAAGATGCCAATATTCCCAATAAACTTATCACCAGATTGACTTATGATCTATGTGCTTTTAGTGAGTGTGAAGAATGAATTCTGATAGCATGTAAACTTACAAGAGACATACAATATTAGCCACTATAAAAATGTAAATGCTAGGAACAAGTAACAAAATAAGAAGACACTCAGGCACTTTATGTTCCAAAATATGAAGACACTCGGGCACTTTATGTTCCAATGATCCCTTCTATGAGAAACAAGTGACTATTATGACAACAGTAGATAAATACCAATCCAACAATGCCTATGTTTGCCCAATGTTACAAAAATTTGCCCAATTGCCAAGTAAACTCGATTAACTGAAAAATCATGTGTTAGCCTTCTTAAGATGTATTATTCAATGAATTTTCAGATCTAAAATATTTATTACAACAGTAAATCAACCAACATATCAATGAGCTACTGATACCAAGACCAATGCCCGATATGCTCAAAAATAGTAAAAATTCACCAAACTTGAAAAAATCAGTTTTTAGGGCTTTTTGAGGATATGATTAAGCAAATTTCAGATCTGAAATATTTACGACAGCAGTGAATAATTGGCAGATCAGCAAGTTAATGAAACTATAATCAGTGCCCTAAATGCCCAAAAAATTAAAATCGCAAGAATTCACCAAAACTGAAAATTTTAGTTTTTTTTATCCAATTTAGGTGTATGCTTCAGAAATTTCCAGGTCTGAATTTTTCAGTTATGCAGTAAATTCCAGCAAACTCAGAAGCTAGATCTAAACTAGATCTAAGGTGCCCAAGTGGCCAAAATTCACGAAAATGAAGATTTTGCAAATCTAAACAATTTATACCATGCAAAATGTGATTTTAGGGTTAAATTCTTACTGATTTAATTGTTGTAATAAAACAGGAAAAAAACTAGGGTTTAGAGGTCAAACCCTAGGCCCAAGGACTTGTAGATCCCTTGGTCAGAATTCTTTGAAACTTTGGGATCAAGTTGCCACCTAAAAAATAAAATTTTTGAGCTTCAAAACCTACAAAACCACCAAGTATTCAGTCAAAAAACTTCAGATGAGGGTTTCAGGTCTAGTTAGGGCAAAAAATGGCCAAGGAGAGCCAACACTAGGCCAAGGAAGGCCAACGTTTGGGGATAAGGAGGCTGGAAAGGTAGATCGGGGCTCAACAAGACTGGAGAAGGCCACAAAAGGTTAACACTAAGGCTCGGATGTTGGACATTGGGAAAAAGGGTTGAAAAGTCGGGGTTTACAAGCCAAAAAATCCACGACAAGCCTAGAAGGTTGTCGTCTAGGGTAAAGGAGGAAGGTCGAGGCCTCTTGAGCCCACGACTAGGCCCTAGAAAACCCTAAAACCCTTGACGCAGGGCCAAATAGGGAAGGTCGAGGCCCCTAAAGGCTACAACCAGCCCTAAAAGGCCCTAAAAATGTGACATAGGGGGCTCTAGGGATGACGATGTCCAAGAGAATGCTGATGCTGGGCTTGGAGGCACCAAATTTGGTCTCGAGAGGGATGAAGAGTAAAACTCTTGTCTTAAATTTTTTTTTCTTCCTTGGATCTAAATTTTGCTGCAATTTTCTTCAATGGGTAGCCCTGAAAATTTCTCAAGAGGCTAGATCTTACCCTCAAGGGCCTAGATCTAGCTCTTGCTTCACTTGATCCCTTGATCCCTTGATCCAACCTGCAAAAAATAAAAAATACAACATCCAAATCCCAAATATATACAAAATAAACCTAAAAACCCCAACCCAAGTTAGAAAAATAATTTACAATTAAAATTACAAAATTATTTTACAAATTTTAAATGAATTTTGAGAAAATAGTTTTTTATAATATTTTTTCTTTTGAAGAATGACTAAAACGATTCAGAAAATTTATGCTCACTATAACCCTAGCGAAGATTTAATCCACCATATAAAAACTGAGGATCCAAGCAAAATGATCCTTTCCCACAGTCTTTGAACTTAGAGACCAAAGATTGAGTACCTGCAAACACTATGTATTATCTCAAAATAATCAAATAAAGCACCACATAGGGAGCCTGTAGTCAATACATACCACAAATCAACAAACAAGAACACCTCGAGTTGCACCCCAAAATCTTTTATTATAGCAGAAAAAATAGTTCCCAGTGGGACAATAGTTTACAAAATGCTTCAGCAACAATTTTAGCCAAAGATCAAGATGACTAGAGACTCAACTGACTCTTTAACTTATAAATAAATCCTCCAAGTGGAAAAATAACATCTAGTTTCTTTGATCGTTGTCAAAATAATCTTGGCTGTTGATAAACACTTCAATTTCTTTTAATCTTAGCCCTCGAGTTTTTATTTTTGAGAAATTTTATAATTTAACATTTAATTTCATTTTAATTAGCTCAAAATTAATTAGTTTGGGCTAATTTCCTCAAAAAAAATCACTTTGACTTAACCACCCAGGTCCAAGGGTCCAAATTTTCTAGAAATATACAATATTCCTTTGGTGGAGGACCTTTAAAAAATGATTCCTTCAAGATCCACGAATTTTTCTAGTTGGAGAATTTATTTTCCTAAGACAATTTAACTTGACTCTAATTAATTAATTTTTTGGCTTAGAATTTAATTTTATTTTGCCAAAAAAATTAATTAATTTTACACGAGGGAATTTAATTATTTTTCCACCCTATGATACATAAAATTTTACATTTATAGACCCTCAAGACACATACCCATCTACGACACAATATGATCTAATAGACCAAGTGATTTGTAATAAAATAATTAAGCCAACTAGCTTAAATTATTTCCAAATCACTTTTACATTAGACTTGACTAAAACACTAGGACTCACCTAAGATTTCGACAATAAATTTCACCCTATCTTTAGGGGTTTAAGTTGGAGAGGAAAAAACTCTTCTGATTAGCCGTGTTTAGAAACATGGATAAACAATGAGGTTAAAAAACTTCCTAGGATGAAATTCGTCACCAAAATCATAGGCTTACCTGAGTTGTTACATATACTCAAGGTCTTACTAAGATCATTTACATTATACACTTGCAGAATGGGTTGACCATGACACACGGACATCTGATAGGTGATTCAATCTTTGTTGAAAAAATATGCACTTCTAATTCCTTGGAACTTTGACAATTTGAGTACAACATCTGGCTCCATATGGGGACACGTAGCTTCCATGAAGTAATGTGAGAACCCCTGAATCCTGCATCCAAGAAAACATAATTTCATCAAATAAATATCCATTCAACACAGAAATCATCATGCATATATAGAAATATCGCTGGAACAGAAAATGCACTCTAATAAACTAAAATATAAATGACATAATATAAATGGGAAAAGTAAAATTATCTACTGACATGAAATAAAAGGGAGTAGGGTTAGAGATACTATACAAGACAATGCCTTATGGCATCAAATGTCATCGATGTGGAACAATCTCGAGCATTTTTCCATTAACTGGTAGATCACTTGGTTGCTTTTTAGATGTCCCGTGGTGAAGTTTGACTCTCTTAGGTCTCTGTGATTGCTCATCACTAAATCGCATATCTTTGTTAATCTGAAATCCTCTTCTTTTTCTGCTAAGCGGAGGGGATGGGCAGTGGAAAAAATGACATATCTCTGATTGTAAATGAGGCGGATGCTCTCGTGGCACAACCTGTTCACCGTTTTCCAACTTCTTTGGAACTTCCACGTGGTACCTTCTTTCTACCTCTCTATATAATCCGACCATTCCACCTGCTACTGTGAGTATAGTGGCATAAGATACACCCATCTGAATGTATCCACCTAAGTCAGCTGCAAACTTCCTAGAGAGAAGCATTCCCCACACATCTGGTACATCATATTGAAAAGTGTAACTAGGTTCGGTCTTCATAATGACTTGTAATTATAATTTTATGTAATGAAGAGACAAAGATAATAAAATGTATTTTGTAATGCTCGCCTCATGGGTTTCATGAGCAAGGAGTTTTTATTATAGGTCAAAGAATTCTTCTTGATGTCTTTAGGGATTTGTCATCTTGTCATAAATGTAATTAAAGAGTCATGTATATGGAGTCATGTTACACTTGTAAAGGGACAAATTGTTGATGAAAATGTATGCTCCAAGACCTTGTCACTATGCTCCACAAAGTCGGCTCTATATATGTTGAAGATATTGTTTGATAAAGTCGGCTCACACTCATGAGATCATGTCAGCCTAGAGCAAGAGACAATCCCTATATAAGAGTGGATTGCAGCCTCATTTGGAGATAAGAAATTCAGACAAGTTCTGTGATAATATGCGAAGTGAAGGGTCTGCAATTCAGTGCAAAGATACAAGGACTTCCAGCAAAGAAAGGAACTATGAATTGGGTCAAGTAAAGTGTGTGTAAAGGGGACTATGATCAATTCAGAGCAGAGGTAGTGCTAGCCTCTGAATTGAGATCATATTGTTTGCATATCTCAAAAAGAATCGAAGTCACTCACAGCATGAAGAAAGTCATCTACTATTCGGTCTTGGGCTGCCACCTACAGTTTAAGGAAACCGAGGTTTATCTACAAGGTGCCATGGTAATCACAATTCAGATATGTCAGAAAGTCCGAAGAAAACTACAACAAGAAGAAGGGTTCCTTATAAGGTTCAGTTCTAGATCTTAGAGAAAACTGAAGGGTGCTGGAAGGAGGCTCTTGGAGGCCGAAGTTAGATCTAGGAAAGAGCAGAAAGGAAGAACACTGTTTCGAGATAGGAACTGAGCTTTCCTACTACTAGTGCAGAGCAGTGCAGAAAGAAGAAATCAGTTAAAGAAGCCAAGGAGAGGAGCAAGGAACAATGACAAGGGTCCCTGTCATGGTCTTGGTACTCGTTGGTTGAAGATTTATAAGAATAATTTTGATCAGGTTTTCCTCTCCAAGAGGGAGAGGTTTTGGCCCTGGCTTGAAAGCCTAAACATTGTGTCTCTTGTGCATTTGATAATTGACTTGATGAAGAGCATAATAATCTAACAAAGATAAGATCTACGTGAAAGAAGCATAACAAAATCACAAGTAATTATCAAGAAGAAAATTTTTTAATAAAAAGCCTCAATTTCTCAACACATCAATTATGGCTATATCCATGGTGATGATTCTGTATGGATAACCAGCCAAAGAAACCTATAGATCTTTAACAACACCAAGGACATCAACTTTGCTAGAACCCATGCCACAAATGTTATGGTAAGGCCTATAAATTCTTAAGTTCAATTGTTCCATAACTTTCTTAGTCATTACATTTGTAGATGCACCAGAAAAAAGCTTGTAATTGTGAAGTAACTTGTCATTTATGTTCAAAGTAAGAAAGAACGATTGATGATCCTCATTAGTCATATAACAATTACTATCTTTCAACTTAATCTCTTCATAATTGGAGTTTTCGACATTTCCTGTTGAGCCATACCCAAAACCTTGAAGAATGATGCTCTTTGAGATGGAATCTTTAAAAGTTCAAGCACTAGGACGGACATCTTAATGTTATTTATCCAAGCGACCCAATCCACGTTCAAACCAAATTTATATCTTTCAATGGGAACTTGTTTATTTTGACTTTGACCTTTACCTTTCTTTTGACATGTATAGCCTTTACTCTTTGCAAGCTCTAGAACTTTTTCCTGAGTCGGTTTCTCACCATATGCATGAGTAATGGGGTCCTTTTCTTCACCGAAGGTGTTAATTGCGAAGGCTGAAGAAATCATATTAGTGCATCAACTTTCATTCAACTCATCTTGACTTGCATTATTATTTTGTTGATTTCTACCTTCCTCTAAGATTCTTCTAACAAAGGCACATGTGCTTTCTTCGTGAAAACTATCACAAGGTCTGCAGAAGGGAATAGATTCATCTACCATGTTGGCAAACTTGAGTGGTGTAGGAGGCCTTTGATCATTTGAGGAATTCCTTCTCGCCCATTGATTGTTGTTGTTACCACTGTATTATTATTGTTCCTGGGAGGCATGCTCTGCATTTGCATCCTGATATTCCTTTCCATCTGTATTAGTTGATTATGCATGTCACTTATTTGCTTGGCATGCTTAATTTCCATTTCTCTAACCAATCGGGTTAATTCCTTTACTGTTTTTTACACTTCTTTAAATTTGAATGGACCTCTTTCATAACAAGGGATTTTTATTTTCTTGAAGCCTTTTTATCTTTTTCTAACTCTTCAGCTGTGTTTTGCGTGACAACTAAAGTAACAGGGTGAGCACGCCTTATCTCATATTGTATTTCAATTTTCTACATGATAAGCCTCAAGGTATGTTTCCAAGACTGTTTTATCAGGAGGCTAATAATCCTAAGTAATATCTTTTAATAAATTGTATTCTACCACCGTTTCATTTTATTTCTTCTTAATCGTATTGAATTCCTTTACCAAGTATTTTCCTTCCCTCCTATCCCCATATTTGTCTTTGAATGCATTAAGGAGGGTTCCCAAAGAGTCAAAGGAATTATCGGCCTTGTCGTGGAACCAGTCAAGTGTGCCACTTTCCAATGATAAGACAAATAGTTTCATCTTGACATCTTCATAATTATAGACCGTCAAATAAGCATATCTCTGGAGGAACAAAGTAAAAAAATTTATATGTTCTTCAGCGTTGATAGCATTATTCCCCTCAAAGATTGGCAATCTATTCATAGTTGACCCATTTGGCATATCATGCGGATATCCCTGGATGTTTGTGAAGTTGCAAGGCCCGTAGAAGTCACCCATGATGTCTTGTTTTGGGGGATTGATGAAAAGAAAATGAACATCAAAGAGAGCTTCCTATCCAAGAAAATTTAAACATTCTCTAGAATGTAACTTCTTTAACCAGGCTCTTAGAACCTTTTCAGGATCGGGAGCAAGATTAACCAGGTTACCAGGATTCCTTCTAGAGTACGTTCTTGTGAATGGATGAATAAGTGGAGTCATACCCAAACAGGAAACCAACCTAAATGTCCAAGTGCTAAATGTGAGAATGAACGAGATGAGAAGATTAGTGAGAGAAAAAAGGATAAGGTGATGAGAGGATGCAGAATGATGCAAGAAAGGTGCGAAAAAGTGTTGCGTTGATGGGATAAATGAATGAAGAATGAAGGATCACAAGATGATATTATAAAGGAGGATGTCATTGAAGCGCTGAGAACAAGATATCCCCGACAACAACGCCACAAAAACGTTGTCACCCAGATTGTACAGGTGCCACAACAACGCTCAAGATGGGGGTTGTCACTCTGATCCCCGCCCACTCCGTTCTAGATGTCTCCCAAAAGCAGGCTATGGGGGGTAGTCCCTGTGGAATGAGGTGAAGGAGAACAATTTGGAAACTAACTTGTTTGGGAGACAGTTTAGTGGCCTAGCCACTTATTTGAATTTAAGCAAGATTATTAATTAGATTAGATTTCAAAGGATGAGACCAGTGCCTTATTGGAGGCACAAATTCTTGCTTATAGTAAATTGGAACCAAATGACTGGATGGACACCCACTGCTTGATATGTGTGACTAACTTATATGATATGCAAGTTCTATAATCTATGTGAGATGCAATGATCTTGGTAAATTTTAATTAGATGCCTAGTCTAAGTGAAAACTTTCCCCTAACTATTTTGAGAAACAATCCTCAAAGTAAGTTGTGAAATGGAAGCCAACGGGAAGTAGTCAACAGCCTAATTAACTATACCTCCCTCTGTGTTCCACTCAACCAGTGCCTCCGACGCTGCAGAGACTGTGGCTTTGATGACTGCAAGGTCATTGTGTAATGTTCTGAATGGAAATTAACTGTGATAATCAAGCGAATGCAACAAATCCAACACAATAAAAATGTACACAGATCAAAGAACCATAAATGAGCCAGAAACATGCCAAAATGGGCCAATTTTATTATATAGCCGAAGGAGTACAAAATAGATTGAAGTGAGTGCACCTGAGCTTCCTTAGAGCGAGCTACAAGCCCCAGGTGAATGAATATCAGCTTCCCAAACGATGCAGGAAGCTCCCCAGCAAATGACTAAG
This sequence comes from Pinus albicaulis, assembly GCA_034641835.2. Lineage (NCBI taxonomy): Eukaryota > Viridiplantae > Streptophyta > Pinopsida > Pinales > Pinaceae > Pinus > Pinus albicaulis. Next base: position 510,063,977 of record CM076583.1, read on the forward strand.
CTGACCCTTGAAGTACATTGTTGGCTGAGTTGGGACCCATGTTTAACCCCTCAAATCTACCCATAAAATTCTGCCAAATTATTTCTGAGATCCTTATCAAAAACCCAGAAGAACCCATAAATGTTTTGGGTTAATTCCGACCTCTTGGAATTACCCAAAATTGTTCTACCAAATTATTTCTGAGATCCTTGTCAAAAACCCATAAATGTTTTGGGCTAATTCCGACCTCTCTCAGAATTACCCAAAATTGGTCCTACGCCCTCCTCAGTAGAGACTGCGTCCCTAATGGCTTTATCTCCTACAAAATCTTCTTATTTCTCCTCAATCTGTAATAGGAAAGGTCTAGGAAATTTTCTCGGATGTAGGGGAGAGGTTTTATATCAAATCCCGCACAAGATAGTCGAACCCAGATCCACAAAAATGTTGTCCAATGCCCCCTGCGCAAGCCCTAGGAAGATAAATTTGTTCCCCTCAATAGAAGTCACCTCCAGCTCCAAAAATTTCCTCAAAGGCTGAGCGTTCCCTCAAGCAATTCCACTGATTTTCTCACAGCAAAATACCCTCGGAAGCTAACTGAGATGAGTGGTATGATTCCTCTACTGCATCCTCCTTGGAGTACGAATTGGGTGAAGGAATCTGCTTAAATGTGTTGCAATACTCCATAACCCTCCCACCGAAGTAGCAATAACTTGCCTTCCCAGGGTGGCACTCGAAGTCCACCGAAAGAAGGGTAAATTCTCCCCTTGGAGAACTATGTGCTAAGCAGCACTTATGACCCAGCTAAATAGCTTCAGCAACAAAGGAAATAGATGAGTGAACAAAAAGTCCCAATAGCTTCTATGCTCCTATTTATAATTTCTTCTTACCTCCTCATGTGGGTGACAGGACCCTCCATCCAATATTTCGACCTCCTTCCCTTAGCAATTTGATTTCCCTTGGGGGTTTTATTTCCCCATTTTGGATGGCCCCCCACATCCCACTACCAATTTAATCTTTCTTTGTCTCTAATGTTGGTGGCCTCCATCTCTCCAAAAATTAAGTGGAGACTCCCTCCACCCACTTTTCCTACGTTTACATGCCAAAATATTTCCCAACACCCAATTGAAAAAATAGAAATTCATCTTAGCAAAATTAATTTAATTGGGGACATTACACACTGTGTTAACCACTAGAAGAAGTTGAATCTCTCAAGCTAGTTTGGAAAGGGTTGTCCTAAATCTCTATCAATCTAGCTTATGCTAGGAGGTAAATTTTAATGCAATCTAAGTCCTAAATTCCTGTGCAAGAGATTATGAGTGAGATTATCTTGAGTTAACACTGCTTATGTTTTGAAGAACTTAGTGTGAATTGTCTTGAGGCAAGAGTACCTAACAATATTAAAATACAATCTTAATCAAGATAAATGTTGAAAGATACGAGTGCAAACTTCAAGAATTTTCCACGAGATGCTTAACCAATGAAACCAATTTATCCACTTATCAATCAAGATGTCAATCACAGTTAACAAGATTTATACGTGATCTTACTACTCAATGCCCAAGAGGTGTGAAACTAGATTCACAAGATGCCAATATTCCCAAGAAACTTATCACTAGATTGACTTATGATCTATGTGCTTTTAGTGAGTGTGAAGTATGAATTCTGATAGCATGTAAACTCACAAGAGACATATAATGTTAGCCACTTTAACAATGTAAATTATAGGAACAAGTAACAAAATATGAAGACACTCGAGCACTTTATGTTCCAATCATCCTTTTTATGAGCAACAAGGGACTATTATGACAGCAGTAAACAATTTATGACAACAGTGAACAAGTTATGACAGCAGTAAATAAATACCAATCCAGCAATGCCTATGCTTGCCCAATGTTACAAAATTTTGCCCAATTGCCAAGTAAACTTGATTAACTGAAAATAAAGATGTGTTAGCCTTCTTAAGATGTATTCGTCAGTGAATTTTCCAATCTGACATATTTATTACAGCATTAAATTAACCAACATATCAGTGACCTAGTGATATCAAGACCAATGCCCAATATGCCCAAAAATAGTAAAACTTCACCAAACTTGAAAAAATCAGTTTTTAGGGCTTTTTGAGGATATGATTCAACAAATTTCAGATCTGATATATTTACTACAACAATGAATAATTGGAAGATCAGCAAGCTAATCAAACTATAATCAGTGCTCTAAATGCCCAAAAATAGCAAGAATTCACCAAAATTGAAAATTTTAGGATTTTGATCCAATTTAGGTGTGTGCGTCATAAATTTCCATATCTGAATTTTTCAGTGAAGCAGTAAATTCCAGCAAGCTCAGAAGCTAGATCTAGACTAGATCTAAGGTGCCCAATGGCAAAAATTCATGATAATGAATATTTTGCAAATCTAAAGAATTTTGACCATGTAGAATGTGATTTTAGGGTTAAATTCTTACTGATTTAATTGCTGCAATAAAACATGAATAAAACTAGAGTTTAGAGGTCAAACCCTAGGCACAAGGCCTTGTAGATCCCTTGATCAAAATTTGTTGAAACATTGGGATCAAGTTGCCACCGGAAAAATAGAATTTTTGAACTTCTAGACCAGCAAAACCACCAAGTATTCAGTCCAAAAACTTCAGATGAGGGTTTCAGGTCTAGTTAGGGCAGAAAATGGCCCAAGGAGAGCCAATGCTAGGCCAAGGAAGGCCAACGTTTTTGCATAAGGAGGCTCGAAAGGTAGATCGAGGCTCAACAAGGCTGGAGAAGACCACAAAAGGTCAACGCTGAGGCTCAAAGGCTAGACGTTGGGAAAAAGGGTTGAAAAGCTAGGGTTTAACAATCGAAAAATCCATGCTAAGCCTAGAAGGATGTCATCTAGAGTACACGAGGTAGGTCGAAGCCTCTTGGGCCCACGACTAGGCCTAAAAAGGACTAGAACCCTTGACGCAAAGCCAAATAAGTAAGGCTGAGGCCCCTAAAGGCTACGATCAGCACTAAAAGAGCCTAAAAAAGTGACGCAGTGGGCTCTAGGGATGACCCTGGCCAAGAGAAGGTTGACGCTACAATTGGAGGGGCCGGATTTGGTCCTCTGAGTGCTGAAGAGTAAAACCCTTGTCTCAAAAAAAAATTGTTCCTTGGATCTTAATTTTGCTGCAATTTTCTTCAGTGGGTAGCCTTGAAAAATTCTCAAGAGGCTAGATCTTGTGAAAATTTTTGAATACAAAATTATAGAAACCCTACTACAGTATCTTGACTTACTTCCCCTACTTGTGATTTAATTATACAAGTTATTATCAGAAGGTATTCAAAAAATATCGAAGTAAACAGAACTAGCAACGTAAACATTTACAGATCATTTACTGAAACATAGCGCACATATGACAAAGGACAAATGATTTTTCAGACAAATGTCCCCGGAAAAACCCAATGCGGGAAATCCGGTGCAGCAGTTCTGAGGGTTTATTAGTAATAAGCAGCAGTATTATGAGTACATCTAGGGTGCCATAATCAGGCTCACCCAACAGAGAAAACCTCAGCAAACAGAGATAAATGTGAGTTTTACCAAGTCCCAACTGATCTGGATCGATCACTGGTGAAACCCCAGCTAGCTCCACAGAGTCTCTACGTTCCCACTGCGTAAACCTGCGTGGCCCTGGCTGAAGGACTGCGTCACCCTTCCTCTGCGCTGATCAGCTTCTCCCGGAATCAAGTTTCAGCCCTCTCGTCTTAGAAACCCCGATCTCTAGCTAATTTCAAATTGTCCCTTGGAGGCTCTGCGCTGCCCCTATGTCACCCTCTCTAGGGTCTGCATCACACTCTCTGATGGTTGCGCTACCTCATCTGCGTCTTTGCTACCCTTTCTCTGCGTTGTACTCTTGGTCCTCCAACCAATCACTGCATTTGCCCCTCACTACTCCTCCGAATCACTCAGATATGATCTTCGTCCGAGGACTACTCCGTCAGAAGAATTTGATCTCTTAGACTCTGTGTGTGTTCTCCAATTGACCCCAAGCCTTTTGTTAATACTTTTCTCGTTGAGAAATAAATGACCGTGATCTAATCACTAATCAACGGCTAAGATTAGAGAAAGTTTGATCCACGTCACTTAGAACATTCTCACCACATGTATAAATTAATTCACTTTAATTTTTCAACTTCCCTAAGTTAGACTTAGGGTCCCCATTAAAAAATTTAATTATTTGAATAACTTACACCAGGTGGAATTTCTCCAAATGATTTATAGGTCTTGGAGATATCATGTGTCCTCGCCCCTCCACAAAGTTTCGGAGCTAGAGCACATCCAATGCTACCCAAAATCTCAACACTCCCTCTTAGCGAGGAATGTGCTCTAGCAATACTTCACCACCGAAGCATCACTCTAATCTCTAGCATCAGTCTCTACGTTATTGATGCTTGGCCTGTTGCCCTCCATCCACTGCAATGCTACTTTCTGCACTGTTGCCCATGTCACTGCCACATCTGTACTACAACTCCTCTCAAATTGCTGCATCATGCTGCCTATAGCACTGCCACTACTAGCTGCTGCACTGCAACTCAGTTGCTGAGAAGTAAGCAACTGAAGGACCATCACCCAACAACTGAAAAATAAATCAGTCTAGCTACATCTCATCACTGAAGCACCCTCTGTTGTTGCTCTGCGTTGTCTCTCTAAAGCTTTGCGCTGTCTGCTGCACTACACAGCGTAAGCACTGCCTCTGCGTTGCAGCTTCCACGTTGTTGTTGCCTCTCCTATGTGTTGCTACAGTCTTCAACATCCCGGCTCTGCCTTTGTTTCTCCATGATCTTCTGCACCCACTAACTCCAATCATCATGCTACTGTCTTAAGGCTCCCGTAGCTCGTATGTAAGCCCATCATCCGGAGTTGCCCCCATGGCAACCAGATGGTCTCGGATAGTCTGCAATCTGAAGAGGAGGGGATTGATCTCCTCTCCCTTGTGCATCTGGAACATTCGCATCTGGTTCTCTAGAAGCATCTTCCGCTGGACAGAGCTTCCATGATACAGCGTGGTCAGAGTTGTCCACACCTCATTTGTCGTCTTCTTCTAGGCCATGTGCGGGACCATGTGATACTTTACTCCGTCCATGATCAAGCGCTTTGCCCGCGCTTGATTTTCGTTGAACTTCTTCAAAGCATCCGCATCTGTTGGCACAGCTAGGACATTCTCTGCGTGGTCTAGGATTCTGGCTTTCTAGATCGAAAAGTTAGACACACCATCTAACCTATCCTGATCTCTCAGTCCATACAGGGCCATCTCTGCTCAAACAGTCGAAACAGGTCCTCTTCTCCCTTCTACTGCTACTACACTCAACAGAATATCAGATTTGGGTTTCTTGGCGATAGAAACCCTCTAGAGAAACTGCTCCCTCTGACAACTGATTTCCCTCCCAGAAATCCTTCGCCAATTCTACCGAATCAACCCTCTACGATCACCCTCCTAATCGAATCTCAAATTTCTTGGCAAAAATTTGCTAAGGGACTGTTTCCCCTTACTTTGTCACCTTTGCTAGGCACTGTTCTAGACCGACAGAACCGATGCCTCACCAGCAACTTCGAAGATCAGAAGCTGAACTTCCATCCCTAGCAACCGGCACAGCGTCTCTCCAACTCGGATTGTGTCACCCTTTAGGGCCTACATCAACCCAGCGTGAGCCTGACAGGCTCTGCATCACCCATTAGGTCCTGCGCCAGCTTTGCATGAGCAGACTTGCTCTGCGTCCCTTCTGTTGGGTCTGTGTCCCTCATGGTGCTATGTTGCCTTCTTCCGGATCTGTGCTGCTTCAGTTGCCCTTCCTGTAGCAAAAATCTTCAGCCTCTTGATGATGGCTTCAGCTTTATCTGCTATCGCTCTGATACCATGTGAAAATTTCTGAATACGAAATTACAGAAACCCTACTGCAATATCTTGATTTTCTTCTCCTACTTGTGATTTAATTATACAAGTTATTTTCTAAAGGTATTCAGAAAATATCTAAGTAAACACAACTACCAACCTACACATTTACAGATCATTACTGAAACATAGCGCAGATATGACAAAAGACACACATGATTTTTTGGACAAATGTCCCCGGAAAAACCCAATGCGAGAAAACTGATCCAGCAATTCTAAGGGTTTATTATTATTAAGCTGCAATATTCTGAGTACATCTAGGGTGCCATAATCCGGCTCACCCAACAAAGAAAACCTCGACAAACAGAGATAAAAGTGAGTTTTACCTCACTCTGCAAGTCCCGGCTGATCCGAATCGATCACTGGTGAAACACCAGCTAGCTCTGCGTAAGCCTATGTGGCCCTGGCTAAAGGACTGCATCATTGTTCCTCTGCGCTGATCAAATTCTCCCAGAATCAAGTTTTAGCCCTGCTGACTTAGAAACCCCGATCTCTAGTTAATTTCAGATTGTCCCTTGGAGGCTCTGCGCTGCCCCTGCGTGGGCCTGCATCACCCTCTCTAGGGTCTGCGTCACACTCTCTGATGGTTGCGCTGCCTCCTTTGCGTCTTTGCTGCCCTTGCTCTGCGTTGTACTCTTGGTCCTCCAACCAATCACTGCATCCACCCCTCACTGCTTCTCTAAATCACTCAAATCTGATCTTCATCCGAGCACTGCTCCGTCAGAAGAATTCGATCTCTTAGACTCTGTGTGTGTTCTCCAACTAACCCAAAGCATTCCTTTAATACTTTTCTCGTTGAGAAATCAATGGTCGTGATCTAATCACTCATCAACGACTAAGATTAGAGAAAGCTTGATCCACACCACTTAGAACATTCTCACCACATGTAAATTAATTCACTATAATTTTTCAATTTCCCTAAGACTTAGGGTCCCCATTAAAAAATTTAATTACTTGAATAACTTTTACACCAGGTGGAATTTCTCCAAACGATTTCTGGGTCCTGGAGATCTCATGTGTCCTATCCCCTCCACAAAGTTTCGGAGCTAGAGCACATCCGATGCTACCCAAAATCTCAACAAATCTTACCCTCAAGGGCCTAGATCTAGCTCCTCCTTCACTTGATCCCTTGATCCAACCTGCAAAAAATAAAATACAACACTCAAACCCTAAATATATACAAAATAAACCTAAAAACCCCAACCCAAGTAAGAAAAAAAATTTACAATTAAAATTACAAATTATACAAGGGTTTTTAAATGAATTTTGAGAAAATATTTTTTTATAATATTTTTTCCCTTTGAAGAATGGCTAAAACGCTTCAAAAAATTTATGCTCACTATAGCCCTAGCGAAGATTTAATCCACCATATAAAAGGTAAGGATCCAAGAAAAATGATCCTTGCCCACAGTCTGTGAACTTGGAGACCAAGGATTGAGTACCTACAAACACTATATTATCTCAAGACTCAAAATAATCAAATAAAGCACCACATAGGAAGCCCGTAGTCAATACATACCACAGATCAATGAACAAGAACACCTCAAATTGCACCCCAAAGTCTTTTATTATAGTAGAAAAAATAGTTCCTAGCGAGACAATAGTTTACAAAATGCTTCAACAACAATTCTAGCCAGAAATCAAGATGACTAGAGGCTCAACTGACTCTAATTTATAGATAAATCCTCTAAGTGGAAAAATAACGGCTAGTTTCTTTGATCCTTGTCAAAATAATCTTGGTCTTTGATAAACACTTCAAGTTCTTTTAATCTTGGCCCTTGATTTTTTATTTTTGAGGAATTTTCGAATTTAACATTTAATTACATTTTAATTAGCTCAAAATAAATTATTTTGGACTAATTTCCTCAAAAATTTGACTTTGACTTAACCACCATGGTCTAAGGGTCCAAATTTTCTTGAAATATACAACATTCCTTTGGTGGAGGACTTTTAATAATTGATTCCTTTAAGACACACAAATTTTTCCACTTGCAAAATTTATTTTCCTAAGACAATTTAACTTGACTCTAATTAATTAATTTTCTGGCTTAGGATTTAATTTTATTTTGCCAGAAAGGTTAATTAATTTTATACATAAGGGAATTTAATTATTTTTCCACCCTCTAATGCATAGGATTTTACATTTTCAACCCTCAAAGGGGGAATACACATTTGGATAGACCCTCAAGACACATAACCCATCTATGACACAATATTATCTAGTAGACCAAGTGATTTGTAATAAAATAATTAAGCCAACTAGCTTAAATTATTTCCAAATCACTTTTACATTAGACTCAACTAAAACACTAGGACTCACCTAAGATTTTGACAATAAATTTCACCCTAGCTTTGGGGGTTTAAGCTGGAGGAGAAAAAACTCTTTTGATTAGCTGTGCTTAGAAACACAGCTAATCAATGAGGTTAAAAACCTCCTAGGATGAAATTCGTCACCAAAATTATTGGCTTACCTAGGTTGTTACATATACTCAATGTATTACTAGGATCATTTACATTATACACTTGCAGAATGGGTTGACCATGACACACAGACTGCTGATAGGTGACCCGATCCTTGTTGAACACTTCCACTTCCTTGGAACTTTGACAATTTGAATGCGCAACATCTGGCTCCATATGGGGACATGTTGCTTCCATGAAGTAACGTGAGAACCCAAGAATCCTACATCCAAGAAAACAGAAGTTCATCAAATAGATATCCATTCAACACCGAAATCATCATGCATATATAGAAATATCGTTGGAACAAAAAACGTACTCTAATAAACTGAAATATAAATGACATAATATAAATGCGAAAAGAACAATTATCTACTGACATGAAATAAAAGGGAGTAGGGTTAGAGATACGATACAAGATGATGCCCTATGGCATTAGATGTCATTGATGAGGAACAATCTCGGGCATCTGTCCACTGACTGCTAGATCACTTGGTTGCTTTTCAGATGTCCCGTGCTGAAGTTTGTCCCTCTTAGGTTTGTGTGACTGGTCATCACAGCGCTGCATATCTTTGTTAATCTGAAATCCTCTTCTTTTTCTGCTTGGCGGAGGGTGGAAAAAATTACATATCTCTGACTCAAAATGAGGCAGATGCTCCTATGGCACAACCTGTTCACCGTTTTCCAACTTCTTTAGAACTTCCACGTGGTACCTTCTGTCTACCTCTCTGTATAACCTTACCTTTCCACCTGCCACTGCGAGAATAATGTGATAAGATAAATCCATCTGAATGTCTCCATCTAAGTCAGCTACAAACTTCTTGGAGAGAAGCATTCCCCACACATCTAGTACATCAATTATGGCTATATCCATGGTGATGATTATGTATGATAATCAGCTAAGGAAACCTGTAGATCTTTAACAACACTAAAGACTTCTAATTTTCTAGAATCCATAGAGAAAATGTTATGGTAAGGCCTAGAAATTCTTAAGTTCAATTGTTCCATAACTTTCTTAGTCATAACATTTGTAGATGCACTAGAATCAAGCATGCAGTTGTGGAGTAATCTGTCATTTATGTCCAAAGTAAGAAAGAACGACTGATGATCCTCATTAGTCATATAGCAGTTAATATCTTTCAACTTAATTTCTTCATCTTTGGAATTTTCGATATTGCCCTGCTGAGCCATACCCAAAGCCCTGAAGAACGATGCTCTTTGAGATGGAATCTTTAAAAGTTCAAGCATTGGGACAAACATCTTAATGTTATTTATCCAAGCAACTCAATCCACGTTCAAACCAAATCTATATCTTTCAGCGGGAACTTGATTATTTTGACTTTGACCTTTACCCTTCTTTTGATATGTATAGCCTTTACTCTTTGCAAGCTCTAGAACTTGTTCCTGAGTCGGTTTCTCACCATATGCATGAGTAATGTGGTCTTTTTCTTCACCAAAGGTGTTTATTGCGAAGGCTGAAGAAATCATATTAGTGCATCGACTTTCATTCGACTCATCTTGACTTGCATTATTATTTTGTTGATTTCTACCTTCCTCTAAGATTCTTCTAGCAAAGGCACATGTGCTTTCTTCATGAAAATTGTCACAAGGTATGCAGAAGGGAATAGATTCATCAACCATGTTGGTAGACTTGAGTGGTGTAGGAGGCCTTTGATCGTTTGAGGAATTCCTTCTTGGCCATTGATTGTTGTTGTTACCCCTATTATTATTATTGTTCTTGGGAGGCATGCTCTGCATTTGCATCCTAGTATTCCTTTCCATCTGTATTAGTTGATTATGCATGTCACTTATTTGCTTGGCATGTTTCATTTCCATTTCTCTAAACAATTGGGTTTATTCCTTTACAATTTCTGACTCTTCTTTAACTTTGACTGGACCTCTTTCATAACCATGGAATTATGATTTTCTTGAAGCCTTTTTATCTTTTTCTAACTCTTCAGTTGTGCTTTGCGAGACAGCTAAGGTAACAGGGTGAGCACGTCTTATCTCATACTGTACTTCTACATGATAAGCTTCAAGGTACGTTTCCAAGATTGTTTTATTAGGAGGCTTATAATCCTGAGTCATATCTTTTAATATTTTGTTGAACCTCTGGTTAACTTCTACCACCGTTTCATTTTCTTTCTTCTTAATGGTATTGAATTCCTTTACCAAGTATTTTCATTCCCTCCTATCCCCATATGTCTTTGAATGCGTTGAGGAGGGTTTCCAGAGAGTCAAAGGAATTATCGGCCTTGTCGTGGAACCAGTCAAGTGCACCACTTTCCAATGATAAGACAAATAGTTTCATCTTGACATCTTCATAATTATATTTCATAGAATGAGCATATCTTTGGGAGGAACAAAGTAAACTTCTTCATATGTTCTTCAGTATTGATAGCAGGTGTCATTCATGGAACGAAATGAGTGTACTTAATTGATTCACAAACACAAAGATAAAATTATTTCCCGTGACACAAAGGATTCCTATCATGAAGTCCATGCTAATGATCCCCACTTTTGATTCAGAATTGGCAGTAGCTACAATAGTCCTAGATTCTTCAGAGCCATTTTGTTTCTCTGACAAATCTCACATGATGCAACAAAAACTTCACATCTGTTTTAAACCCTGTTACCCACCACTTTGTGGGTGATATCCCTAGGAGAATTTTTTTTTCTCCAATATGGTCCTCAGCCGGCAGCAAGCAAGCCCTTTCAGGCACCAACTAGCTCGTTGTGCCATTTCTCCACCACCTGAGCCAACCATGTGGTCCCTCACCCATCTGTCATGATTGCATGTTTAAAGGTGGGCCTCCCGAACTTGAAGGTATGTCTTGTCATTTGGTAATTGAGATTGAATTTTCGTATCATGGACACTTTTGGGCATGAATTAATGGGGGGATTCGGCGAGAAGAGTGAACTTAGTTTGTGCCTATGTCACAGGGTTTTCTGAATTTGAACCTTGAGGTCGAAATTCAGCGAACCCAATTTTTTTTTTTAATTCGTTCAAGTTCGACAAACCTGATAGTCAAACCTCAAGTTCAAACCTAAACAAATTCAAATTTAAAGTCAAACCTAAAGGTGAATTTTATGAATTTTTTTATGAGGTTCGAGGTTAGCGTCCCGGCGGATTTTATTAGCAGTTTTAAAGTTTATGATAAAAACCATGGGCAACCCACGATTTTATCATATTCAGCTTCCCGCCAATTATTTTCTTGCAATGCCATGAGTTGCCTTTATTTACCAATGGTTGTTGATTAATTTTTACAAACCAACTTCAGTCTTCAACTCTCGAGTCTCGAGCTTACTCGCTCTGGAGTTTGTAGTGTTGTCGTTGTGTGCTATATTCCCTGCAATTTCCTGAATAGTGAGGTCGAGTATTTCTATTGATGGACGTTGTTTGTCCCTAGACCGTGGACTTGAAGTGAATCACACTTTTGATTTGTAAATTGCAACCTGTAGGCTAGAGGATGTGGGCTTGTGGGTGGGTGCACCGTGCTACTACAATACTACTTAGTCGTTGGCAGCTGCTACCGTTCGACATTCAGTTGGGCTCGTGGGTAGTGGCTCGTTTTGGACTCCTTCCAACTACTAAATCCCAACTCCCAACAACGTTTTACAGGCTTTCCGCTTCAGGACATAGGTTAGTAACTAGTACCACTGACCCAATGTTACATTCTAATTCCAGTATGATTTCTACTGTGACATGTAGGCTATTAATATAGAGAAAGTAAACTCCGCTCTAGTCACACAAAAAATTCACTGTTAGGGTTTACATTCACTTTTCTTCCCTGTGTTGAAGTCGACCAGGCCTTCAACTACTCAGATTCCAGAGATGGTTCTTAACCTTGAAACTTGAAAGTTGAAAGTTTTAAAACTAGCGTGTTTACATCCAGAGTTTAAAAGTAATATTCCCTCTCCATTATCAATGACAGGCAGTGTGTAAAGGAAAAGCTGGTGGGCTACCTCCCTTTTCATTCAAAAGATTTAATCCATAAATTACAATATGGATTCAATATTCAGATCGAAATTTTTTTGTATAATAAGCATAGACATTCAACTCTGTTCTGGAATATGTATGTATTTTTTTATTAGTTGATAACATCGATTTTTTTAAGGGTTGATATTCATATAATGTACCTTCTCAATAAAGTCAAATTGCACCAACAAATTTTAGCTGTAAAACTCTTGTAGAGCTTGCACTTTATCATTATTATGTTCACTGATATAGACTCAAGTGTAACTTGTAAGTTGTAGCATATCTTTTAATTTCCTTTACAGTTATAACATAATATATTATAATGTACTATGTATCTTTTAGATTTTAACTTGATATTGATAATTTTTTCAAAACTTAATCATTAAAATATTAAAAATAGTTTTTAAAAATAATTTTTGTATGTTTTATATTAGTTTTATTTAAAATTCAGTTATAAATTTTAGAATGGTAAGAGTATGTTAAATTGAATTATGTATTTAAAAATGTGGTTTATTTGTATTTTTATTTTATTATCTTTATCATTTATTTAAATTTTAATTATAGTGTGCAAACAAAATGCATAAATATTTGCAATGGCACCTCCAAAATCAATAGCAGAAGCATGGAAATATGTGAAGAAATTGGATGGGCCTCATGGGAGACATCTTAAATACAAACTATGCAATGACGAGTATGTTGGGTCTTTAACTAGAGTGATGGACCATTTGTTGTCTATCTCTAATGGTAAAGGAGGTGGTGTTGATGGTTGCAAGAATGTGTCTTCAAAGCTCAAGGAGATACTTCAGAAAGACTATGACAAACTGAAAAATGCCAAGCAGGTGAAAGAAAACAAAAGGCAGTGTGTTCAAATAGAAATTGCAATGAATTGTAGCTCATTTTCCTCACTCTCCTCGAACATGGTTGGCATTGGAAGTTCATCTCAGCCAAAGATCAATAAATCAAGTGGGACAACAACATTAAAATCTCTTTGGAAGCCCAAGCAAAAGCAAGAAGTTGATGATGCTATAGTTGATATGTTCTTTGAATCTGCCATTCCATTTGATGTGGCAAGAAATCCTTATTTCATCAATGCATGTAAGATGATAGCATATTTTGGTAAAGGATATGTCCCTCCTAGTTCTGAGACTAAAGGACAATTCTTTTGTGTTGATTTTTGGGTAGCATCGGATGTGCTCTAGCTCCAAAATTTTGTGGAGGGGCAAGAACACATGAGATCTCCAAGACCCGGAAATCGTTTAGAGAAATTCTACCCGGAGTGAAAGTTATTCAAATAATTAATTATTTTAAATGGAGCCTAAGTTAAAACTTAGGAAATAAAAATAATTAAAGTGAATAAATTTAAATGTGGGTGAGAAGCTTCTAAGTGGCAAGGATCAAGTTTGTTTTAATCTTAGCTGTTGATTAAGGATTAGATCATAGCCATTGATTTCTTAACAAGAAAAGTATAAAGGAAGGCTTGAGGGTCAGTTGGAGAACACACATTGTGAGTGAATCTGGAGATTGAATTCTTCTGACGGAGCAGGGCTCGGACGAAGATAAGATTTGAGTGATTCAACAGCAGTGAGGGGCAGAAGCAGTTATTGGTCGGAGGACCAAGAGTACATCACAGAGAGGCAACAACAACAATAGAGGACGCACCGCAGCCACTGGGAGAGGTGACGCAATCCCCTGAAGGGGTGACACAGGCCCACGCAAGGACTGCGCAAAGCTTCCAAGGGACAGTCCAAATTTCGCTGCAGATCGAGGTTTCTAAGCCGGGAGGGTTGAAACTCGATTTTCTGAGAGGAAAATCAACGTAGAGAAGAGGTGACACGGACTTCAGCCATCCCCACGCAGGCCTACACATCTACTATGCAGAGGGAGCTGGGGTTTCACCATTTCGGATCATAGATCAGCCAGGACTTGTAGTGTGAGGTAAAACTCACTATTTTATCCGTCTGTCGATGATTTTCTCTATTGGGTGAGCCAAATTTTGGCACCCTAGTTGTACTCAGAATATTGTTGCTTAATAATACAAACCCTCAGATCTTCTGCACTGGTTTTCCCACAGTGGGTTTTTCCGGGGATGTTAGTCCAAAAATAGTGTGTTCTTTGTGTGATTGTCTCATTTATTTTTCAGTACTTGATCTGTATATTGGTGTAGGTTGTTTAGTATTTCCATTAATATTTACTAAATAAATCTGTAAAACTCGCTAAAGGAAAATACAAGTAGGTAATGCAAATCATTAATTGCAGTAGGATTTTTGTATGTTTAGATTTAGAAATCTTCACATGGTATCAGAGAAATTGCAGATCAAGGAGGACTGAAGCCATCAGCGAAAGGACAGAAGAAAATCTGCAGCGGGAAAGCAGTTGTCCCGAAAGACAGCGTAGTCCTAGGCAGGAGAGGCAGAGGAAGGGGGATGCAGTCACCTGGGAAGGCTCACGCAGAGCCTGCATCAGCCTATTCGGGTGACGTTGTAGCTGCAGAAGGCAGCAAAGTGCTTGTTGGGTCAGTGTAGAGGTTGTTGAGTCTCAATTTTCCGGTTGTCGTGGCTAGACGTGCAGTACAGTTTCTTTCTAGAGTTGCTGGTGGGGAGCTGATTTTGTTGGTGCAGAACAGTGTCTACTGGGGCAGAAGCAAAGTAGAGGAAATCAGTTCCTCGGAAAATTTCTTGCCAAGAAGTCTAGATCCAGTGTTGAACAGCAGCAAAGAGAGATCAAAGAGGAGTGCTTCGACATTTGTTGGCAGAAGGATTTCCGCGAAGGAAATTGAAATTCAGAGGGGGCTTGTTCCTTCGAAATCCAGATCCGAGTTTTTCTGGGGCAACAGAAGAAGAGGGAGAAAGGAACTTGTTCGACACTTAGTTGAGCAGAAATGGTCGTGAATGGACTGAGGGATTAGGACAGGTTGGATGGAGCATCCAACTTTGTCATCTGGAAGGCTAGGATCTTGGCAATTTTGGATGAACATTGCATCAAGGATCATGCCTTGAACACGATTGTTGTTCCGGTAGATGTACGAGGAGGCTCAAGCAAAAGCAAAACACATGATCATGGATGGAGTCAAGGATCATGTGATCCCACATATTGTTAAGAAGAACACATAAAGGGAAATGTGGGAGGCCTTGACCACTTTGTACTAGGGATCTTCCATCCAAAGGAAGATGTTGCTTGAGAATCAACTGAGATTGTTTCAGATGCAGAAGGGAGAAGAAATTGATCCTTTCCTTATAAGATTGCAAGGGATCTGAGATCAGCTAGCTTCCATAGGGGCTACACCAAATGGTGGACTTACGGTCAGGACTGCCCTAAATGTAGTCACTGAAGAGTGGGAAACTTTTGTCCAAGGTATTTTGGGCAAGGCATCTCTTCCAAGCTGGGAGGAGATTGTGAAAATTTCTGAATCTAAGTTACAAAAATCCTACTGCAGAAATCTGATTTACATTACCTACTTGTTTTCATTAATTTAACAAGTTATTTTCTGAATGCTTCAGGAAAATATTAATGTAAATACGTTGCAGCCTACACAAATATACAGATCAAGTACTGAAAAAATAAATGAGGCATTCAGACAAAGGACACTTATTTTCAGACAAAAGTCCCTGGAAAAACCCAATGCGAGAAAATCGGTGCAGCAGTTTTGAGGGTTTATATTATTAAGCAATAGTAATCTGAGTACATCTAGGGTGCCATAATCTGGCCCACCCAATAGAGAAGATCCTTGGCAGACAGAAAAATCATGAGTTTTACCTCACTCTGTAAGTCCTGGCTTGATCTAGATCAGAAACTGGTGAAGCCCCAGTTGCCTCTGCGTTGCCTTTGCGCAGTAGATGCATATGCCTGTGTGGGTCTAGCTGGAGAATGAGTCACCCCTTCTCTGCACTAAATGTCCTCTCAGAAAATCAAGTTTCAGTCCTACCGACTTAGAAACCCTAATCTCCAACAATTTCTGGACTGTCCCTTCGAGCCACTGCGCAGCCTCTTCATGGGCCTGCATCACCCTCTCTGGGATCTACGTCACCTCTCCTAGTGGTTGCGTCAGTTCCTCTGCGTCTCTGTTGCCTCTCTTCTATGTACTCTTGGCCCTCCGACCAACAACTGCTTTTGCCCCTCACTGCTGCACTGAATCACTCAGATCAGATCTTCGTCCAAGCACTGCTCTGTCAGAAGTATTCGATCTCTAGATTCAGACTCTGTGTGTGTTCTCCAACTAACCCTCAAGCCTTCCTTTATACTTTTCCAGTTGATGAATCAATGCCCGTGACTTGATCCTCGTCACTTAAAAGCTTTTCACCCACATGTTAAATTAATTCACTTTAATTATTTAAATTCCCTGAGTTTTAACTTAGGCTCCATTTAAAATAATTAATTATTTGAATAACTTAAGCTTCGGGTGGAATTTCTCCAAACGATTTCTCGATCTTTAAGATCTCATGTGTTTTATGATTTATCCCCTCCACAAAGTTTCGAAGCTAGAGCACATCTGATGCTACCCAAAAATCAACGCTCCCTCTTAGCGAGGAATGTGCTCTAGCAATACTTCTTCACTAGAAGCATCACCCTAATCCACGACATCGATCCTTTGCGATGCTTCCCCTCATCCACTACGTTGTTGCTATCGTAACTATCCTTATCTGTGCCACTAAGCTTACTACATTTGTCTCGCAACTCTCTCAATATGTTGCATCATGTTTATATGCTTTGTATTTCTTCTTCTTTGTAACCTGGGTTGTTGAGGTTAAGCAACTTAAACCCCCACTTGGCATATTGGTGGATGGATATCTCGTTATTTGGAACTACACTGCTAATTTGTGCTAACCCCCTCTAATGCCATTTACTCTTCTTCTCCCAATAGTATGCTTGTTCTTTGCCCTGTTCTTTGTTGTCGGACTCGGCACTCTCGCTCTTCTTGCTGTTGTCCACTCACCTTGCATCGGTGTGCCGTCATTTGGTCATCATTAAGGGCTCCCGTAGCCCTATGTGATCCAAGAGTTTGGGACCTCAAGGATCCTGCCCCCTGTTGAAATTTGGTTACCGGAGGACAGGTGGTTCCCTAAGGCTTTGATCTTTGGCCTAGGGAAAAGTGTCCAAAAGAATTTAATTTTTTCTCCTAAAGTGACTTTATAAAGTTATAAAATCAAATCTAATTTAAAAGTGACTTTAAGTGATAAAGTTACTAAAGTCTAATTTTAAAGTGACTTTAATAAAGTCAATGTAAAATTAGAAAGGAAAAGTGACTTTGGAAATAAATGACTAAGTGGGTCTTTATTAAAGTGGGGTGAATTAAAAAATAGAAAATGAGATTTAAATGAGCCTTTAATCTCAGCCCTAGATCTAAATCTGTTTCAGCCATTGGATTTAGGGATTCCCCAAAAGTCACTTAGGGTTAGGTTAAAGGAGGAAAAAGAGGAAAAAGTCATTCATTCTTTCATGAGCAGATTGAGAGAGGAGGAGAGAAAGCTGAAGAGTAATTTCTGAGCAGAGGGAGAGCAGCAAAGGCAGCAGAGCAAATCCGTACAGCAAGAGGGCACACTTCCCAAGGCTGAAAATCCATACAGCAGAGTTTCATTGGCACACTAACCGAGGCAGAAAATCCGTACAGCAGTTTGCATGGTTTTCGAGAGAGGGGCAGCACTATTTTCGAGGAACTGGAACAGCAGCAAGGAGCACAGTTTTCTAGGCTGATTTTCTGGGCACGAAAATTGAGAAAGGGGGCTGTTGTCCTATCCGTACGGAATCCGTACAGTCCGTATGGTCATTCCTGGCATGTTTTTCGAGGCAACAAAGACAACATTTAATGCTGTAATTTCTCTGTAAAATTTTTGCTTGCTATTTGGCATGGTTTTCAAGGTAGAGGTGGCACGAAAGTCGAGATAAGTGATTTTTGTGTTTGTTATAATTTTATGTGTATTACTACTCACTGTAAAAGCATTTTTCAAAAATAAAAGAGAAGCTTTCAGACTGGTTTTCCCCAAGAGTTGTAGGGGGTTTTTCCAAGTTCACCTTGACCAAAAATCACTGTGTTAAAATGTGTTGAATGGCAGTTTTTAGCTTGCTGATTTTTATTTCTGCATTTTCCAGCATTCTGTAAATTTTCCGAAATTTGTGTTTTCAGCAAAAAATTATTTTCCTGTTGTTGAATGTAAGGATATGGGAAAGGGCATTTAACTAAAAGGAGAAATAAGGTGAAACTGAAAACCGAGGTGGGAAAACAGGAAATTTCTACACCCCCCTCTACAGTTCAAAGAACTACAGATCAATGTCGCCCCAACTCTTCTCCCGAGGCACATAAGTACTCATGGCACAATCATCATCATCCTTCACTACAGCAGCCTTCGAGTCAGATTCTTCTTTGCCCTTCTTCTTCAGAGGACATTATGTGACGAAATGTCTCAATTCATCACACCTAAAGCATCTGACCTTCGACAGGTCCTTCTTCCTTCTCTGTTGCCCATGTTGTCCCTTAGATGCGAGAGCCGCATCTTCCTCTTCCTCCTTATTGAATTTGATCCCCATGCTACTACTTCCGGCCTTGGTCAATCTTCTAATCTCTTCCTGTCGAAGAGATGCCCACATCTCCTCCCAATTTGGAAGAGCGGCCCTGCCCAAAATACCTTGGACAAAGGTTTTCCAGTCTTCGGCACTGCATTCAGGGCAGTCTTGACCATAAGTCCATCATCTGGTGTAGCCCCTATGGAAGCTAGCTGATCTTAGATCGCTTGCAATCTAATAAGGAAGGGGTCGATCTCTTCTCCCTTCTGCATCTGACACAGTCTCAGCTGATTCTCAAGCAACATCTTCTGTTGGATGGAAGTTCCCTGGTACATAGTAGTCAAGGCCACCCACATTTCCCTTGTTGTGTTCTTCTCAACAGTATGTGGGATCACATGATCCTTGACTCCGTCCATGATCATGTGTTTTGTTTAGCCTGAGCCTCCTCGTACTTCTTGAGAGGATCAATATCAACTGGAACAATAATCGTGTTCAAGGCATGATCCTAGATGCGATTTTCATCCAAAACTACCAGGATCCTGGCCTTCTAGATAACAAAGTTGGATGCTCCATCCAACCTGTCCTGATCCCTTAGTCCATGTGCGGCCATCTCTGCTCAATCAAAAAATGTCGAACTAGTTATTTCTCCCTGTTTTGTTGCTGCCCCAGCAAAACTCGAATTTGGGTTTCTTTGGCGCTAGAAACCCTCTAAAGAACAAGCTCCCTCTAAATCTTGATTTCCTTCACGGAAATCCTTCTGCCAACAAATGTTGAAACAGTCCTCTCTGATCTCTCTTTCCTGCTGATCAACATTGGATCTAGACTTCTGGGCAATAAGTCTTCTGAGGAACTGCTTCCTTCTACTTTGCCTCTATTGCACAAGACACTATTCTGCACCAACAAAAACAATGCCCCGCCAGCAACCCCAGAAGAAAATCGAACTGCTCCTCCAGCCACGGCAACCGGAAAAAAATTTGAGGTTCAAAACCTTTGCGTTAGCCCAGCAAGCACTGCACTGCCTCCTACAGCTACAACATCACCCTAGCTAGCTGACACAGGCTCTGCGTTAGCCCTCTGGTGACTGCGTCACCCTTCCTCTACCTCTTTCTGGTTCAGCGCTGTCACTCGGGACAGTTGCCTTCCTGCTGCAAATTTTCCTTCTTCCTTTTGCTGATGGCTTCAACTCTACTTGATCTGCAACTGCTCCGATACCATGTGAAAAATTATGAATCTAAGTTACAGAAATCCTACTGCAGAAATCTGATTTACATTACCTACTTGTTTTCATTAATTTAACAAGTTATTTTCTAAATGCTTCAGGAAAATATTAATGTAAATACGTTGCAGCCTACACAAATATACAGATCAAGTACTGAAAAATAAATGAGGCATTCAGACAAAGGACACACTTATTTTCGGACAAACGTCCCAAGAAAAACCCAATGTAGGAAAACCGGTGCAGTAGTTCAAATTGTTTATATTATTAAGCAACTGTAACTTGAGTACATCTAGGGTGCCATAATCCGGCTCACCCAACAGAGAATATCCTTGGAAAATAGAAAAATCGTGAGTTTTACCTCACTCTGCAAGTCGTGGTTGATCCAGATCAGAAATTAGTGAAACCCAGTTGCCTCTATGCAGTAGATGCATAGGCCTTCGTGGGTCTAGCTGAAGACTGAGTCACCCCTTCTTTGCGTTGATCTACCTCTCAAAAAATCAAGTTTCAGCCATGCCGGCTTAGAAACCCCGATCTCCAACAATTTTTGGACTCTCCTTTGGAGCCACTGCGTCGCCCCTGCGTGAACCTTGCATAGGCCCGCGTCACCGTCTTTGGGGTCTGCGTCACCTCTCCTGGTGGTTGCACTGGTTCCTCTGCGTCTTTGATGCCTCTCTCTTATGTACTCTTGGTCCTCCGACCAACAACGACTTCTGCCCCTCACTACTGCACTGAATCACTCAGATTTGATCTTCGTCCGAGCATTGCTCTGTCAGAAGAATTCGATCTCTAGATTCAGACTCTGTGTGTGTTCTCCAACTGACTCTCAAGCCTTCCTTTATACTTTTCTAGTTGATGAATCAACAGTCATGATCTAATCTCTAATCAACGGCTAAGATCAAATTAGACTTGATTCTCGTCATTTAGAAGCTTCTTACCCACATGTTAAATTAATTCACTTTAATTATTTAAATTCCCTAAGTTTTAACTTAGGCTCCATTTAAAATAATTAATTATTTTAAAATAACTTAAGCTTCGGGTGGAATTTCTCCAAACGATTTCTGGGTCTTGGAGATCTCATGTGTTCTAGCCCCTCCACAAAGTTTCAAAGCTAGAGCACATCCGATGCTACCCAAAAATCAACAGAGATGTTGGAAGCTCTTCGACAAGAAGAGATCAGACGGTGGACCAAGGCGAGAAGCAGCAGTAAAGGGATCAAAGTCAAGAAGGAAGTGTAAGATGCGGCTCTCACATGTAAGGGACAACAAGGGCAGCAAAGAAGGAAGGACCTCTTGAAGGTCAGATGCTTCAGATGTGGGGAAATGGGACACTTTGCCACGCAGTGCCCTCTAAAGAAGAAGGGCAAAGAAGAATCTGACTCGAAGTGTAATATTCCCAAATGGGAAAAGCAAGAATATAGTGCAAAATGCTGGAACAAATGTCTAAATCATCATTTAAAAGCAAGAGGCCAATATGGAGACCTTTCATGTGTTATAACAGCAGCAAAATATGTATAATTAATGGCCCATAAGATACACAACAAGAAAGTACAAGCCTCCAATGGACAAAATCCTCAAGATGAGGTGCTGCAACTATATATAAAAGCTGGAAGACCCTTGCAGCGTTATTTTATTAGCTCTGCTACAACAAATGATTATACATCAGATCTAGGGTTGATATGTGCCTCAAAAGATAGATCTATTTCAGATCTGAACACTATACAACCTCCTTTGAAGATCCCCTTAAGGGTTTTTAGCAAAACACCATGTACAAGATGTAGATCTAAGCTTTAAGGCTACAGATCTACTGCAAAATACAGATCTGGAAAGTGTGGCTGATCTGATATGATCAATACAACAGCCTCCCCCAATAGATCCTCCAAGTGAAAAGCAGATCCCCTTCACTAGAAAATCAGCTCTCCAAATGGTGTGCCAAACCACCCTGCAACTCCTCCTACAGAAATAACGCAAATCTGGAAGTAAACTGCGCTATAGGGATGAATAACCAGTTGGCCTGATGCCAAGATCTGAAAATAAGCACAAAGCTCTTCAATATTGTCCTCCCAATGGAAAGGAAGCATCCTCCACTGAAAATGAGCAATGAAATGGCCTAGATCTAGAGATCTAGTCTCCACTTGCTGCAGCCTGCAAAACAACCAAACCCTCAACAAGATCTGTGCTGTAAATGAAAGATGAAGCTTGGCCTTAAGCTTGATAGTGGACAATGTAGTACAAGACTCCTCCAAGAGCTTCTCAATGCAAGAGGTGGGATTCCTGTTCAAGAACACCCTGTGCTAAACAGCACTCTATCTCAGCTAAATAGCAAGAGAAAGATATATGTCTAAACAGACCATATATTCAGAAATATAACAAACCCAAGCATAATGAATATGGTTGCCATCCTCTTCCTTAAATAAGATATGAGCTTGCAAACCGTAAGCCCCATCCAATAAAAGCACTACTTCCACACAAAGCATCTCCATCTAAAATTGTGTTGTCTTTCATGATGACCACTCCTCCATGACAGTGTTGTTGATTTGGTCAAGGTTGACCCAGTCAAAGTGATCCAGCCCCTTTTCACACCAAAGGGTGTTTAATTAAACTGCCAAGATTTATCTCCTTCACATTGGCATTGATTTATTTCATTATTAAGGAGAATTATGGACCTCCTTTGACCTCTTATTCTTTAAACAAAGCAGCAAAACAAAATTGAATATTCCAACTAGCTCATGGCTAATTGGGAATATTACAGTCCTCCTTTCCCAAATGTTGCTTGTCCTCAAGCAACTAACAAGGTGAGTGTTGCAAACCTCCATCATTGGTGACACCAACATGTGATAATCCTCCCTCATAAACTAAGTGTTCACCAATCCATCCCCCCATGAATTGCTCCTCCAAAGTTCTCATGAGATGCAAGTAATCCATCCCATAAGGAGACAATAGTTCAAATGAAACAAATATGGTTTGCCCAATGTTCTCCTTGAAACATGTAGCATAATGAACATGGAGAATCTCTCTCCCATAGGGCACATACAATCCTCCCATCCTCCCTCCAAGCATTCCCATAAAAAGTACAAGTACATCATCAATGTATGGGACCAAAATTAAGTACAAACAAACAGAAATTTGTGCATATGGAAGTGGGTCATAGTCCCACATGTGGAACCAACGCAGTGAATCTCTTGACTACCTCAGATAATGATGTGGTAAGTGGTTTCCCCACCACTTGTTGCCCAAGTCATCTCACCATGGCTGAAAGTATGAGATATGTTTGGTGCTTTTGGAATGCACCCACAATGATACAAAATCTCCCTTTGATCTCCAAGGGAGTGGCCATGTTCAGAAATTTTTGTGGCCCAAAGTTGGCCATGAAGTTTATATGGAATGATACTCCTTCTTGGAGCTATGGCCTGCATATACATGGTAAAAGAATGCATATGTTCATTAAATAAAACATTAGGTACACACGCATATTCTTCACCAAAATTTCTCCTCAAACAAATGGAGTGGTGCATAGATGTATCTCCTCTCATTTCAAAAGAGGAAAGAGGTGGTTGAATTAACTCTTTCATAGAGTCATGTCTCTTCTCCAACTCGACATGGATCATGCATCTTTGAAAATGTTGATATAGTTCCTCTTCAAAGCCCTTCCAAGTGTAGCTTCCCATGAAAGTTTGTATGCCTTCATGGAATATGTATGGCTGAAAAAGAACTCTTCATAAAGTCTTTGTAGCAACTTCTCCTTAAGCTTGGAGGCTCTAGATAAGAAGATCTTACCATGATAGTAGATGACTCCTTTTTGGACTAAATAGCCCTCTTCATGTAGCTGGTCATCAAGTATCATGCATGTGAAAAGATCCTAGGAATAATCCACCAACAGTTGGGATTTCCAATATGGATCAATCTCCCATAGTGACAGCGTTGATGATCTATCACAAAGAACATTTGTCATATGGCTGCTCTCCTCCTTGACATCCCCCGTGTCAAAGGTACATGTTGGAAGGTCATTCCTTCCATGCTTCTCCTCCCACAGCGCAGAATCTGAAATGAGAGTGGGTAATGATGATGTTGGGAGAATGTCTCCCTCCTCGATGATCCTACCCAAGACTCCCAGCGCTGTATCATGGTCTTCTAATGCTCCCATTCCTCCTGGATCTATGCTTGGAGCATCGTGTTGTGAGACATCTCTCACCAAATCTGAATCAGGTGGCCTCCCAGGTGGTTTGCCACTAAATAATAGTGTCTCATGCAGCAATCTCATAAGCATAATAGATGGGACTGTAAGGTCCTTGGTCCACTGCGCAAATCCATCTCTGATTTTTGTGTGGAAGTTGTATGTGAGGGATATGTGTGCATGCCTTTGATCATTTGAGCTTTGCCACTATTTCTATCCACCCATTCCATCTGCAAAGTCTTCCAATCAGTGGTGACTTTCCCCAAAGTAATCAACCATTGAACACCCAATATCACATTGGTGTCAGGTATGTCAACCACAAAGAAATGATCAGTCAATGTATAAGTTCCCATGGTGACTAATAATGATGGAACATAATGCATGCATTGCATAGTTCTATCTCCTGGGACCAAAACAGAAAATCCCTCAAAAGCATCAATGGGTATTGCCCTCCTTTGCACTAGTTGGGCATCAATAAAATTGTGGGTGGCCCCACTATCAACCAAAACAGAAACCCTCTGATTCAAGATGGAACCTTGAACTCTTAAGGTCAAGTACTTAGGTACTCCTCTCAATGATGCAAGAGCCCCTCCAATAGGAGCAAATGCTCCATTCCCATCTCCTGATGGTGTTGGTTCATCTCCTGCAATGTCAGTGTTGTGACCTCTTCTTGGTTCATCTTCTTCTTCCTCCTCATCATCTGAGAAGACCTCTATGTAGTGTGTCTTTCCTGTTGCACATCTATGTCCGGGTGCCCAAGATTCTTGGCAAGTGAAGCAAAGCTTCCTCCTTCTCAAATCTCTTCGGATATCATCATCAAGAGGTTTTTTATATTGGCTCTCCTTTGCAAGAGTAGCCTTCTCTTCTTTTCCCTTTAATGGAAAAGAGGGCTTATGTTGAAATGTTGCCTTTGCTTTTGCCAGGGCATTTTGAAGGTCTCTAGCCCTTTCAATGGCATCTTGTAGGGTAGTGGGCTTCGTAGACTTAACCAACCCATGAAGAGGTTCATCTAACCCATCAATGAACATATACACCCTTTTTGCTGCAGATAAATCAGGAACCATAACAGAAAGTCTCAAAAATTCAGAAATGTAAGTTTATGGATTACCTGATTGTTTTAGCTTTGCAAGGCTCATAAATGGTGCTTCAGGATCTCTTCTATCAAATATTTCCATCAGCCTTCTAGTGAACTCTGAATATGCAGTCACATTGGCATAACCCAATGTAAACAAGCCATGGAACCATCAGTCATGTGCTTCACCCTCAAGGTGCAACGCTGCAATCTTAATGGCCTCCATTTCTGGAACTTTGTTCAATTGAAAGTAGATGTCAAGTTTCCCTACCCATGATTTGGCAGTGCACTTAGATGACCCATCAAAGTTGGGTAAGAGAAATTTGCCCATAGTGTGGTGTCGATCATGATTCTGAATGAATCCACCACCTCTATTGTAATGCCTTGGTCTTCTATTGTCCTTGATTTGACAAAATTCTTGAAAACTCAAGTGGTCCTTGAATCCCTGAGTTTGAGATTCATACTCCATAAAATAGTCTTCAAGGGATTCTTGCTCTTGAAACCCTTCATTTCCCACAGCCAAAAATGTAGGCATAGTAGAGCGTTGGGAAACTTGTGGTTGATACACTGGTTGATCATTCTAGTGACGAGACATGCCAGAGCCTTCACCATGATGAAATCCTTTAGGGGATTCCTTCAATCTATCCATTCTCATCTCCTTGATCTCTCTAGCAATGTCTTGCATGGCTCTAAGAAGGATCTTAGGGAACTCCTTCTCTTCATCTTCACCTCCAGATAAAGGGGTTTTACCCTTGTCTTCTTTGTCATTTGTATAATCAAACTTCTGATGTCTTCTTCTTTGATACCTCTTCTCTCTATCAGTAAGAGGCTCTCCTTCTTCAGAAGACATTTTGGCTTTTCAAGATGCACAGGTTGTGCCAAGATTATGCTCTGATACCACTGTAATATTCCCAAATGGGAAAAGCAGGAATATAGTGCAAAACGCTGGAACAAATGTGTAAATCATCATTTAAAAGCAAGAGGCCAATATGGAGACCTTTCATGTGCTATAACAACAGCAAAATATGTATAAGAAATGGCCCATAAGATGCACAACAAGAAAGTACAAGCTTCCAATGGACAAAATCCTCAAGATGAGATGCTGCAACTATATATAAAAGCTGGAAGACCCTTATAGCGTTATTTTATTAGCTCTGCTACAGCAAATGATTATACATCAGATCTAGGGCTGATATGTGCCTCAAAAGATAGATCTATTTCAGATCTGAACACTATACAACCTCCTTTGAAGAACCCCTTAAGGGTTTTCAGCAAAACACCATGTACAAGATGTAGATCTAAGCTTTAAGGCTGCAGATCTACTGCAAAATACAGATCTGGAAAGTGTGGCTAATCTGATATGATCAATGCAATAGCCTCCCCCAATAGATCCTCTAAGTGAAAGGCAGATCCCCTGCACTAGAAAATCAACTCTCCAAATGATGTGCCAAACCATCCTGCATCTCCTCCTACAAAAATAACGCAGATCTAGAAGTAAGCTGCTTTGTAGGGATGAATAACCAGTTGCCCTGATGCCAAGATCTGAAAATAAGCACAAAGCCCTTCAATATTGTCCTCCCAATGGAAAGGAATCCTCCTCCATTGAAAATGAGCAATGAAATGGCCTAGATCTAGAGATCTAATCTCCACTTGCTGCAACCTGCAAAACAACCAAACCCTCAATAGGATCTGCACTGTAAATGAAAGATGAAGCTTGGCCTTAAGCCTGATAGTGGACAATGTAGTACAAGACTCCTCCAAGAGCTTCTCAATGGAAGAGGTGGGATTCCCGATCAAGAACACCCTGTGCTAAACAACACTCTATCTCAGCTAAACAGCAAGAGAAAGATATATGTCTAAACAGACCATATATTCAGAAATATAATAAACCCAAACATAATGAATATGGCTGCCATCCTCTTCCTTAAATAAGATATGAGCTTGCAAACCGTAAGCCCCATCCAATAAAAGCACTACTTCCACACAAAGCATCTCCATCTAAAACTGCGTTGTCTTTCATTGATGACCACTCCTCCATGACAGCGTTGTTGATTTGGTCAAGGTTGACCCAGTCAAAGTGATCCAACCCCTTTTCACACCAAAGGGTGTTTAATTAAACTGCCAAGATTTATCTCTTTCACATTGGCATTGATTTATTTCATTATTAAGGAGAATTATGGACCTCCTTTGACCTCTTATTCTTTAAACAAAGCAGCAAAACAAAATTGAATATTCCAACTAGCTCATGGCTAATTGGGAATATTACACGAAGGCTGCTCCAGCTCAGGCTAATGAGGATCGTGATGATGGATGCACCATGAGTGCTCATTCACCTAAGAAGTGGGGCGACATGGAGTTGTAGAATGAAACTACAGTGAGGGGCAGGATCCTTGAGGTGCCCAAACTCTTGGATCACATACGACTACGGGAGCCCTTAATGACAGTAGCAGAATGATGGGAATCAGTTGATGCGAAGGATGATGGAGCGACGATGGCAGAGCTA
Source organism: Pinus albicaulis (assembly GCA_034641835.2). Taxonomy (NCBI): domain Eukaryota; kingdom Viridiplantae; phylum Streptophyta; class Pinopsida; order Pinales; family Pinaceae; genus Pinus; species Pinus albicaulis. The sequence goes on from CM076583.1 coordinate 510,091,773, forward strand.
GAACGCCAAATTCTGAAGCAATGCACAGCAGAGGCAACAACAGCATCGCAGTGCACAGTGGTGCAACCCAGTGCAGAGCAGTTGCAGCAAAGTAGCATCAAAGGGTCAGCGAAGATTAGCAGCAGAGGAATCTGCAGCATCGAGGTGCATCCAGACTGACCAGTATGTCATTATTTGGGAAGTCTTTCAATTGCTTAACTCTCAGCAACTGAGTTTCAGTGCAGCAGTTAGCAGTGGCAGTGCTACGGGCAACATGATGCAACATTTTGAGAGGAAGTTGCAGTACAGATGCAACAGTTACAGTGGCAGAGTAATGGGCAGCGATACAAATTGCAATAACGCAATAGATGAAGGGCAGCAGGCCGAGCATCAACAACCCAGAGGACCGATGTTGTGGATCAGGGTGATGCTTCTGGTGAGAAGTATTGTTAAAGCACATTCCTCGCTAAGAGGGAGCGTTGATTTTTGGGTAGCATCGGATGTTCTCTAGCTCCGAAATTTTGTGGAGGCGCTAGAACACACGAGATCTCCAAGACCCAGAAATCGTTTGGATAAATTCCACCCGAATTGAAAGTTATTCAAATAATTAATTATTTTAAATGGAGCCTAAGTTAAAACTTAAGGAATTAAAATAATTAAAGTGAATTAATTTAAATGCCAGTGAGAAGCTTCTAATTGACAAGGATCAAGTTTGTTTTAATCTTAGCCGATGATTAAGGATTAGGTCACAGTCGTTGATTTCTCAATAGGAAAAGTATAAAGGAAGGCTTGATTGTCAGTTGGACAACACACACAGTGTGTGAATCTGGAGATCGAATTCTTCTAACGGGGCAATGCTCAGACGAAGATAAGATTTGAGTGATTCAATAGTAATGAGGGGCAGAAGCAGTTATTGGTCGGAGGACCAAGAGTACATAGCAAAGAGGCAGCAGAGACAACAGAAGAAGCAGCGCAGCCACTAGGAGAGGTGACGCAGTCCCATGAAGGGGTCACACAGGCCCATGCAGGGACTGTGCAAATCCTCCAAGGGACAATCCAAATTTTGCTATAGATCGGGATTTCTGAGCCTGGAGAGCTGAAACTCGATTTTCTGAGAGGCAGATCAACGCAGAGAGGAGGTGATGCAGACTTCAGCCATCCCCACGTAGGCCTACGCATCTATTGCATAGAGGCAATGCAGAGGGAGCAGGGGTTTTGCCAGTTCGGATCTTGGATCAACTAGGACTTGCAGTGTGAGGTAAAACTCACTATTTTATCTGTCTACCAAGGATTTTCTCTGTTGGGTGAGCCGGATTTTGGCACTCTAGTTGTACTTAGAACACTGTTGCTTAGTAATACAAACCCTCAGATCTACTGCACTGGTTTTCCCACGTTGGGTTTTTCCAGGGACATTAGTCCAAATATAAGTGTCCTTTGTGTGATTGTCTCATTTCTTTTTTAGTACTTGATCGGTATATTGGTGTAGGCTGCTTAGTATTTGCATTAATATTTATTGATTAAATATGTAAATAACTTGTTAAAGGAAAATACAAGTAGGTAACGCAAATCAGTTAATTACAATAGGATTGTTGTATGTTAGATTCAGAAATTTTCACATTTTGAAGAGGTCAAAAGAAATGGTGACAAATAGATTGCAAAAAGACTCTTGGAGGAAAATAGGGTGCACAATTTTATCAGATGGTTGGTCAGATATGAATCATAGACCTCTAATTAATGTGTTGGTTCATTGCACTAAAGAGGTACTTTTTTTAAGGTAGTTGATGCATAAGAAAATAAGAAGACCTTTGAATACATTTTCAAGATTTTAGAGGAAGCTATTCTTGAAGTTGGAGAAGCAAATTTGGTCCAAGTTGTCACTGATAGTGCTTCAAATTGTGTAGGAGCTAGAAAGATGATCATGGACAAATACAAAAATATATATTGGACACCTTGTGTTGCTCATTGCCTTGACTTATTGTTGCATGACTTGGCACAATTTCCATGGATTAATGAAACAATTCAGAAGGGGAAACAAATTTCGCACTTCGTATTCAACCATCAACTCACTTTAAGTTTGTATAGGAGTAAAGCATTTAAAGAGTTGCTAAGACCTTGTGAAACTAAGTTTGCTACATATTACATCACTCTCAAAAGACTATTTGAAGAAAAATCAAGTATAAGAGGTGTTTTTTGCCACAATGAGTGGGAAAGTTCTCCCCTTTCAAAAGAAGCTAGAGGAAAAGAATTGGTACAGGTGATTTTAGGAAATACTTTTTGAGACAATGCTCTAAAGGTCTTAAAAGTATGTGAACCAACTATTGATATGCTTCGCATGGTTGATAGCGATACCCCTTCCATGGGCTTTGTTTATGAAGGCATGGATCATGCCAAGGAAGCCATTGCAAAATATTTTAATAATGAAGAAAATGAATACAATGAAATATGGGAGGTGATCAATGAAAGATGGAAGATGTTGCATAGCCCTTTGCCTACAGTGGCTTGTTATTTGGATCCTAGACTCTTAGGGATAGAAAGAACAAATGATGCAGGAGTCATAAATGGCCTTTATGAAGCAACTGAACGGTTGGTTCCAGATTTAGAAGAATCCAGGAGAATTAGAGAGCATCTTCGGGCATACAGGTTAGAAGAGGGAATGTTAGCAAGGACTAGTGCTGTAGAGGATAGGCCCAATGTTTCGCCAAGGAGATGGTGGCAGTTTTATGGATCAGAGACCTCTGAATTGCAACGTTTTGCAATTCGTGTTTTGAGCCAGGGATCAAGTGCTTCTGCTTGTGAAAGGAATTGGAGCAAATTTAACCATATTCAATCCAAGAAAAGAAACAAATTATTGTCTATAAGGTTGGAAGACCTTGTTTATGTTCATAGTAATTTGAAGTTGGCCTTGAGCAGTGTAGCCAAAGATGCATCTAGTTCCTTTCAGCCATTGTTTGAGTCCATACCAGAAGAAGATGATATTAGCATTGATGATAACTCACTATATAAGTCAAATGATGAGTTTGATGATCACCATTCTAGTGGCTTTACTAGGCCATGTGCTTCTGATGATTTAGAGATTTAGAGCTTTATGATGTTTCAACTTGCAAGTAGGCCATAAGGATAGATAATCTATGTTTCTGAATTTTGTAGAACAATTTTATGGATTATAACTACTTGACATTATGGACTTTCTTTTTAAAATTTTGAAATTTGAAGATGTTCTCCATGGTTTTGAAATATAGCTTTATTGTAATTTGTATGCTTAAATTTTAATTATGTTTTGATTATGTGATTTTTTCAAGGATAACAAGTAATTTACATTATAGACATTTTTTTCTTTTAAATTTTGGAAATTGAAAATTTTTCCATTCATTTTTGTATTTGCAAACTACTATGGTGTATGTTTACATTTAACTAATATCATTGATAATTAGATCCTATTATGATTAAGTTATTCATGTGTGTTTACTAATCAAAATTCTTACTCATAGTTTTATTAATTGATATTGATTTTTGATTATTTTATGCCATATATATTTATATATATGTTGAAAAATATGTATAGTCGAGTCTCATAAGAACCTCATCGGAAAATTAAAATTCGAATCGAACTTAATCGTTGCCGAACTTGAATTCGAACCTGAACCGTGTGACATAGGTTTGTGCTTCTATCCCCTGGACCTCTTTTGGATGTTACCCTTGGTTCCTAGTCCCATGGAATCTCCTTTACTGACCATTGGGTTTAGCGTGGTACTACATGGGAAACCTCGATTTTGGTTAAGTGGTCCCGCTCCCTCATCCATATCACTCCCCTTCCATTTATTATAACCTCATTCATCATATTTCCTAAGTTGCACGAAACCGGGAAATGGAAACGAGTTTTTGAAACAGGGTACGAAACGAAATGCGACCTCCCAAAATTTTGGAAATGAGGAAACGTGATATATATATATATATATATATATAGATATATAGATATATATATATTAGAATTTAGGACATTTAAAAAATGTTATGTGAAATCATAAAACATACATGATAAATTATAATTTATTACATTCAAAGCATAAACTATTACATCACAAAAGACACTTTCAACAATTAAAAAAATAATAAAACACACGCAAACCAAAAAATAATAAAAAAACAAGTTAAATCGACAGAAATGCGATCATACGACGAAACGCGTTTTGGGTCGGGCTTGGAATGATGCCCTGGAGGTTGATGCAGCTGAAAAAGAAAAAGTAAAAGCATAATTGGCCACATTCAACAAGAAAATGTACTACAAGATGCAAAAGATGGTTGGGAGAAACATATTTAGCACGTGGGAAAAAGCCAATGCATGAGCTCTACCCCATACCCATGGCCATCACCTTGGTTCCATAGGCCCTGAATGAGCCTCCTTTATCATTCATGAACCCATGATTGTCCCAACCCCTGGTGGGCAATGAACTGCCCTACCTTAAAAGGGGTATCCATTGCTATATCTTACACATCATGCTCTTATCCTTTGAGCCCCGAGCAGTTAATCAAAGAAAAATCATAAAAGCCAAAAGGTATATAAAGAAGGGTGGAAAAATCAAGGCCGGGGCACCTCATGTACCATGATTGCTCCCTCCTATACATTATATACCCAGGTATAGGCTTCCCTTCTTATAGCTACCCCTGTACCTCGATATGTGGCCCAGGATTGCCCCTCTAAATTTCAATCTCCAAAATTTAAAAGAATGACTATAATGTCAAATACTTGTGTTCTCTAAAAAATCACATAATTAAAACATAATAAGAATTTAAACATATAAATTACAATAGAACTATATTGCAAAATCATAGAGAACATCTTCAAATTTCAAAATTTTAAAAAGGAAGTTCATAATGTCTAGTAGTTATAATTCATAAAATTGTTCTACAAAATTCAAAAATATAGATGATCTATGGTTATAGTCTACTTGCAACATCAAAAAAACTTTAAATCATCAGAAGCACATGGCCTAGTAAAGGCACTAGAATGGTGATCATCAAACACATCATTTGACTCATCTAGTGAGTCATCATCAATGTTAATATCACTTCTTCTAGCATGATTTCAAACCACGACTGAGAGGAACTAGATGCATCTTTGGCCACACTACTCAAGGTCAACTTCAAATTACTGCAAACATAAACAAGGTCTTTCAACCTTGTAGACAATAATTTGTTTCTTTTCTTGGATTGAATATGGTTGAAGTTGCTTCAGTTCCTTTCACAAGCAAGAAGTACTTGATCCTTGGCTCAAAACACGAATCGCAAAACGTTGCAATTCAGGGGTCTCTGATTCATAAAACTGCCATCATATCTCTAGAGGAACATTGGGCCTATCATATACAGCACTGGTCCTTGCAAATATTCCCTCTTCACACCTGTATGCCCGAAGTTGCTCTCTAATTTTCCTAGATTCTTCTAAATCAAGAGTCAACTGTTCAATTATTTCATAAAGGCCATTCATGACTTCCCCATCATTTGTTCATTCTATCGCAAAGAGTCTAGGATCCAAATAACAAGTTGTTGCATACAAAGGGCTATGTAACATCTTTCATCTTTCATCGATCACCTCCCATATTTCAATGTACTCATTTTCCTCATTATTAAAAGAATTTGCAATGGTTTCCTTGGCACGATCCATGCCCTCATAAACAAAACCCTTAGAAGGAGTATCACTACTATCAACCATGTGAAGCATATCAACAATTGCTTCACTTGCTTTTAAGACCTTGAGAGCATTGTCCCAAAAAGCATTACCTAAAATCACATGTTCCAATTCATTTCCTTTAGCTTCCTTTGAAAGGGGAGAGTTTTCCCACTCATTGTGGCAAAAAACACCTCTTATACTTTATTTTTCTTCAACTAGTCTTTTGATAGTGATGTAATATGTAGCAAATCTGGTGTCACAAGGCCTTAGCAGCTCTCTAGATGCTTTACTCCTATACAAACTCAAAGTGAGTTGATGGTTGAATATGAAGTGAGAAATTTGTTTCCCCTTCCGAACTGTCTCATTAATCCATGGGAACTTTGCCAAGTCATGCAACAATAAGTCAAGGCAATGAGCAGCACAAGGTTTCCAATATATGTTTTTGTATTTGTCCATGATCATCTTTCCTGCTCCCACACAATTTGAAGCACTATCAGTTACAACTTGGACCACATTTGCTTCTCCAACTTCAAGAATAACTTCCTCTAAAATCTTGAAAATGTATTCAGAGGTCTTCTTGTATCCTGATGCATCAACTACCTTTAAAAAAAGCACCCATTTAGGGAAATAAACTAACACATTAATTAGAGGTCTCTAATTCATATCCGACTAGCCATCTGATAAAATTGCACACCTTGTTTCCCTCCAAGAGTCTTTGATTTTTTGCAATTTATTTGTCACCCTTTCTTTTGACCTCTTCAAAAGAGTGGTCCTTATAGTCTCGGAACTAGGAGGGACATATCATTTACCAAAATATGCTATCATCTTAAATGCATTGATGAAATAAGGACTTATTGCCACATTAAAAGGAATGGCAGATTCAAAGAACATATGAGCTATAGCATCATCAATATCTTGCTTTGTGCAGGCTTCCAAAGAGAATTTAATGTTGTTGTCCCACTTGATTTATTGTTTTTTGGCTGAGATGAACTTCCAATCCAACCATGCTTGATGAAAGTGAGGAAAAGGAGCTATAATTCATTGCAACTTCTGCTTAAACACGCTACTTTTTTTTTTCTTTCACCTGCTTGGCACTTTTCAATTTGTCATATTCTTGTTGAAGTATCTCCTTGAGCTCTGAAGACATGTTCTTGCAACCATTAACACCACCTCCTTTACCATTAGAGACAGACAAGAAGTGGTCCATCACTCTACTTAAAAACATGACAAACTCATCATTACATAGTTTGCATTTCAAATGTCTCCCATGAGCCCCATCCAATTTCTCCACATATTTCCATGCTTTTGTTGATGATTTTGGAGGCGCCATTACAAATATTTATGCATTTTGTTTTCATACTATGATTAAAATTTAAATAAAAGATAAAATAATAAAATTCAAATACAGATAAAATTTGATAAATATGCAAAGAGTTTAAACATTTTGAATTTCACTAGAAATCTCTTTTGTTACTGTAAATTTTCGAAGATGTTCTATGCTTGATACAACTTTACTTTAAACCCGATACCAAATAGCAATCACATAAACATGAAAGTAAAATGATGATAGAACATACCAATAGATCGACGGAAGACAAGCCAAAAATATACTTAACTTGATCAGCAAAATATACATGTTGTGGTGCGTTACAGTGGTCAACAAGATGCTTCAACCAGCAAAGTCTCCTCACGGTCAGCCAACCGGAAATGTCACACAACCCTCAAGACAACTCTACAACAATCAACCCAAAGTCAACGAAAGTCAACGTTGTCCAGTCAATTGTCAAAGCAAAACAACAACGGCGGAAAATCAATGCAGCAAAGTCAAAGGTCAACATCCAACCTCGGTTTTTGTGCAAAAAAATGCGGACTGCAAAAATCAGAATTCTGGGAAAGTTTGAGGTCAAATGGACCAAGCGTTAACCAAAGTCAACGTTGGTCAAAGTTGTGCTGAAAACCCTAGAACAGATCTGAAACCCTAGCTATTGTTTTCCCACGTATGAGAGAAGTGAAGCCTCCAACTGATGATCGAACAAATCAGACACAAGAGAGGTGTGTGTGATGAGTGATGGTGAAAATGAACTATAAGTTTGTCCAATATATATCCATCTGTGAGGGCGTGTGACACATATGTTGGGGCTCCAAGCCTACATTACAACTCTGGCCGATTTTGCATATAAGTGGAATTAATTCAAAATAAATGTTCGCCTCATCCGATCAAGATGATCTTTAGATCAATCTTGCACCTCTCCGAAAGAGGAATCCAATAAAAATATTGACATCGTCATCTAAGTAATACAACATGGAGTTTGGACCTAGTTGCCCAAAATTAGCACTCCCTCTCAACTAGGGAAAACTCCATCCACCTGTGTAATCCAAACATCGTGCGTCATCCCGTCGTAACTTGCCTTGCTAGCTTCTTTATGAGTCACAAAGACATCAATCTCGGCTGACCCGAAGTCAACTCAGAGGTCCGAAACCTCTATAGGACTCAAAGGAGTCTCATACTAACCCGAAGTTAGTTGGAGGTCCGAAACCTCACTAGACTTGATCCTAGATCAAGTGGTTGGACACGTGCCATCCTAGACATAGAGAGTACGGCAATCTCTGATGCGTCCATCGTTCTTGCTATCTATCTCTATCCACATTTCCCACCTCATTGGCCAAATGAGAGGTACTTTGCATGAGTCTGGGACTCCATGGGTAGGATGCATACGGGGCACAGATCAAAGAGAGGTGAACCAACTCAATATCATCACAGTGGGGCGGAAGCACACCAACAAAGTTCGGCAAGCCTAGCCCTGTGGTTGCTTATAGCTCCAAGAAGCTATCCCTAAAGCCCACCGAAACTCCCAGAGCTCATCGTCCAACAGGACCCTCAGCATAGGGTCGTTCCACGATTCCAAGATTCTCACAGAAGGTTAGGAACTTGACCTTCCCCATGAGCTTTGTGAGAATATCCGTGACCTGCTCATCGATTCCTATATGATCGAGCCTTACGACACCATGCTGTACCATATCCCGGATAAAGTGGTACCTAGTATCAATATGCTTGGATCGATCGTGGAACACAAGATTCTCTGACAAACGAATCCCATTCTAGTTATCACAAAGGATAACGGTGGTACCTAGCACATTTCCGAACAACTCACTGAAGAGCTTTCTCAACCAAATAGCTTCACAACAAGCCATACTTGCTGCAATGTATTCGGCCTTAGCGATGCTCAAAGCCACTGATTTCTGCTTCCTGCTCATCCAAGATATCGAAGCAGACCCAAGTGTGAAGCAGCGTCCAAATGTGCTCTTACAATCCATCACACTGCCAGCCCAATCAGCATCAGTATATCCATGGAGTCTCAAACTCCCGACAGTGTATCTCAGCCTATGGTTTATCGTGCCCCGAAGATATCTCAACAGATTCTTGGCACCAACCCCGTAAATGTGATGAGGATCAACCATGTGTTGACTCAAAGTGTTCACTGCAAAACATGCGCCCGGACAAGTGTTCACTAAGAACATCAGGGCCCCTCCGAGTTGACGATACTCGGTAGGATTTGCTAGCACAGGCCCAGCAGCGTTTCCATTCAACTTCTTAAAGTTGAGCTCCATCTGTGTCGATACGGATTTACAGTCCACCATTCCAAATCTTTCCAGCATCTTCACAATGTATTTTCCTTGAGAGAGGAAAATCTCACCAGGTCTCTGCCAGACCTCTAAGCCTAAGAAGTAATGCATCAGTCCTAGGTCTTTCATCTCGAACTCAGAGCGAGCTCCCTCTTACACTGATGAATGAGAGGGTCAGCACCTGTCAGGTAGAGATCGTCCACGTAGAGAACCAGAATGAGAGGCTTTTCTCTATCAACCTTGAACTAAAGGTTTGCATCAGCATTACTTCAAGTGAAGCCCAGCTTTATCAAGTAGCTATCTATCCTCTCGTACCAAGCCCTGGGGCTTGCTTCAACCCATAGAGGGCTCTCTTTAACCTGCATACATGAGAGTCTCTTTCCTGGACTTCGAATCCCAGAGGTTGCTCCACATACACCTCTTCCTTTATCGAACCATGCAGAAAAGCAGTCTTCACATCCATTTGATGAAGACTCCATCCCTGCGTAGCAGCAAGGGCAATAATAGATCGGATGGTGGTATAGCGGGTCATAAGTGCAAATATATTATCATTGTCTATGCCTTCCTTTTGAGAGAAGTCTCGGGCAACGAATCTTACCTTGAACTTTTCAGCACTACCATCAGATCGATGCTTGATCTTATAGAGCCATTTCGAGGTGACAACAGCTTTGTCCTCCGATCTCGGATACACATCCCAGACATCATTCTTCATAATGGACTCGTACTCTTCGTGCATAGCATCCTTCCAGACTTGATGCTTTACGGCTTCTTCGAAAGATCCAGGCTCAGATTGTACGATTGTACTCATGGCTACTAGATACCCTTGGTATCTATTCGACTTCTTGCTTTCACGGAATGTCCCTCTTGGGGCCATATGCCTGTCAGCATCTTCGAGAGTATCCTGGAGCCATGAGGGTCTTCTCTTCATTGAAGGAGGTGGATCAATGGGGTCCATCAGTCCTTCAACATTGGGCATCATCTCATCCTTCAGCTCTTCCTGATTCCCTAATCTTACATCATGATCTTCCTTAGGGCTCGGAAGATTTATCACTTTCCTGAGGGAAGCATCTTCATCAAAGGTAACATCGTGGCAAATCTCCACTTCTCTTTGACCAGGCACATAGACTCTATAAGCCTTCGAAGTTTCACTGTAGCCCACAAACATTTCCTTCTTCCCAGAAGCATCCAGCTTGCTTCTCTTCTCTTTCGGCACCTGAAAATAAATGGGACAACCAAAAACTCTAAAATGAGAAACATCAGGATTCTTACCAAAGAAGACTTCTTCAGGAGTTTTGGAGTCTAGAGCGGAATGCGGGCATCGATTTTGCATGTACACAGCAATGTTCGCAACTTCTCCCCATAGAAACTCCGGAAGACCTTGGCCACATAGCATGGCATGGGCAGCTTCCACTATGATCCTGTTCTTTCCTTCAGCAATGCCATTTTGCTCAGGAGTATACACAGTTGTGGTCTCCCTCTTAATCTCAACTTCTCTACAAAAGTTATTGAACTCGTTCGTCTCATATTCAGTGCCATTATCGGCCCTCAAAATCTTGATCTTCTTCCCGATTTGATTTTCCACCAAGGCTTTGAAAGTTCGAAACCACATGAATGCTTCACCCTTCTCCTTCAAGAAGTATATCCAGGTCTTCCGAGAGAAGTCATCTATAAACGTCATGTAATAAGAACATCCTCCCAAAGATATCACGAGAAGCATACCAGATAGATTTGAATGTATCAATTGCAAGAGATCAGATGTCTTTGTGACACTTGAGGGGAAAGGTCCCCTTGTATGCTTTCCTTCGGCACAACCCTGACATACACCTTCATGATAATTTTTAAATTCGGGAATCCTTGTCACCACCTTCCTTGCTTCGAGAAGGGCTTTGTAATGAAGGTGTCCAAACCTCCGGTGCCATAGTTCGGTTTGACGAATTGTATCACATGTCATAGCCCCCAGTGGACTTCCTCCAACCTAGTAGAGTGTATCAACTCTAAAGCCAATCGTAAGAGCTTCCTTGAGACTCTTCTTCTAGATGCGTACCTTTCCATCGACGAATGCCACCTTGAAACCTTTGTCTTGCATGGCCGAAACAGACACAAGGTTCTTCTTCAAATTAGGTACATACAATACATCTTGCAAACGGAGGACTTGACCTTGAGATAGATGGAGGGTCAGAGTCCTTGTCCCTTTCACGAGATAGGTGGCATTATCTCCAAGGATAATTTTCAGATTAGTATCCTTCTCAATCAAATCAGAAAGCGCTTCTTTAAAACCAGTGAGGTACCTTGAAGCACCATTATCAATCAACCAGACATCCAAGGTGTTGGGTGGAGATGCAGCAGAGAGGGCAGATACAAGAATGAATTCATTTCTTTTATCATCAACAACATTAGATTCCTCATACCTGGAGTTTCTTCACCTTTTGAAGGGTTGCCCATTTCCATTACGAACAGAGGGAGCCTTCCTCTTTCCTTTGAACCTGTTGTTCCTTTGACTTCCATTCCTCTTGTTGTTGTTGTCATCATCCCCGTGAGAATCCCTTCTATTAGGGCATTCTCTAGCATAGTGGCCAAACTTGTTACATGTGTAACATCTTCCTTTCTTTTCTCGGGCACCTTCTCTTCCATGGTTCCTCGGACCACCGTTGTTCTTCTTCTTAGTACGAGCGGTGAATGCAGCATTACCTTCATTTTCATATTCCATCATTCTTGTTTCCTCTCGAGTGCATCTCGACAATACTTCGTCAAAATCAGGAATCACATTATTATTGAGAATGGTAGTAATGAATACATGCCATTCAGAGGGGAGACCTCCAAGTGCAGTGAGAACCATTTCTCGATCAGTTATTGTTTCCCCAATGGTAAGAAGATTATTCCTTATTTCAGTAAACTTCAAAAAATAGGATTGAACAAATTCATCCCTGCCTTTCTTGAGATTCTTTAATTGCTTCTTAAAGAAAAGAACATGATTTTCATTGTTAGCCCTGAACATATTGACCAACTTATCATACATCTCCTTAGATGTGCCCAGCTCAGAGATGTAGGCAACCAGACTTTTATGGATGGAATCTCGGATGATCAGCTTAGCTTTGATTTCTCCTTTTCTATACTTCGTCTTGTTGGCAACAAGTGCAGATGATGGAGGCTCTTGGATTTCACCCTGGACATAGTCCATGACTTCTTGATCTTCCAAGACCAAGAACAAAGACATCTTCCAAGCATGATAGTCAGACTTGCCAGTCAACTTATCATTAGCTTTGAAGCCATTATAATTTGAGGTACCCATGGGTCCTTGACAAATGCTACTTCTTCGGTGATTGCTCTTAACACAAACTTGGGCTATGTCTTCACCTTAGCTCTGATACCATGTAAATTTTCGAAGATGTTCTATGCTTGATGCAACTTTACTTTAAACCCAATACCAAATAGCAATCACATAAACATGAAAGTAAAACGCTGATAGAACATACCAATAGATCGACGGAAGACAAGCCAAAAATATACTTAACTTGATCAGCAAAATATATGTGTTGTGGTGCGTTACGGTAGTCAACAGGATGCTTCAACCAGCAAAGTCTCCTCACGGTCAGCCAGCCATAAATATCACACAACCCTCAAGACAGCTCTACAACAGTCAACCCAAAGTCAACGAAAGTCAACGCAGAACAACAGCAACAGAAATTCATCGCAACAAAGTCAAAGGTCAACATCTACCCTCGGTTTTTGTGTCAAAAAATGTAGACTGCAGAAAGCGGAATTATGGGAAAGTTTGAGGTCAAATGGACCGATCGTTGACCAAAGTCAACGCTGGTCAAAGCTGCGCTGAAAACCCTAGAACAGATCTGAACCCTAGCCATTGTTTTCCCATGGGTGAGAGAAGAGAAGCCTCCAAATGATGATCGAACCCAAGGTTACTTGGGAACGGGAGCGGGAGCGCCATTTTCAAAAGCTACCGGTCCGAAGCGTTTCGGGGAGCGTTTATATATATATATATATATATATATATATATATATATATATATATATATTATTTTTTATATTTTGATGCATATATGTCAACAAAAGCATGTAGAATGATCAATTAGACATAAAAAACATAAAAACATAAATTGAATCATAAAACATCAATCATCTAGAAGTTATAATCTTCATCAACCACGCCCACAAGTTGGAAGCATAAAACATATTGACTCTTGAGTCTCGCGAATCATCAATCTGAAGGTTTCAATCTTTCAAAATTCAATATATAACATTTATCATCATTGATATATATCATAATTCATTTATCATCATTGATTCATTGATTTCAAAATTCAATATACATTTATCATCATTGATTCATTGATTTCAAATTTCAATATATAACATTTATCATCATTGATATATATCATTTATCATCATTGATTTATTGATTTCAAAATTCAATATATACAATTTATCATCATTGATATATAACATTTATCATCATTGATTCATTGATCACTCATCACCATATAACTTTCATGAAGCATCATATTCATAATTCATAATGACTTGTAAACTTATAAATGCCAACTTCAAAGTTTCACCTTTCAAATTCAAACTTCAAACTTAAATTGTCATTAAATATATGAAAGAGTCAAGTTTCAACTGTCAACTGTCAACAGTTATAAAAGATAAAATCTACTAGAAAATAGAAAAGACTAGTAAACAACAAATCTATTTTATCTATTGGCTTGCCCCTTGCCACGCCCACGAGAAATGTCTAATTTGTGTGAGCCACGAGGAAATGATGGTCTTCTAGTACTCTTAGGGGCACCAAGTCCATGACCATGACTAGAAGGTGGAGGTTGAATCTGCAACGGAACAATAGTTGGATATCAAGGACTGGCACTGCCACTGCCACTGCCACCCGCACTGCTACTAGATGGTGGGACTGGCCCTGTGTGGGGCAGTGCTGCTGATGCTTCATCATCATCCCTAAAAGGACCTGCTTCCAATTCTTCCATATGTACCGTGTCGTCCTCCAAATTATCATCCTCCGGGTTGCTGTCCCAGACTCTGTATGATTGATCCTCATATGCCCGATCATAGTAATGGCTCAACAACCTCAAGTTTTAATGCACATAAACCAAGCTTTCAGCTCGGTTTTCATTCAGCCTATTTCTTCTCACATTATGTATGAAGCTGTAGGTGCTCCAACACCTCTCTATGGAAGAAGTATTCACAACCTGTCAGAGAACTTTTTTTGCCAACTTTGGCAAAAGTCCCATGCCGCCATATGCTTCCCACCATGTGAGAGCATCAAATCTGTCTCTATCTTCCATTGCATGGAAAGAACCAAAGTTAGCAATGCAACTGAAGTATTTTCCTAATTCAAGGCGCAGTCCAGCACACTCCTCCCTGTCGGGTACCAACTTGTCTAATGCCTTCATGTATCCCTGTTGTACCTCTGGATCTGTGTGAGGTTTGATCCTAACGCCACCTACAGGTGCAGGTTGGCCCAACCAAGATGGAGAGTAGTATTTTGGCACAAGGATATATGCCAAGGCATGTAGTGGAACATTGAATTTATTCCACCGTGCACACACACAGGTGAATCATTGCATACAAGTTGGGATCATTATCCTTAACAACATCTTTTATTTCACCCAACATGTTATCCATCTGCTCATAAACCTCCCCAATCACTGGTTTATCTGTATCTGCAAACCGAATCATGTGATAAATGGGCTTGGTGAAGTTCAAAATTTCCCTCACACGTGCCCAAAACAAAAGGTCAAGGGCGGTCTCCTCCACATGTTCAAAACCTTGCCTATCAACTACTGTCACTGCCCTGTCATTTAATACCTGCCAGTGTGGGCTTGATACCATTGCAGCCAATGACTCTCTTACCTTCAAAAGGTGCCTGAAGGTGAGGTAATAGCTAGCAAATCTAGTCTTTGCTATCTTCAACAACTCCAATTTGGAGTGAGTACGGAAAAGCCCATGGGTATTGCTATGATTTGTAATAAATTTTATCATTTTTTTACCTCTCTTGTACAAATCACCAAACCATTTGAATTGAGGTTGTTTGTTTTTAATGATATCATGCATCAAAAGGTTCATTGTGTGAACCAAACACCCAGACTAAAATATGTTGGGGTATTTATCCTCAATAATTGCTCATGTTGCCTTGCAGTTAGCAGCATTATCAGTGATGACTTGTATGACATTGTATGGCCCAGTGTTTTCAATTATTTCAAGTAATGGTTCTGCAATGTTAATGTCGGTGTTGAATTTGTCTGAATAATCATATGCCGACAGGAAGATTGCACCACTAACCAACACAACCAAAACACTTATCAATGGCTTTCCTTTTACATTGGTCCATCCATCAGAGACAATGGACACCCCATGCTCATTCCACGAATTTGTCATTCTAGCCAAAGAATGGTTTATTTAGCTTTTTCATGATCAAGACCCACGATTATGGCCTTGTCATACCCAGGGCTCCTGTATCCTTTGGGGGCATCATTAATGGCAGAAACCATTTCATGCCAATAAGCTGAGCGAAGAACATTGAATGGCACCCCACATGCATATCGAAACTGGAAAATTTTTGAATCCACATCATTCCTACACCCTTCGTCAAGGAAATCGGATATGGTTCTACGCCTTAATCCAGGTGTGCCACTGCCTCCATAACCACTGCCATAGGTGAAAGTTGATGGACTTCTTTGTCCATGATGTGATGCACCTGATGGTGTATAAGAATCAACGAAACCCCTAGACCTTTTAGATATCTGTAGGGCAGCCTCCTCTTCCTTTCTATATTTCTCTCTCTATGTTGTTGGCACACTAACACAAATTTTGATTCCTAGATTTTTTGCTCCATCCCCTAGCATTTTCCCACAAAGGTGTCTTCTCGCACAGGTGTATGAACCATGGTATTCTTTATTGCAATGGGGGCAAAGAAATTTAGTGGTTCCACCACCTTTCCCTCCTTCCTGCTTCTGAACATATTTCCACAAAGGTGTCTGAGTTTGGTCTTATCTAGTTGAGGTATCTGTGGCCTCATGTTCTCCACTCCCCCCTTCCTCCTCAACATAATCCTCCTCCTCTTCAGGATTTTCATCAAATTCACCATAACCCACTTCTTCATCCTCCTCTTCTCTAATCTGCCTCTTTCTTCTACTCTCCAACACCATTATTACAAAGAAAGGAACCAGCATGATGAAAATCCCTAGCCATATAGCCATGATGTTTCAAGTTTCAAGTTTCTAGCCTGCAAAAAAAAGGAGAAATGCCAAATGGGAATAGGAAATGCAACATAGGAAAAAAACAATTCAATTTTTAAATTTTCAACACAATAAAATGCAACATTCAGGAAAAAAATCAAGTTTTCATTTTTGAACAACTTAAAAATTCATCCTAGAAAATACAAAACTAGATAAGAAGACCTACCTCTTTCTTGCAATCCTCCTCTTGCTCTCTTGCAGTTGCTCCTTGCTCTCTCCTTGGCTGCAGAAGGCAGCTCCACCCTCCAGAGTCCAAACTCTCAAGCTCTCCTTCTCTTACTCCTCTTGCTCCTCTTGCTCAACTAAAACAATAAACCAAAATGAGGGGAGGGTGGGCTTTTATTTCCCAACCCTCCTCCCTCCCTCTCCCAAAAAAAATCGATTTTTTTCATGAAATTTTTTTCACGCCGCCGGGGAGCATTCGGGAGCGAACGCTCCCCAACCGCTTCCGGCATTTAAAAAACGCTCCCGAAGCGTTTTTTAAATACCGGAAGCGCTCAGGGAGAATTCACTCTCGAGCGCTTCTCGAAATGCTCCCGAAAAGGCAGGGAGCGTTTTTACAGGCTCAGGAGCGCGTTTCCGAGCGCTCCCGAACAGAGCGCATTTCGAGAGCGGGAACGAGGGGAGTGAAGCTTCCCCGCAACCTTGATCGAACCAATCAGACACAAGATAAGTGTGTGATGAGTGATGGTGAAAATGAACTCCAAGTCTGTTCAATATACTTAACTTGATCAGCAAAATAAATGTGTTGTGGTGTGTTACGGTGGTGAACAGGATGCTTCAACCAACAAAGTCTCCTCACGGTCAGCCAACCATAAATGTCACACAACCCTCAAGACGGCTCTACAACAGTCAACCTAAAGTCAACGAAAGTCAACGTTGTCCAGCCAATGGTCAACGCAGAACAGCAGCAACAGAAATTCAACATAGCAAAGTCAAAGGTCAACATCCAGCCTCAGTTTTTGTGTCAAAAAATGCGGACTGCAGAAATCGGAGTTCTGGGAAAGTTTGAGGTCAAATGGACTAATCGTTGACCAAAGTCAACGCTAGTCAAAGTTGCGCTGAAAACCCTAGAACAGATCTGAAACCCCAGCTGTTGTTTTCCCATGTGTGAGAGAAGAGAAGCCTCCAAATGATGATCGAACCAATCAGACACAAGAGAGAAGTGTGTGATGAGTGATGGTGAAAATGAACTCCAAGTCTGTCCAATAAAAATATTGGCATCGTCATCTGAGCAGTACAACATGGAGTTTGGACCTATTTTCCCAAAATTAACAGTTACTCTATGTGACAACTTCATTTTTAATGAAACCACAACTTTACATTATTTAAATCACATTTATAAATACACAAATTAATTTAACAAATTAAAAAATCTGAAATCACTAAAGCATTTACATTATACAATTTTAACAACTAAAATTTACAATCCTAAAATTCCTAATTAAATTTTGAATAAAACTAATAAAAAACATATTAAAATTTAAAAACATAAAACATTTCAATTACAATAATAAATATTCATATTAAAATAAAGATAAAGAAGTTATGTAAAAATACGCAGATAGCTATGACCCAAAAAGTGACATGAAAATAATTATATTTAAACACATACAAGATGCAATGTTAATTGAGGATTACTCTATTGTTGGATGTTAAGATATAGATTTTGATAGATTAAAATACAAATGCCAAATACAAAATTTGAATATGAAAATAGTTTTGAAAAGTATCATTTGAAAATAACAAATGCTAAATGATTTAAATATTAAAATAGTTTTTAAAGGTGTCATTTAAAAATAACTAATGCCATATTTAAATATTAAACTAGCTTTTAAAAACATCATTTAAAAATAACAAATGCCAAATGCCAGCTCCAGCTACAGCCTACAGCTACAATCAGTTTTTCCTATAAATTTATGATAAATATTAAAAATTAAAAATTTCAATTTTTTAATTATTTATATTTTAAATAGTGTCATATTATAAATGCCCGAAAGAAGATAATGTATATTAAGTTATTAGTGGGAAAACATAAACGCCAACACTTCTATAGACTGCAATTTGTTTTATGTTGGTTATATTACTCTGGACGTTGTACCCAAGACACATGCTTGTCCGTAACACCATATTTTGCTCTCGTAATCACAATGATAGCCTACGATGCTTATCTAGGTCACGGGTGTATGCATGTTTTCTACCTGAATGTGCATTTGATTTGGTGAAAGAGGTATTGGGGATTAACAATCAAAATGGGGCTTGGAAGTTGGAACCATGAAGCTAATTCCAAGAAGGAAGAAATGGCAGAGCAAGTGGCAACTCTAAAAGAGACAGTAAAGACGTGTTCCTTGGAAATATGAGACATGAAAAGCAAGGTGAATTGTCTCACAGACAACTTCCTCTACAAACAATGAAAAAAATTGCAAGCAATCATTTGGAGTCTTGGACATAGCAAATACCAACAATGGATGGTATATGTATAATAGAGAGAATACCCTGCGTACTTCAAAGTTCACACATGTAGCAAAGGCCCAAGAACCAGCGATACTGTGACATATACTAAAGGAAAAAGTTTGGAGACAAATACACCAATTTTAGCAAGTAAGTTGGGTGAAACCAGTGGTATTTTAAAAGGGAACAATTAATACAAACTTCAAAGCAAGACAAAAAATTCTTTCAAAGGATCAAGTAAATGACACTTTGACCAATTTGTAGTGACCAACCCATACATTTTCTAGTCATTATTTTATTGTGACCAATCCATACAGTTTTCGGGCATTATTTTAATCCTACATCCAGTCTAAAGACCCCTGAGGCCCTAGGGTGAGAGTCGAGATGAAGAAAGAAGTAGAACACAGACTCAAGGCAATTGATTTTCTTTAAAGAATTATTACAGACAGTAGAATATAACATTGGGTCACTCACAGTGTCACTAACCTGGGTACTGAAGGCTGAAGCCTGAAAGAAAGTTGTTGGGAGTTGGAACAAGTCCAAAATAAGCCACGACCCACGAGCCCAACTAAACGACAGCAACAACTGTGCAATAGCACCCACGAGCCAATCACAAATCGCTATTAGATTCACTGCAGCAAGGGTTGACCAATATGCTAGTAGTACCCATGGGCCAGTCACAAACACGATTAGATTCACGGCAGTAACGACTGAGCAGTAGTACCCACGGGCCAGTCACAAACACGATTAGATTCACGCTCTGAGAAACAACCTCAAGAAATTCAATTGTCGACCTTACTATTCATAAACTTCACTAACAAACCAGCAGAATGTAATATCCCCAAAGGGAAATAACCAGTAATAAACAGAAATATGCCAGACAGATATAGAAAATACAATGCTGAACCAGATCATGGAACCAATACACATAGAATGCCAGAAAACTGAGCCATTTTATTAATCTGAAAGTACATAGAGAGGAGTACAAGAAAATCAGAGTGAGTGCACCTATCCTTGCTCAGGGCAAGCACAGGGAATCCCTCTCGGAAAAATAGGAAATGGGCGCTACGGCTTGCATCCCGGTGTGGGCAGAGCTAGGGGAAGAGTCCCCTTCTTAGGAATGAGCTAAAAATCTACAGATCACCTATACTCACTGCTCCGGACAAAACCCAGAAACCATTTACCAAACGGACCACCTCCGAAAATCGCCCCCAGAAACCCTCCTCCTACAAAAACGCTGGGCCTCCAGGAAAGGCACAGAAGCTCAAGAAATATGCTGAGGAAAGGGGCTGAATCCTCCTGCAAATCCTCCAGATAAGATAACCAAACTCCTCAGGGCTGAAACACTGAAAAACGCTGCCAAAACCCACACACATGCTCCTGCTCATCAGATCAGCGTCCTCCTAGATGAATCAGCGTCCTATATGCTCAGATCTGCTGGATCTGAAGCCTCCAATCCAGATCTGCGTCCTATCCCTCCAGATCTGCGTCCTCCTATATCAGATCTACTGCTATCTCCTCAGATCTATGGTAGATCTGCCAATATCTCCTCAGATCTGCAACCTCAAAGGCTGGATCTGATGTTATCTCTTCAGATCTAGGCTGGATCTGCCAATATCTCCTTAGATCTGCAATCTCCTCAGCTGGATCTAATGCTATACTTCCAGATCTGCACCATACCAAACTAGATCTGCAATTATCTGCTCAGATCTATCATCACCAAGGCTGGATCTATCACTGTAACCCACAGATCTGCGTCCTCCTCTTCAGAACTGAGACGGCGTCACCTCACCCAGGCTAATCGACGTTTTCTGCTCTGAAACGAGCGTCCTTCCTCCTACGGCCCCAGCGACCACAAGAGGGCTCACTCCTTCTCAAGCGCACCGAAGCTAACGCTGCTACGCTACGGCGAAGGTGAACTCGGAGACGAAACCTCACTAGGGCGGGCACTCGAAGTCCCCAGAAGCTAAGGGTGAAACCAGAAAAACCTTACCAGGGCAGGCACTCGAAGTCCCCCGAGGCTAAGGGTGAGATCTCCGACCGGAGACACTCGTGCACTAAACAGTGCTGCAGACCGACTAAACAACCGGCGTGCTGAGGCAGACAGAAGTCCAGCTATCAATAATAATATCAAATCATGAATGATCAAATGAGGTGAGAGCCTCTCCTTTTATAACATCAAACTCCCTCCAAAACTTAACTCTCCCTGGATCTGCGCAGTTTACCTTGGGTTAGCCTGATGCCTCCCCCATCATATCCACGTGGACCCCCAAGGCCCCCTCTCTAAGTTACAACGTTCATCTACTAGGAAAAGAACACTTTATTTATAAAGTGAGATGACTAAAGTGAGGTGACCCCTCTTATTTCTCACTTTATTTATTATGTCTAGCTAAAGCGGCAAAATAAAGCAAAAATGAAATATTCCAATTAGCGAGGCTAATTGGGAATATTACAGTCTCCCCCGGCAAAACGTTGCTTGTCCTCAAGCAACTGAAGTGATGGATGCTGTAAAGTCTGCTCGCTCTCCCAAGTGGCATCCTCATCCGGCAAAAATTGCTTGTTCTCAAGCAATGCTTGAACAAGCCTACGCTCTAGCTGATGCTCCCTGCCGATACTGCAAAATGTGCCTGGGTCCCACTGAAACCTCTCTGTCTCCTGCATCACCCTGACATGAAGGGATATCTCAATGCCCGGATCCCAAACTGGCCTCTCATGGTACCAGCCAATCAATAGTCCTCCCGGATCCCATCGCCACTGTGGCCAATAATCGTACAAGCCCCATGGCTCGGACTGCTCACTGCCTCTAGCTATGACTGGAGACCATGACCGCCGCTGCTCTGCATCTATGGTTGTGTAAGTTGTCCCGTTGACTGTGCACCAGCTCATCATCTCTCTCCCATCAAGGCATGGAGTCGAAAATATAATGAGGAATATCTCCCTCCTGTGGATCCTCCATCTCCAAGCAATCATCCAGACCAAATGAGCCACCTCCCAACAAGGCAACTCCCAAAAATCTCCTTCCACCTCAAGCTCTGGTAATGAAGGTGGGCTGAAAATATGAACTTGGCAAGCACCATAGCTTACCTCATGCTGTCCTTCTCTCCACTCATGACAAGTGTAGAGTCTATGCTGATCCTGGGCTACAAAATCATTGCCCTCCAATGGCAAAGTGAAAAACAATCCACCATAGAAGGTTCCTCCATCAATGAAGAACAAGCTGGCCCAAAACAAACCATCCATGAAGAATATGACATGGTCATCATGGATCACCCTAATGAGATGTTTGCTGAAGGTTTTATATGAGGATACATAGTGCAAACAATCTCTCACAAGGATACAACGCAGTCTCATCCACTGCAACCTCAGAAAATCACATGGCAAGCAACGTACAAGATCCATCACATCTACTAATGGATAGTAAATGGCTGAATATGATAGCAACATAGGTCCAAACACTTGCCCATGGCTGTACAATGGATGAACATCTATCTCATGGCCCATATCAAAAGAGAACGCATACTTAGTAGTGGTGGCCATGCCTCCTCCCATGCTCCCATTAGAACATGTAGTGCAGAAAATACTCAAAGGCACATTCAGCTCATGTGTCTCTCTCATAATCAAGCCTCCCATACAAATCTGACCATATGCTGGAAGTAAGATGGCACATGGATCCATACATGAGTCCTCCACAGTGTTTTGGCATGTTATGAAGAAGAATGAACCATGTGCTGCAAGAAGATAATCCTCCTCATGCTTGGAAACCCAAGTCAAGAAGAATATGCCGTAGATGTCTCTATCATCATTACCTCCTCTTTGTGCAACAAATATGTAGTGATCCTGGGACCTATGGGTTATCGATCCACCATATCTCTGCTGCGCACACTCCATCCATAATATTCTGCTCCAAGGTGACAACGCTGTGAGCTCATGTAAGTAAACTCTTGTTAATACAAGACTCTGTTCCTTGACATGCTCTTTGTCAAAGACTCCTCTAATAATGCTGCAACAAATATGGAATACTTCCCAAGATGGAAGTGCTTCCCAATCATAGACCATGGAGATAGTGCCATCTCCTCCTCCTGCAACATCATGCAAAGTGTGGGAGCAAATCTGCCCTTGCTCTCCCAAGCAAAGCAACAAGAAATTGTGTTGCCTCCCCATACCTCCATCATGCAACTCATGTGATGACGACACAATGAATGATATGAGGAACACATCAACACCGTGCATCCATACTCTATGCTGCTCAATGATGCAAGTATCCATCCATCTTCTCCCCATCCTCCTACTCTTAGGAAGAGTGTTTGCCAAGTGATGGCCAAACTCTTTCAAGAGTAACCAGTGCAGCCAAGCCTCCTGCTGCCTGGTGTCATAGATCTGCAAGTAGCCTCCTAGCTCCTTGCTCATCATCCCCATCCACTCAATCACTTGTGGATGCCTCCTTTTCCTCATCCCGGTACTACCATCCTCCCAAATCAAATTTCTGATTTTGCACTTCATGGAATTTTGGGATATAAACTTCTCAAGGATCAATGAGACCCTATCAAGACTCAAATAGGTGGTAGGCAAAAACCTCCCATCATGGTGTGTATGGCTCAAGGGATGTCCAACACAAGCATGAGAGACGTTATCCATCCGAAGATGTCCCCCATCCTCTATCTGCTCTTGTGAGAAAGGAAGAAAGTCATTGCACCCCATGGTGTGTCGAAGTGCATCTCTAGCGAGATCTCTCCTTGAGACCTCCCCTTCATCCATAGCCCGCTCCACCGAGCACCAACTCAAAACCTCTCGCCATCCAACCTCAATACGTGGCTGCTGTACCCTGTGCAACTCTGATCGTCTCGTACCACTATCCAAGTCAACATCTGAGACCCGACTAGATGGCTCTGCCTCTCTCTCTCCAATGGGAAGAGATGACCCAACAACTCTGCCAGTCCCATCCATGCATACCTGAAGGGGAATGATCTGATGCTGCAATGTGCTCTCGGGTTGTACCATCAGGGAATCCAGCTGCTCCCCAATGTGGACCAACTTGGCCGCCGACTTGGCACAAGTCGCTCTCATACCCTCCAGCTCCTGGTCCTGCAACAAAAGGGTCTCCTGTACTGACGCGGTCTTCTCCCTCAAAGCTCGAAGGTCCGTCCGAAGCCGATGATACCGCTGTCTGCGACCATCATCCAATATCTCTGTATCTCCTAGTGCCTCATCGATAGTGGATATATCTCCTGATACCTCACCCATCTGTCGTGTGCTGCTACCACCCGAAGACTCGGGCATGGCTCTAGTCATCTCCTCCGTGGATGGCTCTACCGGGGTAGGCTCTACCTCCTCCACTACGATATCAACCGGCACGGTCAAGGAGGTCTCCAATGATGGTGAGTCCTGTGTCACACTAGGTGTAACCTCGGGCTCCCTGCAATCCTGTGTGTCCTCTTCCTCCAAGTGTGAGGTAACCATTTTAATGGTTTCCCTCTCCGATACTCGGTCAAGCTGGAAAGAGGTGTCCAACTTGTCCACTGTGCGCTGTAGGTCCCTATCACGTGAGTGCTTGTTCCCTCTCTGAAAGTTGTGAGGTCTACTATCACGCTGGAGCTGATCATAATCTCTGCTAGCCGTGCGGTGGTGGTCTCCACCATGATGATGCCGGTGTCCCTTGTGTTGATCATGGAGTCTAATGCCATAACAGATCTGGGTATATTCCTCGAAGGGGAGAGCATCCATGAATGCCTGTCCGAGAGCATGATAGTTTGCAAGAATGTCAGCCATCCGAGCCGGATCTACCTCTCGCTGTACTGTTATTCCTGTGTCCTCTGGCAAGAATGTGGGCATAGTGGGACGTGTGGGTGTACATGAATCCATATGCCGAGTGGCATTATACCGAACGATCTCAAAACCCCTCGGGAGTTCTCTCCGACTAACCTCTACGGCTGCAAATCTCTTGGTTACATCCTGCATGAATGTATCCATCTTCGCAGTCAACTTCTCAGTCAACTTTGCGAACATGGCCTCCATTGGATCCCGCTGATTTGTCTCCCTAAATCTCCTCTTATCCACATCACCTGCCATCAGCTCTTTCTGCTATGTGTCTACAGGCTCCTCAGAAACTGCACGGTTGCTGCAAAACCATACTGTTGCTTAACTTCGACCTCCGATTTACCCACTGAAAACTACTCGGAAAATTCTAGGAATTTGGGAAAGTGATCCTCACCCAAAACCCAGAAAAACCCAGAAAACGTTTTTCTTAATTCCAAATTCCAAAATTTGACCTTTTTTTTATTTTAGCCCTTTTTCCAATTGCGTTTCTGGAATTGCAACTGCTATTGCTCTGTATTATCTCTTTCCTGATGTTATAGACCACAGGCTGAGCCAGAATTAAGCTCTGATACCACAAAGGCCCAACCACTACACCAAAAGCTCGAACTGTTAGTGAGGGCGGCATCCCAGGGTGTTAAGGGTGGGGTCTTAAGGCCCACCGGAGCATCTCGGGACGGGGACCCTCACGCAGTCCCCCAATTACGCAGACCCCGGCAGCGTGTCAAGGCCCACCGGACCCTCAACAAGGAGGCTGCCCTAAACAGGGATATTACAGCCCACCACGCTCCGCGGGTCTCGACCTCGAGACCTCGGCTCTGATACCACAAAGGCCCAACCACTACACCAAAAGCTCGGGCGGTAGTGAGGGCGGCATCCCAGTCAAGGGTGGGGTCTTAAAACACGGGGAGCATCTCGGGACGGGGACCCTCGCGCAGTCCCCCAATTACGCAGACCCCGGCAGCGTGTCAAGGCCCACCGGACCCTCAACAAGGAAGCTGCCCTAAACAGGGATATTACACAGAAATTGTAGTGAATACAGGCACCAGTGCACATCTAGAGCGAGTACACTCCAAGAGTGGAACACTGAACTTGGCTTGTGCAGATAAACAAATGACCATGGTAAATAAATCCAATGTAGTGGGCACCGCAGGAAATAATTGGCGAGAAGTGAAATAACAGAAAATTGTTTGTTGCCCATGGTTTTTTCATAAATCTTAGAAACCACTGACAAAAACCGTGCGAACCCTAACTTCGAACGCCAAAAATATTTATAAAATTTGGCTTCACGTTCGGCTTCAGGTTCGTCTTCAAGTTCGGGTCCGTTCAGGTTCGAATTCGTTCAAGTTCGAATTTGAGGTTTGACTATCATGTTCGTCGAAACTGAACGAATTTGAATTTTTTTTTAGGTTAGCCGAATTTCAAACCTCAAGGTTCAAATTCGATGAACTCTGTGACATAGGTTGGGGCAAATTAAAGACATCGTTGAGCCTAGAGATATCACCTTGTACAATTATATTCGTGCAGAGGTTGAAAAACGATGGGATATGTAAACTTTCCATTGCATGCCTTAGCATATGTTCTGACACCTAAATACTATCATCCATCATGGCTTTCAACACTAGCACCTTCAACTCAAGGCCTCAAAGACAGTCACACTAGACAAGGGCCAAGTGATAACCACCAAGGTGAAGCAAAGGAACAAGTGTACAATCAATAATAGACTATTGTTAATTTTAGGATAACATGTTGTTTGCTTAAGACGGGAGCTTCAATTCGCTTATTAGCCTAATTATTAAATATTAGCAATCATGTGAAACATTATCATGATGACAGTAACTGAGAAAGGAACATGTACAATAAATAGCGAAGACAAGCCAAACAAGAGGACACAATAAATTGGATTAAGCCAAGGAAAAACCCCAAGATGGGGAAAACCCTTGATCAAATCTTCTTATTATTAATATCGAATGTTCAGCAGAGAGAGAGAGAGTACAATAACTTAAAGTCAAAATGACTTGACAATTAGAAGATCCTACCTTAGACAAGAAAATGGCTCGGAACGTTGTCATTCCAACACTTTGTCATCGGTAGATACCCATGGTTTGGTTAGGGATGCTTACAATATATTGTTGTCTTGCTCATCTGTTCCAAAGCACCTCCTTTTAAGTGCGGTTTACCTTGGCACACAAGAAGCTCCACTTCGCTGGATTTTAGGGCTGATCTGAGCTAGATTAAGCCCTCAATCTTACCACACAACACTTTTGATCTTAATGAATTATTTGAGCAGTCTCGTACCCTCAGAACAAGCTTCTTTAGACATGCGTCTTACCGGAACCAAACCCCTGGAGTTGCGGCCCACCTGCACAAGATGAACCCCATACAAGACAACCCTAAACTATCTTCCAAACAACCCTCAGATCTGCGGCTCCCTTCATGATGGATCTTGGTCAGCAAAGGATGATAAATACTACCCATAATTCCCCTTATGACCTACGGCCTACTTAACAAAAGAATCTCGACGTTGATGTAGAAGAGAGACCCAAAAATAAATAGCCCTGTATCCTCCTCCAAAAGCTGGACTACCTCTGACAAAATGAAGCCCTTTCAATGTGTGAAATGAGGGAGACAACACCTCAATATATACAATTCGTTGTGGTAAAGAGACGTGACTATTGGTCTTATTGAGCCGACATATAGGTGAGGCTGACCTTGTTAATTTTACACGAGAGAAACATAAATTCAAAATCATACTTCTCCTTTACCAAATTTGATGATCTTTAGGTCGATTTTGATCCTCTCGAAAAGAGGAATCAATGCCATAATTATCTTCCCCAAAGGAGTTGTCCAAAGTGGAATTTGACCCTAGTTGTCAATTTTAACACTCCTCTCAACTAGGTAGAATTCCACCTGCCAATCCATCCATCATGCCATCATGTTGTCATGAACTATCTTTGTATCTCATCTTTGCTCTGCTCTACTGAAAAATGATATGAATAATAAAGAAGAATCGATCGAGAGTGAGTCACAAGACCTTGCCACTCTCCACTGACAAAAGTCAGTCCACATAACGAAAGGGGTGTACTCCAATCAGACTTGATCCCAAGTAATCAAGTTGAAGAAACATCATTCATCTTAGACATAGTAGTGTTGTGGTCCCAAACCACTTTTCCCAACTTATTGGCCAGATGAGAGGTACTTCCCATGTGTCCTGGACTGCATGGGTAGGATGATGCAAGAACATCAACAGGGAAAGGACATCTTGCTCCCAACCACTCGTAGGGAAAGGGGAAACCACATCCTACAGACACATGTCATAATCACACGTAGGGAAAGGATGAACCACCTCCTACAGTCACATATCACAAACATCGTAGGGAAGGATAAACCACATCCTACGCATGCAAAAACACCAAGAGTAGGGAAAGGATGGGAAAGGATGAACCACGTCCTACACGCATGCAAAAACACCAAGAGTAGGAAGGATCCTACACGTGGGGAAAGAATGAACCACATCCCACCGACATGTCAACCACAGATCGTAAGGAATAAGCATCTTACATGTGGGGAAAGGATGAACCACGTCCCACTGACATGTCCACAAATAGATGCCTAAATGCATCTCTCACTGGGACGTCCGCAGGAAAAGGTGAACCACTCATCCTGCTCATATGCCATAAGAGAAGGTGAGCCACTCATCCTATGCATATCTCATCAAATGTAGGGGAAGGTGAACTACTCACCCTACAGACAGGTTTCATCAACCATAGGGGAAGGTGAACCACTCACCCCACACACATGTCAACGATCATGGGGTATCATAGGGGAAGGTGAACCACTCACCCTGGGGCTTGTATCGCAGTATTAAAAACTGGAACCGGTGATCGGAACGGTGGACCTAATAAACCGAGTTTCGAACCGAAACTAGTCACATCTCAATGAACCGGTTTTTAAAAAAATATATTAAATAATTATTTTTTAATAAAAAACTATTTTTAAGATTTGCAACCATGATTCCAAGCCAATAGAGACAAAATATGCAAAGTTTGCTCATTTATATACCATGTAAAGGTGAATATATCAAAATGGCACCGAGTGCAATACATATCATCGACAAAATACATAAGCAATGAGGCTCCAAATGGCCTATAAAGTCCAAATACAAAGCCTACAAACTATGGGGCCACTAGCTTACTACAAATCTACATATATGATATTAGTGATCAACATTATCACTTGAAACTTCTCATCATGATCAAACTTAGTTGGTTGAGTCTCGACTCCCAAACTTTGCAACTGCTCGAGTCACAAACTTCTCTATTGGTTCAGTGACTTGAGTCTCAAAGTTCTAAAGGTATTTTTCCCGAATATGCCCTATTACTTCATTTGGTGCTCTACATGGCTTTACATGGCCTCCTATCCCAGCCAAGTATTGCTTGAACCTGTAAATATGCCCTCCTGCAATAGATTTTTGGCAATATTTGTAGATTATTTTGCCATCAATCATATCACAATGAGCCCATGCAGTGTCATTGGCTTTTGGAGGCATGATGGCTACTACTTAGCTCAAACTCTCTGTTGTTCCACAACTCCCGCAAAAACTCAACACTCTCCAAGCTCTCAATCAAACTCACAAAAGCTCCAAATGAGATGTGTGAGAAAAATGAGAGGGTACCCCTACTTTTAAAGGATTGGGGAGGGTGTTTTTGCAGGGAAACAACCCTCATTTTCCCTCCAAAACCACCCTAAACCAACCAAAACCGCATTCGTGACTCCCTTTTGCGACCTGGCAGCTAACCAGCCGGTTAAGGACGGAACATGCCGATTCATCCATAAACCGCCTGGTTCCGTCCTTAACCGGATGGTTAACACCGGTCGGACTGGAATTTCTAGCGAAAGCCCTCCTTGAACCCGGTTTTCAGGCTGGTTTGACCCGGTTGGGCATCTGATCGGCCAGTTTGACCCAGTTGGGCATCTGACTGGCCGGTTTGACTAGTTACCAATTTAAACCGACTGGTTTTGAATATTATGCCCTGTACACAACGCACCAATAGGGGAAGGCGAACCACTCACCCTATGGTCGCTCATAGCTCAATAAGTACCCGGAGCCCCCAGTGTTGAGATTTTGTGTATTTGGGGTAGCATCAGTTGTGCTCTAGGTGCTAAATTTTGAGGAAGGACTAGAGTTCACCTAATCTACAAGACCCAGAAATTGATTTGGGAAATTTCATCTGGTTTAGGAGATATTAAATTAATTAATTATTTTAATGTATTTCCTAAGTTAAAACTTAGGAAAATAAAATAATTAAAGTGAATTCAATTAAACATGTGATGAAATTGTCTTAAGTCACACGGATCAAGCTTTCTTCTAATCTTAGCCATTGATTCAAGATCTGATCATGGTCGTTGATTTGTCAACGAGAAAAGTATAAAGGAAAGGCTTGGGGTCATTTGTAAGACACACAGAGGCAGAGCACTGAAGCTAAGTTGAGATTCTAGGGCAGGGTTTGCTAAGAATACTCAAAAGTGTTTCAGCTGCAGAGAGGGGAATTTAGACCAAGGGGATGATCTGATCCCAGGGTCTAGAATACACAAGAGGCAGAAAAGAGATCAGCTCAAGGACAGCGCAAAGGAAGGCAGCAACAAGGACACCGTAGTTTTCAGGAGATCCTTCAGGGGTTACGCAGAGACCCTTAAGGGCAGCGTAGTGACTACGTCACCCATTCTGGGGTAATGCAGTCCCTTCCGGAGCAGCACTGAGGGTTTGGAGGCCATCCAAGGCTGACGCAAAGGCTTTCAAGGGCTTTAGAGGCTGACGCAGAGTCTTTCAGGGGCAGCGCTAGAGTTTCTAGGCCTAGATTTGGCCGAGTCCTGTAAATCATGTTTGAGGGTGTGGATCAGTTATTTTTTTGGCCCTAGGTCAGCCAGAGAGTTGTAGATCTAGTGTTATCTCTGTAGGGTTTTCCAGATCTAGAACCCAGATTTGTGTATTCAGAAATATTCTTAATAATAGAACCCTCCAGCAGCCAAAGACCAGTTTTCGCACATTGGTTTTTTCCGAGGACTATTTGTCCAGAAATAACCGTGTCACTTTGTCAATGTGTGCATGTGCTTATTCTAGATCTGGATTGGTAGAGATATGTTATGTGTTTTGCTTCGATGTTAACTTGAATTTATTCAATTGATAACTTATATAAGTAGGAGGAGCTTAACCGGATTAACAGTAATAATTTTTGCATCAGATATAAGATTCAGAAATTTCTACATGGTATCAAAGCAATTGCAGATCTAGAAGGGTCACTAGCAGGAGAATCTAAAGGATCTAGCTGCAGAAAGCAGCTGGAAAAGCAAAAGAAGCAGATCTGAAGGGACAGTGCAGTTTTCAGGAGGAGATTCACGCAGAAGGAAGGGTCACGTTGTCCAGCGTTGTGTCCTAGAAAGCCCATGCAATTACTGCACAAAGGCAGCTCAGAAATAGTGTTGGTTGGGTCTGAAGCCAACCAGTGTGATTCAGATCTGAATCTATCAGATCCAGAAAAAGTCTGCAGAAAAGTTGCAGAAATTCAGAAGAGTTGGTGGGGTTAAAACTCTGAAGATTTCAGATTTTTAGCCTTAGCACAAGTGACAAAGATTGGGAGGAGATCAGCTTCTCAGGAAGTTTCTTGCCAAAGGAAACTTAGAGTTTGGTCAGAGAATCAAAGAAGAAGTTGAATCATAGTTGATTTGGTAGATTTCCAAGGAGGGAAATCAAGTGTCAGAGGGAGCAGAAGGCACCTGTTTCGCCAAGGGCCTTAGATCCATTTCTCTAGCAAAGAGAAAAGGAAGTTCCAACACATTCTGAGCAGATGGCTCCTCATCGACTGCGTGATCAAGATAGGCTAGAGGGCCTCTCAAACTTTTCGGTTTGGAAAGCAAGGATCCTGATTGTCCTTGAGGCGTACAATCTAAGAGACCATGCAGAGCAGACTCTGGCCACACCGACAGATGCGGATCTCCTACGGACGCATAAAGAAGCTGATGGGCATGCCAAGCAACTGATAATGGATAGTATCAAGGATCATATTGTACCACACATAGTTGAGAAGAACACAGCTAACCAGATGTGGAAGGCCTTGACTTCCCTATATGAGGGAAAGTTTGTCCAAAGGAAAATGTTGTTGGAGACCCAAATGAGGTCATTCATGATGACCAAGGGAGAAGACATGGAACACTTCCTCTTTAGACTGCAGGTAATCAGGGATCAACTGACTGTAACGGGTGCAACCGTAGATGATGCAATGATAGTCAAGACTGCCCTCAATGCAGTCACAGATGAGTGGGAAACCTTTGTCCAAAGTATCTTGGGCAAAGCAGACCTCCCAGATTGGGACATTTTGTGGTCAATCCTGCAGCAAGAAGAACTACGCAGATTCACCAAGAGGCAGCACAGCCCTGCGTTGAGCAAAGTAAAGAAGGAAGATGAGGAAGATATAGCCTTGGTATCAAAGAAGCAGCCGAAGAAGAAGAAGGATCTTTCAAAGATCAAGTGCTTTCAATGTGGTGAAATGGGACATTTTTCCAACCATTGTCCGGAGAAGAAAAGGGACAAGGAAGCATCTTCTTCCAAGGCAGCTGTGGCAGATGATTGGTCAGGAGATGATGAAGCCATGAGTGCTCATGAACCACGGAGGTGAGGTGACATGGATATGTAGAGGAGCTACATAGAAGTAGGCGGGATCCTTGAGTAGCTCATCTCTTGGATCACATGCGAGCTATGGCAGCCTTAAGACAGTAGTGGGACAAGTGGAGCAGTGGGTGCATAGATCACAAATGAGGCGGAAGCAGAGGCAAATCTGAAGGCTGGGAGGAGGAGCGCAGAGCAAAGCAGCAGCAGCGTAGAAGCAGTAGCAGCGCAAAGGCTGATGTGACTTCAGCAGCGCAGAGCAATGTTGCTTACGCAGTGCAGAGCTGCAGCAGCACAGACAGCTTCAGAGGGACAACGCAGTGCAACAGCAGCATGATAGATTTCAGCACAAGGAGCTAATGTGACTTCAGTAGTGTAGAGGGAGTCTGATTATGCAGGCAGAGTTGTAGTTGTGCATCGTTCTTTAGATGCCGGCACAGATCTGTAGCCTATGGAGCTTCAGTGATGAGGATGCGACCCATTTGACTTGTTTGTCAAAAATTGGGCAGGAGATTCAGTTGTTTCTCTCAACAACTGAAGTTGCAGTGCAGCAAATCAGCAGTGCCAGTGCTATGAGCAGCACAGATGCAGCATATTGAGAGGGAGCTGCAGTACAGTGGTTGCAGTGGCAGTGGCAGAGTCATGGGCAGCAGTACAGAATGGCAGCAGCAGTGCAAAGTTGAGTGGCAGGAGGCCAAGCTTCAGTAGCACAGAACTAGTGCCCAAAATCAAGTAATGCATAAGTGTGATGTGTTACTAGAGCACACACTTGATGCTAAGAGGGAGTCTTGAGAGTTTGTGTATTTGGGGTAGCATCAGTTGTGCTCTAGGTCCCAAATTTTGAGGAAGAACTAGAGTTCACCTAATCTACAAGACCCAAAATTGGATTTGGGAAATTTCATCTGGTTTAGGAGATATTAAATTAATTAATTATTTTAATGTATTTCCTAAGTTAAAACTTAGGAAAATAAAACAATTAAAGTGAATTTAATTAAACATGTGATGAAATTAACTTAGTAAAATAAAACAATTAAAGTGAATTTAATTAAACATGTGATGAAATTATCTTAAGTCACATGGATCAAGCTGTCTTTTAATCTTAGCCATTGATTCAAGATTTGATCATGACCGTTGATTTGTCAACGAGAAAAGTATAAAGGAAAGGCTTAGGGTCATTTGTAAGACACACAGAGGCAGAGCACTGAAGATAAGTTGAGATTCTAGGGCAGGGTTTGCTAAGAATACTCATAAGTGTTTCAGCTGCAGAGAGGGGAATTTAGACCAAGGGGATGATCTGATCCCAGGGTCTAGAATACACAAGAGGCAGAGAAGAGATCAGCTCAAGGACAGCGCAAAGGAAGGCAGCAGTAGCAAGGATAGCGTAATTTTCAAGAGACCCTTCAGGGGTTACGCAGAGACCCTTAGGGGCAGCGTAGTGACTGCGTCACCCATTCTGGGGTAACGCGGTCCCTTCCAGAGCAGCGTTGAGGGTTTGGAGGCCATCCAAGGCTAACGCAGAGGCTTTCAAGGGCTTCAGACGCTGACGCAGAGCCTTTCGGGGGCAGCACTGGGGTTTCTAGGCCTAGATTTGGTTTAGTCCTGTAAATCCCGTTTGAGGGTGTGGATCAGTTATTGTTTTGGCCCTAAAACAGCTAGAGAGTTGTAGATCTAGTGTTATCTCTGTCGGGTTTTCCAGATCTGGAACCCAAATTTGTGTATTCAGAAATATTCTTAATAATAGAACCCTCCAGCAGCCACTTTTCCGGGGACTATTTGTCCAGAAATAACTGTGTCACTTTGTCAATGTGTGCATGTGCTTATTCTAGATCTGGATTGGTAGAGATCTGTTATGTGTTTTGCTTCGATGTTAACTTGAATTTATTCAGTTGATAACTTATATAAGTAGGAGGAGCTTAACCGGATTAACAGCAATAATTTCTGCATAAGATATAAGATTCAGAAATTTCTACACCCAGGAGCTCCCAGAGCTCAATGTTCAACCGGAATCCTCATAGAAGGGTCTTTCCATGGCTCCCAACTTCTTTCTGAAGGAAGATAAACTTGATTTTAGAATTCAGCTTCCTCTTATGTAGGACATACATTATCAATAAACATCATAGTTCCCTCTAAATATGGGAAAGTAACCTTGCCTGAAACATAGCCATCGAGTTATCCACAACCTGTTATTAATCCTTTAATCCATGAGCCAAAAATCATCCAATCATAATCAGAAAACTTACATGCAACTTCTAAGGTAATAAAATTATAAGCTGTTATAGCTTGACATTACTTGCTTCCATAAAAAAATCATCAGTCAAGCAAAGTTATCAGCTCCCTCTAAAGTCTTGCTTTAGATGGATTATGGTCCTTCTCAATCAAAAACTTCTCATGAGATTATTTCAACACAACTGTATGATCCTTCAATACTAGATGACAACTACTAGCGTATCAATTTACCCAATCCAAGTTGAGGAAGGGTCTTTCTGGCATCCATACCTATAGGACCTGACTTAATGCATCCAAGATGCCAAAATCAGGATCTTTTGCACATTGCACTTTCATCTTTGAAATGAGACTTTATCATGTAGCAAGAAGGTGATGTGACAAGAAGTTTTTCTGAAGGTGAAACTGTGAAACCTCCCTTACTGACAACAAGTGCATAGATACTTACTGTAGACTATCAGAATAATGACAATGGGATGCTGGAGTTAGTTCTGAGTCAATACCTATGATGCCATCAACTGCAATCTTCCTTGCTGAAAGAAGTGTCACTATACTTTTGTCTGTCGGGCAATGATTATAAAGATGCCTATGAAACTGAAAAATAAACATGCTTACTGCCAGGCAACCTTTATACCACTGAGAAACCATGATGTAACTGTTACTACCAAAACCTCCTCTTGCAAATCAGGACTGTATATGAGATTCTTGCTCAAGGTGACAACTTGATGTGTCTACAAGAGTTAAACGCTTCACAACAAATCATTATGAACTCTAGCTTACCGATGCCAACATCCACTGTAGCCGCTTCAAAAGATCAGATATCCTTGATTTACATCTGTCTTGTTCACAACTTCGATTGTGAGACAAGACTACAAGTCGATAACACTGTCATCAATATATCATCACAGCTACTGGACTTGCATTCATGATTCTAGACTGAAAGGACAACATGAATGATGTTAAGCTGCATATGTTGAGATGTTATACCTAGGGCAGTGCCACAAATAGTAGAACTGATGCCACATATAACAAAGAGTCTTCACAGCACAGGGTTCTATCCTTAAAAGCTACAGGTCTTCATACTTTCAGGAAGACCATTCCTTTTGAGAAATTCAATATCTTATCCTAGAGACTTGTCTTCAGAAGATACTTTACTCTGCTACTGAAGTTTCCTATGAGTGTATTAAAGCTTTCAATTTTCTTTTCTTCTCAAAACAGGAGGAGGATTCATGTTGTTACTAGAGTCAGATGCTTTCACTTCTTGATGCACGTAGCTACTGTAAGACAAAGAATCTCCACAAAATGGCTTAACTGATATTGAGTTGATTATGTCAATGTGCAAGAACTCATACAGAAACGTATATTGACATCATTTATCTCAGTAGAATGTACAATTGCATTAATTCTTTTGCGTTACTGTTCAAAACTGAAGAACAAGGTATGCCTCTTCCTTTATTTGTTCGACGAGGATTTTGAAGAGGAGCTGGAAGATCAACAGAGAGATAAATGTCCAAGGCCCTTACTTGATCCCAACTTGATCAGAATTTCCATATGACTTGCCAAAATATCATAACAACTTCTGGACTACAACTTACAAGGATGCCACATACCAATACTTTATATATATATGTTGATGCCAATATAGGTCTGACTGCAAATATGATGCCATCTCAACAGTACCAGCCTCATGCAAAGATCATACCTCATGTGATGTAGTACTGATGTAATTAAAATGCTTGAGGGTGACGTCATTTTGATGCTTGACCTGACTGGACTACAACTTACAAGGATGCCACATACCAATACTTTATATATATATGTTGATGCCAATATAGGTCTGACTGCAAATATGATGCCATCTCAACAGTACCAGCCTCATGCAAAGATCATACCTCATGTGATGTAGTACTGATGTAATTAAAATGCTTGAGGGTGACGTCATTTTGATGCTTGACCTGACTTGGTGAAGATGATGTGCCTCTAATTATTGCTTCAAAGTTCAGATGATTTGCCTTCACTTTAAGGACTGATACTTCTGCCAAAATTGAAGATGGATCTTTGACCTTAAAGACCTCTTACCCTTATTCAATTAGATGCTTATATTGATGCCAGAGCAGTCAACTGATGTACAAGGTTGACTTCACACATGAAGAAACCGCAGATACCCAACAGATACCATTAAACCATCATTCATTAAAGTGTCCAAATCAAAACAATAATTACCCTAGACAACCATTAAGCACAAGAACTGTTCCTTGCAAACGAGATCTCAGAAATCTCAGAATTATGCTTTAGAATGGACAAAAGTATGTCCACAGACGTGTCTCAGTTTAGTATATCGAGCATCTGATTAGGACATCACGAATCAACCTTAAATTCTTGGATTAGCCTCAGGGAATAAGCTCCAGACACTTGCTTCAGCCACGGATCAACAAATATCTAATTCTTTGAAATGACTGTTTTCAAAACCCTGCAACTTCAAACTGATGTAATAATTAAGCTTGAATCCCTTACAGCTACGAGGATGATAGAATGATGAAATCTGCCCTTACTGTAGGCAATGCTGTTGAAGCAGATGAATACGTATCAAAAAAAATCTCATAAGAGACCATCATCTGAAGCTGTAATCACTTCAATACGATTCATCTTGGACTGCACAAGTTGGCTTAATCTGAGCTGAAGTTACATACGTATTCACACTAGGGTCCTTTGAAAGCAATGGACTGATGCTACAGTCTTTTCAATGCGGCTTCCACCATGCGAAGATTTTGAATCACTAAAAAGTGCAGTTGGCTTAGATTGTTCAGTCAAGTCGGCTTTACTTCCCTCAAATGTAAATATAATACTAGTGAAGACGTCACTATAAATGAGCTAGCATGTCACTGATTGGCTAGTCATGATTTAGTTCACAGGTCTGCAAAGATTAATGAGATCTTCACAAAACAATTTGAATTTGATTAGACCTTTAAACAATGTTATTTGCTGATCCACATTGATCTTGAGATACCATACAAATGCGAATGCCTGGGCATGAAACTTGTCACACCGATTTTATGCCTGATGATTTCGGTCATTCAAAACAAGTACTGTAATCTTTCAAGCAAGGCATCACAGTGGTTCATCCTTATCTCTAGAGTCACAAAAGATTTTGATCTCTATACAGAATATTCTAACACAAGTAAATGCACAGGAGAGTCTCCAAACTCATTTAGAGAGATAGATCTACTGTCATGGAACCTTTGAATAGGTTTATGACTTAGTCATAGTGATCATGGCTTGAGATCATACTCAGAATTTGATTTGATGCCACAAGAAGCTCAGTTCATGAAGCCTTAAACCGAGGAGATCTTTTAGAGATTGCCTATATTCTTGCTTGGGCTTGTCCTGCGGCCTACTTAACAGAAGAATCTCGATGTTGATGTAGAAGAGAGACCCAAAAACAAATAGCCCTGTATTCTCCTCCAAAAGCTCGGCTACCTCAGATAAAATGAAGCCCTTTCAATGTGTGAAATGAGAGAGACGGCACCTCAATATATACAATTCGTTGTGGTCAAGAGATGTGACTATTGGGCTTATTGAGCCGACATATAGGTGAGGCTGATCTTGCTAATTTTACATGAGGGAAACATAAATTCAAAATCATACTTCTCCTTAACCAAATTTGATGATCTTTAGGTCGATTTTTGTCCTCTCGAAAAGAGGAATTCAATGCCATAATTATCTTCCCCAAAGGAGTTGTCCAAAGTGGAATTTGGCCCTAGTTGCCAATTTTAACAACTATCATCCAATTCAACTTCTGATCCATACTAATGCCCTTAAACATTAAATGAAAGCACTTGAAAACAAAAATGGTTAATGTACCTCACAATATATGACTCACCTTCAACGGATGAGCAAGCTAGCTAAAAGAATGCACTACTCGATCAGTGGATGAGAGGCATCCAAGGCTGGCTATCTATGTATCAGGATAGGGCTGCTAACTGGCAAACCGCCATATGGGAGAAAATTCTTCTAGGGTTACCCAAAAATATGGGTGGGTACCAGTCCCAATCATCCAACCTTTAATTTTCCCTTGCAATTTTCAAGTCACATCCTCAAAGGAAACATGCACCTAATTTTACATGAGGGAAACATAAATTCAAAATCATACTTCTCCTTAACCAAATTTGATGATCTTTAGGTCGATTTTTGTCCTCTCGAAAAGAGGAATTCAATGCCATAATTATCTTCCCCAAAGGAGTTGTCCAAAGTGGAATTTGGCCCTAGTTGCCAATTTTAACAACTATCATCCAATTCAACTTCTGATCCATACTAATGCCCTTAAACATTAAATGAAAGCACTTGAAAACAAAAATGGTTAATGTACCTCACAATATATGACTCACCTTCAACGGATGAGCAAGCTAGCTAAAAGAATGCACTACTCGATCAGTGGATGAGAGGCATCCAAGGCTGGCTATCTATGTATCAGGATAGGGCTGCTAACTGGCAAACCGCCATATGGGAGAAAATTCTTCTAGGGTTACCCAAAAATATGGGTGGGTACCAGTCCCAATCATCCAACCTTTAATTTTCCCTTGCAATTTTCAAGTCACATCCTCAAAGGAAACATGCACCTACACCCCTATTGTGCACTACAAAATGTATATGTCTCTAGGATCACACAATCCTAAAGGTATGACACACTCCTAATGGTGTCCTGTAAAAATAGAAACCCATTTCATTTTCAATAAAAGGGGTCATCATAACAAAAATCCTCTAAGATGCGAGAGTTGTGCAATTAGTGCATACTAAAGTTGTGGGGATTGGCATATGAATTCTTGTTCTTGCCCTCTTCTTCGCTCAATGAGGGGTTGATGGGTGATTCTAATCCTACACTTGGTTGTTTTGGCTGTTTCATCTATCAGCTTAGCTCCATATCGCAAAGTCAGAAACATATCACCATTTGCACTTGTCCTTGCCCAACACTTCTGCAGTTTTGGCTCTTGGCATGGTTGGAGCAGCACTCTTCAACATGATTGTTGGTTGAAGGTGAGACATACTTATTGAGGTCTCAAGATTGCAGCATTGTCGGTGATGGTGCTCCAGACCTGATTTTTCTTATTAGATCATTGATGAGTATTATGATGTTTCATGGTGAGAACTTGTTTGATGTGAAATTTCTTATGCAGCATAGTAATTATGCTTACAGTACCTCTCATTTGATGTTTCTCTGCATAAATCGGTTCAATGCATATAGTGGCTAAGTTATTCATCTTTTTTTAATCCCTAAATTGGCACTCATACAGTATTTTTTGATGTGAATGAGCCTTAAATTCCTTGGTTACAATAAAACCTTGTCTGTGTCAAAAACTTGGCTAACCCTCCCCCTCTACAATTGGCACTCATGTATTTGAATTGATGGAACAATTTTATAATTCAGCGAGATAAATACTAAATAAAAGCTGAAACAAGATCCTCTACAAATGTAGAAGAAAGAAATGGAGACCACAGAATTGGAGTATGACGAGCAAATGACTAAAAAGTAATTTAAAAAATAGCATCTAAATACAAAAGATTGGTGTAGGAAAAATCAGCCACAGCCATGGGCCTTGTTGATTATTTAACTCATATTTGGGAGGCCTGGCAATGCAGTCCAAAATTAGTAAAATTAAAGTGCAGAGCGGACGTGAAAGAACAACTTCCCAATTATCAACCACAGTCCATTGGGCTGTTCATTAATACTTCCCCCAAATAATACTACTTTTATTTTGAACATTCTAGCAATCCATTTTGTGTGGCTTCTAAAAGTGTTCCAGTCTGTACAATAATTATGTTTCGTTTTCTATTTCATACTTTTCTTTTCCTAAATAGGAAAACTGCTCCTGCTTATTGCTGGGCATGCAAAGCACTGGACCAACATAATAAGTATTGAATTGATGAAAACAACTAAAAGGAACATAAAGATGAGAAAATAAAGGATTAATTATGAGAAAAGCCTTTTACTCAGAAAGGTGCATCTCATAAATAGCTTTCAAACCATCCAGGCAATCACTTAAACTTGGTCTGAGTCCAACACGCATCTGCATCTGTTGTAAAGTTGGTTGTTGAGTTTCTCCTTTCAGAAGGTGGCAACCATCTTGCCAGATCTTTTTAAGAGATTTAACCACCTTATTAAATTCATCCCTGCAGATTCCACATCACATTGTTGATATAGTTCATCCACTATGAACTGATATGATTCAAAAAACTAAATTCTGTAAGTCTGGTTCCTAACAGGTTTCAGAAAAACTAGACAATAATACTAAATGGCTAAGTCACATGGTTCAGGTTCGAGTTCAGGTTCGGCAATGATTAGGTTCATTTTGAGTTCAAAATTTTATTATTAGGTTCACCATTAGGTTCATCTAGATTCTATACACATTTTCCATATATATATATATAAACCTTTAAAAGAAATATACGTTTAAAATAGTACAAAATCAACATCAATAAACATTAAAAATGCTATCATAGACTTGGTAATTGCAACGATAGATTACAAGCTTGAATTTTAACATGAAGTTATGAGCTTAAACTATGGACTTGGACAATAGCCATGAAGTTTGATGAGGTTCACTGAACCTCAAGAAAATATTTATGCTCACCGAATTTCAAAGTTTCTTGCACATTCCTTATAATCCTAATTCTATAAAAAGCAAAAGTTGGGATTAGAAGATTTTCCCTGACCTGATTTCTGACAATTAAGACTTACCCCAAACGGAAATGTCTTGCAATATGGGGGAAAACTCATTTCCTGAATACTGAATTTGTAACAGTCAAATTGTCTCCCTAAAAAAGAATGACCAGAGATGTAGTATCCCTAAGGAAAATTTACAGTAATAAACAAAGCATACATAGTAAAAATACACAGCAAAATTGCACACAAATCAGACCACGATATAGAGCCAAAACTGCGTTGTGCTAAGCCATTTTATTATGAAAACATGGGGTTACAATTTAATGTTTGGAAAGTGTGCACCTAATCTTGCCTAAGGCAAGCTAGCAAAGCCCAAGTGAAGAAGACAAGTCCCCCAAAGCTGCTGGCTGATTTCTCTTTGGCTCTGCACTGAACTGCCCAGAAAATGTGTTGTTGGCTATAAAGAATAGCTGCTAGGGCCTTCTCCAGTGCTCAGAAAATTCCGAGAAATTAACCACGGGCTGTCCACCAATAACCCACAAAAGAATTGGCCAAATGTTGACCTTGGAATTTCGGCCCAATTTCCCCTAGCTCCTCCTATTGCTGCGTATTTTGACCCAGCTGTAAAATTTGCTGCTGAATGCCCCCAAATGGCTGAAATTTCCAACAATTCTCCTTCCCAGGCTCCCCCACAAATCTCAGCCCAAAACTCCCTTCTCTCCCCAAGTCCCACATGTGGCACTAACAAGGACTGCACAATC
Source organism: Pinus albicaulis (assembly GCA_034641835.2). NCBI lineage: Eukaryota > Viridiplantae > Streptophyta > Pinopsida > Pinales > Pinaceae > Pinus > Pinus albicaulis. The sequence continues at coordinate 510,133,870 of CM076583.1, forward strand.
CCTACGTTGTCTCTGCTGGAACTCCTCCACACTTCCAATATGTTGCTCCCGGATCGATCTAAAAAGGATGAGACTCCCTCCTTGGGCTGGCAATCGAAGTCCACCGAAGCAAGGGGTGAGATTTCTGCCTGAAAATCTCTTGTGCTCAACAGCACCTGTAGACTCGGCCTCGAGCTCAAGCGTGCTAGTCTAACTAAATGCTCAAATGATCAAGAATGCCCAAAAGTGATTGCCTCCTCCTCTTTTGTCAAAGTGCCTCCCAATTTCCCATGTGGGCCCAACCATCGACTTTCCCCCACCAATTTCCCTCCAATGAGAGCATACTTCCTATGGGGTCGTATTTCTCCATGAGTGCCCCCCACTTACCACCAACAATTTGATTTTCTCCCCCTTATTCTAATGTTTGGTCCACACTTTAACTCCAAAATTCAAGTGGGACACCCAAACCCACTTTCCCAAAGTGCAAATACGAAATAAGACAAAATTGGGAAAATTTGATATTTCCCCTTAGCAATATTGCTAAGTGGGAATATCACAGTCCTCCCCGCCAAAACATTGCTTGTCCTCAAGCAACTGCAATGAAGGATGTTGAATTATCTGCTCTCCCTCCCAAGTGGCATCCTCATCAAGCAGGTTCCTCCATCTAATAAAAAATTGTAAATTTTCGAAGATATCCCATGCTTGATGCAACTTTACTTCCAACCTGATACCAAATAGCAATCACATAAACATGAAAGTAAAATGCTGATAGAACATACCAATAGATCAACGGAAGACAAGCCAAAAATACACTTAACTTGATCAGCAAAATATATGAGTTGTGGTGCATTATGGCAGTCAACAGGGTGCTTCAACCAGCAAATTCTCCTCACGGTCAGCCAACCAGAAGTGTCACACAGCCCTCAAGACAGCTCCACAAAAGTCAACCCAAAGTCATCGAAAGTCAATGTTGTCCAGTCAACGGTCAACGCAGAACAGCAGCAACAGAAAGTCAACACAGCAAGGTCAAAGGTCAACGTCCAGCCTCGATTTTTGTGCCAAAAAATGCGGACTACAGAGATCGAAATTTTGGGAGAGTTTGAGGTCAAATGAACCAAGTGTTGACCAAAGTCAACACTGGTCAAAGCTGCGCTGAAACCCTAGACAGATCAGAACCAAAACCCTAGTTGTTGTTTTCCCACGTGTGAGAAGCGAAGCCTCCAAATGATGATCGAACCAATCAGACACAAGAGAGAAGTGTGTGATGAGTGGATGATGAAATGAACTCCAGTATGTCCAATATATATCCATCTGTGAGGGTGTGTGACACATCTATTGGGGCTCCAAGCCTACATTATAATTCTGGCCAACCTTGCACATAAGTGGAATAAATTCAAAATAAATGTTCTGTTCATCCGATCAAGATGATCTTTAGATCGATCTTACACCTCTCCGAAAGAGGAATCCAATAAAAATATTGGCATCGTCATCTGAGCAGTACAACATGGAGTTTGGACCTAGTTGCCCAAAATTAACACTCCCTCTCAACAAGCGAGAACTCCATCCACCTGTGCCATCCAAACATCGTGCATCATCCTGTTGTAACTTGTTTTGCTAGCTTCTTTATTTAAAACAGTAAATCACAAAGACATCACTCTCCGCTGACCCGAAGTCAGCTCAGAGGTCCGAAACCTCTATAGGACTCAAAGGAGTCTCATACTAACCCGAAGTTAGTTTAACTGACCCGAAGTTAGTTGGAGGTCCAAACCCTCACTTGGACTCAAAAAGAGTCATATACTAATGCGAACTTAGTTTAACTGACCTGAAGTCAATTGGAGGTCCAAACCTCACTAGACTTGATACCAGATCAAGTGGTTGGACACGTGCCATCCTAGACATAGAGAGTAAGGCAATCTCTGATGCATCCATCGGTCTTGCTATCGATCTCTATCCACATTTCCCACCTCATTGGCCAAGATGAGAGGTACTTCCCATGAGTCCGGTACTCCATGGGTAGGATGCTTACGGAACACAGATCAAAGAGAGATAAACCAACTCAATATCATCACGGTGGGGCATAAGCACACCAACAAGGTTCGGCAAGCCTAGCCTTGTGGTTGCTTATAGCTCCAAGAAGTTATCCCCAAAACCCCCCTGGAGCTCCCAGAGCTCATCGTCCAACAGGACCCTCAGAATAGGGTCGTTCCACAATTCCAAGATTCTCACAGAAGGTTAGGAAATTGACCTTCCCCAAGGGCTCTGTGAGAATATCTGCGACCTGCTCATCAGTTCCTATATGATCGAGCCTTACGACACCTCGTTGTACCATATCCCGGATAAAATGGTACCTAATATCAACATGCTTGGATCGATCGTGGAACGTAGGATTCTCTGACAAACGAATCCCCCTCTAGTTATCACAAAGGATAACGATGGTATCTAGAACATGCCCGAACATCTCACTGAAGAGCTTTCGCAGCCAAACAGGTTCACAACATGCCATACACGTTGCAATGTATTTGGCCTCAGCGGTGCTCAAAGCCACCGACTTCTGCTTCCTGCTCGAAGCAGAACCAAGTGTGAAGCAGCATCCATATGTGCTCTAGCGATCCATCACACTGCCAACCCAATCGGCATCAGTATATCCACGGAGTCTCAAACGCCCGACAGCGTATCTCAACCCATGGTCTATCGTGCCCCAGAGATATCTCAAGAGTTTCTTGGCACCAACCCAGTGAATTTTATGAGGATCAACCATGTGTTGACTCAAAGTGTTCATTGCAAAACATATGTCCAGATGAATGTTCACTAAGAACATCAGGGCCCCTACGAGTTGTCGATACTCGGTAGGATTTGCTAGCACAGGCCCAACAGCGTTTCCACTCAACTTCTTAAAGTTGAGCTTTATCAGTGTCGACACAGACTTATAGTCCACCATACCAAATCTCTTCAGCAGCTTCACAATGTATTTTCCTTGAGAGAGGAAAATCTTGCCAAGAATCTGCCAGACCTCCAAGCCTACGAAGTAATGCATCAGCGCTAGGTCAGTCATCTTGAACTCAGAAGCGAGCTCCCTCTTACACTGATGAATGAGAGGGTCAGCACCTATCAGGAAGAGATCCTCCACATGGAGAACCAGAATGAGAGGCTTTTTTCTATCAACCTTGAAGTAAAGGTTCGGATCAACATTACTTCGAGTGAAGCCCAACTTCATTAAGTAGCTATCTATCCTCTCGTACCAAGCCCTGGGCGCTTGCTTCAACCCATAGAGGGCTTTCTTCAACCTGCATACATGAGAGTCTCTATCCTGAACTTCGAACCCCCAGAGGTTGCTCCACATACACCTCTTCCTTTATCGAATCATGCAAAAAAGCGGTCTTCACATCCATCTGATAAGACTCTATCCTTGCGTAGACGCAAGCGAAATAATAGATCGGATGGTGGTATAGTGGGCCATGGTTGCAAATATATCATCATAGTCTATACCTTCCTTTTGAGAGAAGCCTCGGGGAATGAATCTTGCCTTGAACTTTTCAGCACTACCATCAAATCCATGCTCAAGCTTATAGAGCCATTTCGAGGTGACAACAACTTTGTCCTCCAGTCTCGGAACCACATCCCAAACATCATTCTTTATAATGGACTCATACTCTTCGTGCATAGGAGACTTGATGCTTTACGGCTTCTTCAAAAGATCTAGGCTCAAATTGTACGATTGTACTCAAGGCTGCTAGATACCCTTGGGATCTATTCGGCTTCTTGCTTTCACAGAATGCCCCCCTTGGGGCCATATCACTCTTGGCATCCTCGAAAGTATCTCTAAGCCATGACGGTATTCTCTTCATTGACGGAGGTGGATTCATAGGGTCCATTGGTCCTTCAACATTAGGCATCATCTCATCCTTCGGCTCTAGCTGCTCCCCTGTTCTTTCATCATTGTCTTCCTTGGAGCTAGGAAGATTTATCACTTTCCTGAGGGAAGCATCTTCATCGAAGGTGACATCAGCATATCTCCACTTCTCTTTCAACAGAACCCTTACATACACCTTCATGATCATTTTTGAATTTCCCGATCACCAACTTCCTTGCTTCGGGAAGGGATTTGTAATGAAGGTGTCCAAACCTTCGGTACCATAATTCGGTTTGAAAAATTGTATCACATGTCATAGCCCCCAATGGACTTCCTCCAACCTGGTAGAGTGTATCAACTCTAAAGCCAATAGTGAGAGCTTCCTTGAAACTCTTCTTCCAGATGCGTACCTTTCCATCGACGAATGCCACGTTGAAACCTTTGTCTTCCATGGCCGAAATAGACATAAGGTTCTTCTTCAAATCAGGTACATACAATACATCTTGCAAACGGAGGACTTGACCTTGAGATAAATGTAGGGTCACAGTCCCTGTCCCTTTCACGGGATAGATGGCATTATCTCCAAGGATAATTTTCAGATTAGTATCCTTCTCAATCAAATCAGAGAGAGCTTCTTTAAATCCAATGAGGTGCCTTGAAGCACCACTATCAATCAATCAGACATCCAAGGTGTCGGGTGGAGATGCAGCAGAGAGGGCAGATACAAGAATGAATTAATTTCTTTCATTGTCAACAACATTAGATTCTTCATCCCTGGAATTTCTTGACCTTTTGAAAGGTTTCCCATTTCCATTACAACCAGAGGGAGCCTTCCTCTTTCCTTTGAACCTGTTGTTCCTTTGATTGTCATTCCCCCTGTTGCAGTTGTCATCATCCCCTGGAGAATCCCTTATATTAGGGCATTCTCTAGCATAGTGGCCAAACTTGTTGCATGTGCAACATCTTCCTTTCTTTCCTTTGACCCTTGCTCTTCCATGGTTCCTCGGACCACCATTATTCTTCTTCTTAGCATGAGCAGTGAAGGCAGCATTACCTTCATTTTCATATTCCATCATTCTTGTCTCCTCTTGAGTGCATCTCGACAATACTTCATCAAAATCAAGAATCACATTATTATTGAGAATGGTAGTAATGAATATTTGCCATTCAGAGGGGAGACCTCCAAGTGCAATGAGAACCATTTCTTGATTAGCTATTGTTTCCCCAATGGCGAGAAGGTTATTCCTGATTTCGGTCAACTTCAGAAAATAGGATTGAACGAATTCATCCTTGCCTTTTTTGAGATTCTTCAATTGGTTCTTAAAAAAAAAAACTTGATTTGCATTTTTGGCCCTGAACATATTGACCAACTTATCATACATCTCCTTAGATGTGCCCAGCTCAGAGATGTAGGCAACCAGACTTTTATGGATGGAATCCCGGATGATCAACTTAGCTTTGATTTCTCCTCTTCTATACTTCGTTTTTGTGGCAGTAGGTGCAAATGATGGAGGCTCTTGGATTTTACCCTAGACATAGTCCATGACCTCTTGATCTTCCAAGACCAAGTCCAAAAACATCTTCCAAGCATGATAGTCAGACTTTCCAGTCAACTTATCATCAGCTTTGAAGCCATTATAATTTGAGGTACCCGTGGGTCCCTAACAAATGCTACTTCTTCGGTGATTTCTCTTAATACAAACTTGGGCTTTGTCTTCAACTTAGCTCTGATACCATGTAAATTTTCAAAGATGTTCTATGCTTGATGCAACTTTACTTCTAACCTGATACCAAATAGCAATCACATAAACATGAAAGTAAAATGTTGATAGAACATACCAATAGATCGATGGAAGACAAGCCAAAAATACACTTAACTTGATCAGCAAAATATATGTGTTGTGGTGTGTTACGGCGGTCAACAGGATGCTTCAACCAACAAAGTCTCCTCACAGTCAGCCAACTTGAAGTGTCACACAACCCTCAAGGCAACTCCACAAAATTCAACCCAAAGTCAACGAAAGTCAACGTTTTCTAGTCAACAGTCAACGCAGAATAGCAACAACAGAAAGTCAATGCAACAAGGTCAAAGGTCAACATCCAACCTCGATTTTTGTGCCAAAAAATGCGAACTGCAGAGATCGGAATTTTGGGAGAGTTTGAGGTCAAATGGACCAAGTGTTGGCCAAAGTCAACATTGGTCAAAGCTGCACTAAAACCCTAGACAGATCAGAACCGAAACCCTACCTACTGTTTTCCCACGTGTGAGAAGAGAAGCCTACAAATGATGATTGAACCAATCAGACACAAGAGAGAAGTGTGTGATGAGTGGATGATGAAATGAACTCCAAGTCTGTCCAATATATATCCATCTGTGAGGGTGTGTGACACATCTGTTGGGGCTCCAAGCCTACATTACAATTCTGACCGACCTTGCACATAAGTGGAATAACTTCAAAATAAATGTTCTGCTCATCCGATCAAGATGATCTTTAGATCGATCTTGCACCTCTCAGAAAGAGAAATCCAAAGATCTGAGCAGTACAACATGGAGTTTGGACCTAGTTGCCCAAAATTAACAAAAATTCTTTGATAACCCTGTTCAGTAAGTGCCTCTTACAAGTGTCGAGAATAGCCTCCGGCTCCAAAACCAAGTGCCCCTCATCATCCATGGGTGGTAGCTCTGTAGCTGCAGTCACCTGCTGACCCAATGCCTTTTTCAGGCAAGACACATGAAAAATGTTATGAACTCGACACCCCGAGGGTATCTCCAACTCGTATGCTACCTCCCCAATTCTCCTAATGACTCTATACAACTCATAGAAGCGATGCTTGAGCTTCTTGGTCCCCTTCTGTTTGAGTGGTGTATGTCTGTAGGGCTGAAGTCTCAAGAAGACTAAATCCCCAACCTCAAACTGCCTCTCTACTTGGCCCCTATCTGCGTAGTCTACAAGATATCTTTGAGAGCCCGCAAGATATCTTGGCTCTTTGTATCCAATCTTTGGCCCTAGGGGCCTTTCTGTCTCCAAACATCATGTCAGCAAAAGATAATGCATCATAATCGTACAAAGCTTTGAATGGGGACATACCTATCGACATGTGGTACGTTGTGTTGTAGCAGTACTCGCCCAAATGCAACCACAATATCCCTCCGTATGGATGGAGCTTCATCAACAATAGGTGCATGTTCTCTTTCTCTCTTTCTATTCCTTGGAATTTAGGACATTCACTCTTGTAATGTCCCATCTTATGACAATTGTAACATTCAATCTTTAATAAATCAACCTTCGTCTTTGGTCCTTTGAATTTCTTGTATCCTCCTTTCTTCTTGTGATTAGCAGAGTATGCAATGAGGTGTTGTCCTCATCTTCTTCCTTCTTATTATTTGCTAATGAGATATGTTGACAACTGGAGTGGCACCTGATGATTATATGAAGGACCACACTTTGTCAAACCCCATAGCAGTACACCCCCATTTTTTCAAATGGGATTCATCATCATTGAAACGTGGTTGTGCCATTAGATTCCATCATCAGGGCAGCATTTTATAGCAAATGATGTAACCCTACTGCATGTAATGATGTAAATGATCTAAGTAAGGCAGAGTATTCTTAGCAACAGCTAGACAGCTAATGTTGTGATGATCTCTACTCTGAAGGTTTTTGTCTCATGGATACAAAAGTGATGGTAGAGTTTTCCCTCGGTTCGGGCAACAGGGTGGAATTTGTCATCAGCATGCTAAGTGAGTCCTAGTTTTTTTTATCGAGTCCTTGTAAAAGTAGTTTCAACTACTTGGTCTCTTAGATCATGTTTTGAGTCGCAGAGTTGGGTATTTATTTGAGGGTCTATACGAATGGGTATTTCCCCTTCATGTATGTAAATATATTATCTCATGTAAAAGAGGGTTGGAAAAATAATTATAATCCCCTCTTGGTCAATTAATTAAATTTTCTGGTCAATTAATTAATAAAATCTTAAACCAGAAATTTAATTAATTTAGGGTCCTAATTAGGATTAAATCTTTAAAGGCAAAATTTGTGGGTCCTTGGAAAATGATTTTGGAAGCCCCAGGCCAAGGGAATATTGAGAATTTTAAGAAATTTTGGACCTTTGGGCCTTGGTGGTTAAGTCAAGGTCAAAATTTTGGGGTAATTAACTCAAAAATAATATTTTTGAGTTAATTAAAATTGAATTAAGTGATAAATTCGTTTTTTCCCCAAAATTTTAATTTCAACGCTCCGGATTAAAAGATAATTAAATCTTTTGGACGGTTGAGATTATTTTGATGAGGATCATCCAAACTAGCCGTTAGAGATCTTGTCCTATAAATTTAGAGGTCTTTCTCATTCTTGAGTCATCCGATCTCAGGATCGTGCACTTGTTCTTAGAAGCTCTTGTAAATTTTTGAGGAATAAAGCATAAAGACTTTGGGGTTACAAATCTGGATGTTCCTTCTCAGATCTATGTGGTGAATTGTCTCTAAACTCTGCTACTTTGTTTCTTGTATTTTATGGTTGATGGTCTTCATGGATTAATCTGCATACAGGTATCTTGTGCAGTTTTCTGGGTTTATAAAATAACATTCTGATTTTTTGCAAAGGTCTCATGTTGTTTTCTTAAATCTCTATCGATCTAAGATTCAGATCTAAGTGTGCAGGGATTTTTTTTTTTTAAAATTGGGCGTTTGGGGAAGTCTTCGGTTGGACCAGCCGACTCTCAATAAACATAAATCTGATAAGCTCTTTGTTTGTTAATGTCCAGGTCTATCTTACGATATTTGTGATTTTGCAGGGTTTCAAAGGCTTGTGCCTCTCACTAAAACTTTACATCTCTGAAAATTGTGCTAAAACGGATTTAGATCTGACCATGAGGGTTTTAAATTTGTAAACTAGTTTGTATATTTGTAAATTTTCTTTTAGGACTGTAAGGGTTTGATCGTTTCTTGGTGTGTATCTTCAGATCTGGCTGGTCTCTTGCAGATTAAGGGTTCAAATCGAATTTTTTTTTAGATCTAAGGCAGATCTAGTCTCCAAAGGCCAGATCTGGCCTCAAACTGTTACTGTGGGCAAGATTTGGCATAATTTGATTTTAAGGAGCATGAGGATCTGAGCATCATTTGATTGAAGAAGTGTATCAGATCAAAATTTCAAGGAAAATTCTTGATTTGCTGGGAAATTTGCGTGTACTGGGTTATTCGCTCCATCTCTTGCTGCCTGACCAACTTTCTCCAGCCATCGATTCCCTTAACCATCACCTTATACCTGACTGTCGATCCTTCTATCCCTTAACGCTGCTTCCATCTTTCGCCTTCTCTCATTTGCTGTCCGATCGAACCTTCTTCTACCCAACATTTCTTCTTGTTATCTGGCCTGCATATGCTCCATTTGCTGCCGTCCAGCATTTGTTTTCCTCATCACGCCATCCTCTCTTTACTGTTCCTGCCTGCATTAAGCGTCACCCCTTTCCGTCTTCACACCTGCTTAGCCGCTGTTCGATCCATCCTTATGCTGCCTTGAACCTCTTCTCCCGCCGTCCAAGCTTCAACTGTTTCCCTCACATTGATCCGATTCCCTTTCAACCTGTGGAACATACAAGCGACAAACGCACACATAAATTGAAACCCGTGTTCTACTCCTCACGTCGACTTCTGTCTCTCCACGCCATCGTGCCTCCTTTCGCTCCAACCTGCACACAGAATCTGCAAACGACGCCAACAAAACGACAAATCAAAATACAAAGCCCGCGTCAAGAAATTTTTCGACTCGACGTCACCATTTGTAAAGCAATTCAATTTATTTTCATAGTTTAGACTTAGATTAGATTTAAGATAGCGTAGGTTTTATTTTTAATTTGTGTTGTTCCGACTTTAATAGCATTAGTTTGATTTTAGACTTAGATTTTTTTTTTTTAATTTGCGAGTTGGATAGGGTAGCGTAGTTTTGGTTAAGACTTAAAATTCGATTTTATTTATTTTGATTTGTTTAAGTTTTAGCATAGGTTTAGTTTTAATTTATTTAAACTTAGTTTTAGTTTTTTTTTTTTAATTTAGTTAGCTTTAGAATTAAATTTTAATCTTAGTTTTTGTTTAGATTTAATTTAGATTTTAGATTAGAACTTTTATTTAGATTTAGATTTTTAATTTGTTTTAAATTTAAAAAATAATAATAAAAAATTTATAAAAATTTCAAATTCTAAAAAAATTTCTAAGTCCTATGGTCAAATAAGCCTAAAATTTTATTTTAAAGCTTGACCGTGGAACATTTTGATTTTCGAACTGGGTTATGATTGGAATATTTTAATTTCGGAAATCTTTCAAGTATCTAGCATTCTCATATTATTGTAAGTTCAAGTTATTCATGGTTGTGGCGTTTTCAATTAAATATCATTGTGAGCAATCGTGTTTTAACAAGCAGCTGTTAATCGTCACTTACTTGTTTATAATTGCATAGCGAGATTTTTGTTTGACTCCATAAGGCACTGGTCTTAAACGTGAAATCTAATTTAGATCTGTGGAATCTCGTGCATTTCTATCAAGTATTTGATGTTTTAGCTGTGTCTCCTGGATTTATCATCCTCATTTATAATAGGGTCTACCTCCCTTAATTTGCAAGGAGACAGTTTAAATAGAGAGATTGGGGATAAGAGTGACAACCCCCAATCTGAGCTGTTGTCGTGGTGCCTTGACAATCTGTGCGACAACGGACTCCATTGCCAAGGATGTACCAAAGGACACTTGTACCATCAGATATCATCAGATTACCAAAGTTTTTAAACTCTACTTCTTCTTCTCATCATTTTCTTTTGTAACCAGATACCACACCCTACGGGGAATTGTAATAAGTGATGCTAGTAATGATGAGCTTTGAGTCATGTAACAGGCATAGGTAGCTTGGGACCTTGCCAACAAGTGAGTATTACTCTGTGAAGTTTTTTTCAATTGGTTAATTATCATCTCCCTACCAGGACTTAATAATTAATAGAGTTTTTTCCTCCAAATATACCCCAAAGCCGGAGTACGGCTTGATAGTGAGGCCTTGGGTGAATCCTAGTGTATAGGGTCAATGTTTATTACCATACTAGATCACACAAAAAATTTCATGGAATTTGGTTAGGTCTAGGTAGTCATTTTTAAATTTTTTAGATTTCCCGCAGGGCGGAAATTGCAATAAAAACTGTATTTGTAATGTAATAAGTGACGTCTAGAGAAGTTTTATGGGGTATGAGTAATAAAATTTGCACCTCTCACCCTCAACTTTCTACTATGACACACTTAGAGGGGTTAAAAATGTGTTTTGAACCCTCAAAACCCACTTTTCCTAAGTTTAGTGGGAAATTTGGCAATTAATTAAGCTAGAAATTAAATAAATGGAGAAAAATAAATATCCACACGTGCTAAATGTGGTGGAAATAAAGTGGAAATTATGGAGGTGTTAAAGTGAAGTCTCAAGTTGATGTGGACTCCTAAAATCAAGGAAATTACATGTGCTCAAATAAACTCGAATTTCTGGCATTAGATGAGAAAGTTGCTTACTTGAAAATTCGAATTTGTGAAGTTAATGCACATTTGGGACGATTTGGGAAGATATTTGGTGGAGATTTTTGTCAGAAATTGTCCCCACATGGGTTACCACCCATCTACACTTGATATGCTCTAGGCTATTCAACTCTATCTATTTTCATACAAATTCTAGAGTTCTCTTGCCATTGTTTATTGATTTAACCCATATGAGCTAAAGTTTATTGGAAGTTATGTAGAGGATCATTGTTGAATCAACTAGCAAGCGTGAGGGGAAATATTCAAGAGACCATACCACTCTTGACATTGTTTCCAAGGAGCTCTCATCGATATTTGAATTTCATAGATCTATTTTTTTTAAATACTTGTTCTTGCAGGGTTCTCCTTTACATAATCTATGTATGAATCAAAATATTAAAAAAATCATTTACATCTCTTAATTTGTGCTTTTGTTCCATTATGTAGCTATTCAAGAGCTTCTCATAAGCTAGACAAGCGATGGGGATCATTTCCCATCACTTGATTTAGCCTTTGTATATTATTTTGTAGCATATTCACATACTTACATGCTCTCTTTTCACACTAACTTTGGTTTTAGTTTTGCAGCCTTAACATTTTTGTTTGTAGGTGCTCTCAAGCTTCAAGTTGCATTTCAAGGAGGACATGGGCATTAGGAGAGCTTGTGGAAGAAGGCTAGGTCATACACCACTTTGGAGCTCGTATTCTCTAAATGTAGAACTACTTCATCTCTTTTGAGGCTCCCATACTTGAAGGGATTTCCTTATTGTTTCAATATTTCACATTGTATTCTCTCATCAATTCATTGGGAAGCCCTCCAAGAGGCTCTAACCTCATTGTAACACCATAATAATAAAAATTTTGTTTTTGTTGTGGGAGCGTCGGTTTTACCCATTGGCATCCCTCTCTCTCCATTTTAGGGAGAGAATTTGTAGATGGATTGACTTATTGGTTTTGACATTTCCATTTTCTTTCACATCACATATGCATGCTCCGGTTGGAAGTAACACAAATCGCATTTCTCTTTCCTCAAGTTTGCTACACAAATTTTAAGCTTTCATTTCTCATCATAGTGGCTACAAGTTTCAAGCTACATTTCCATTTGCACAGCAAAAACAAATTTACTTCATGCAAACATCATTATTATTTTTGGAAACTTTGATATTCATGTTTCACTAATTCATGTTTTATTGTTATGTCACATTTCCATTTTGAGAATATTGAAGCATTGTGTATTTGACAAGTTTATCTTTCAAAGCAATCACTTATTTTCATGTCAAGCTAATTTCCTCAAGTTTAAAGTTCCTTTGCAAAGCTATTGTGAGCACAAATCTCAATTTTATTTTTCAAAGCATTGCAATTTACTTTACATGCAATTTAGTTGCTCATAAACTTCAAACTTCATTTGCTATAACTTGTTATCGGTTCATCATTTATCTTTAGCAACTCACAATTTTAACTGTTCTTGAAGCTTATGCATCTTATGTTTACTTGAGCAAATATAGAAAGTGATCTTGTGGAACAATCTTACTAAGAGTATTTCCAATTTTTTACATAGCACTTGCAAACTCACTTGCATATCATATTAGGCATTCTAATTCAGTTGCATATTTAAAATTAACCTCCAAACATAAGTTTGGTTGATAGAAATCACAGGAAAAAGACTTTCTTGGAAAATTCTTCCAATTGGTACGAAGTAAGGTAAAGGCGTGTGACCCTGCAATTATGAAGGTGGCTTGTCCCCTTGTAGGAATGAAGGCACACGTTGGTGTGAAAATTTCTGAATCTAAGTTACAAAAATCCTACTGCAGAAATCTGATTTACATTAGCTACTTGTTTTCATTAATTTAACAAGTTATTTTCTGAATGCTTCAATAAAATATTAATGTAAATACGTTGCACCCTACACAAATATACAGATCAAGTACTGAAAATTAAATGAGACAACCATACAAAGGACACTTATTCTTGGACAATTGTCCCCGAAAAAAACCAATGCGGGAAAACCGGTACAGTAGATCTAAGTGTTTGTATTATTAAGCAACAATATTGAGTACAACTAGGGTGCAAAAATTCAGCTCACCCAACAGAGAAAAATCCACGGCAGACAGATAAAATAGTGATTTTTACCTCACACTGCAAATCCCGGCTGATCCAGATCAGAAACTGGGGAAACCCCAGCTGCCTCTACGTAGTAGATGCATAGGCCTGCGTGGGTCTGGCTGAGGACTGCGTCACCCCTTCTCTGTGCTAATCTACCTCTCAAAAAATCGAGTTTCATCCCTCCCAGCTCAGAAACCCCGATCCTCAACAATTTCCGGACTGTCTCTTGGATGCTTTCCGCTGCCCCTGCGTGAGCCCTCCATGGGCCTATGTCAGCCCCTCTTGGGACTGCGTCATCTCTTTTGGTGGCTGTGTTGCTTCCTCTGCATCTCTGTTGCCATTGCTCTGCTATGTACTCTTGGTCCTCTGACCAACAAGTGCTTCTGCCCCTCGCTGCAACTAAATCACTTAGATCTTATCTTCTTCCGAGCACTGCTTCCCTAGAAGAATTCGATCTCTAGATTCACTGCGTGTGTGTTCTCCAATTGACCCTCAAAACTTCCTTTATACTTTTCCTATTGAGAAATCAACAGTCGTGATCTAATCCTTAATCAACGACTAAGATTAAATTAGATTTGATCCTCGTCACTTAAAAGCCTCTCACCCACATGTTAAATTAATTCAATTTAATTATTTAAATTCCCTAAGTTTTAACTTAGGCTCTATTTAAAATAAATAATTATTTGAATAACTTTCACTCTGGGTCGAATTTCTCCAAACGATTTTTGGGTCTTGGAGATCTCATGTGTTCTAGCCCCTCCACAAAACTTCGAAGCTAGAGCACGTCCAATGTTACCCAAAAATCAACACTCCCTCTTAGCGAGGAATGTGCTCTAGCAATACATCTTCACCAGAAGCATCACCCTCATCCACGACATCGGTCTTTTGCGTTGTTGATGCTCGGTCTACTGCCCCTCATCCAGTGCATTGCTGCTATCTATACTTCTCCCCATGACTCTGTCATTATCACTGCTACATCTGTACTGCAGCTCCCTCTCAAAATGTTGCATCATGTTACCCATAGCACTGCCACTGCTAACTGCTACACTGCAACTCAATTGCTGAGAGTTAAGCAACCGAAAAACCACCCAAAACTGACATATTGGTCAGTCTAAATACTCCTCAATGCTGGAACTACCTCTGCTGCTAATCTGCGTTGACCCTCTGACGCCACTGCATTGTTGCTGCTCTGCACTGCGTAAGCACTGCTTTGCTCTGCGCTGCACCACTGTGCACTATGTTGTTGCTGCCTCTGCTCGGACTACTTCAAACTTCGGTACTCTAGCTCTGCCATTGTTGTTCCATCATCCCTTGCATCAACTGACACCCATCATTCTACTACTGTCATTAAGGGCTCCTGTAGCTGTATCTGATCCAAGAGTTTTGGCACCTCAAGAATACTGCCCCTTTTACTGTAGTTGATCTACAGCTCCATATCGCCCCACTTCTTAGGTGCATGAGCACTCGTGGCGCATCCATCATGGTCATCCTCATCAACCTAAGCTAGAGCAACCTTCGAGTCAAAATCTTCCTTGCCCTTCTTCTTCAGAGGGCACTGTGTGGCGAAATGTCCTATTTCCCCACATCTAAAGCATCTGACCTTCGAGAGGTCCTTTTTCCTTCTCTTTTGCCCTTGTTGTCCCTTAGATGCGAGAGTCGCATCTTCCTCTTCCTCCTTCTTCACTTTGATCCCTTTGATGTTGCTTCTTGCCTTAGTCCACTGCCTGAGCTCTTCTTGTTGAAGAGTTGCCCACATCTCTTCCCAACTTGGAAGAGCTGCCCTGCCCAAAATGCCTTGGACAAAGGTCTCCCAGTCTTCAATGACTGCATTCAGGGCAGTCCTGACCATAAGCCCAACATCTAGTGTAGCCCCTACGGAAGCTAGTTGATCTCGAATCTCTTGCAATCTAATCTGGAAGGGGTCGATCTCTTCTCCCTTCTGCATCTGAAATAATCTCAACTGGTTCTCAAGCAACATCTTCCGCTGAACGGAAGATCCCTGGTACATAGTGGTAAAGGCCTCCCATATTTCTCTTGTTGTGTTCTTCTCAGCAATATGTGGGATCACATGATCCTTGACTCCATCCATGATCATGTGTTTTGCTTTTGCCTGAGCCTCCTCGTACTTCTAAGGAGGACCAGCATCAACCGAAACAGCAATAGTGTTCAATCCATGATCCTTGATGCGATGTTCATCCAAAACTACCAGGATCCTGGCCTTCCAGATGACAAAGTTGGATGCTCCATCCAACCTGCCCTAATCCCTCAGTCCATTCACGACCATCTTTGCTCAACTAAGGGTCGAACAAGTCACTTTCTCCCTCTTCTGCTGCTACCCCAGCAAAACTCGGATCTGGATTTCTTGGCACTAGAAACCCTCTAAGGAATAAGCTCCCTCTGAGATTAGATTTCCTTCACAGAAATCCTTCTGCCAACAGATGTCGAAACACTCCTCTCTGATCTTGCTATGATTGTAAATTTTCAAAGATGTTCTATGCTTCATGAAACTTTACTTTAAACCTGATACCAAATAGCAATTACATGAACATGAAAGTAAAATGTTGATAGAAAATACCAATAGATCGACGGAAGACAAGCTAAAAATAAACTTAACTTGATCAGCAAAATATATGTGTTGTGGTGCGTTACGACAGTAGACAGGATGCTTCAACCAGCAAAGTCTCGTCACGGTCAACCAACTAGAAGTGTCACACAACCCTCAAGACAGCTCCACAAAAGTCAACCAAAAGTCAACGAAAGTCAACGTCGTCCAGTCAACAGTCAACACAGAACATCAACAGCAAAAAGTCAACACAGCAGGTCAAAGGTCAACGTCTAGCCTTGGTTTTTGTGCCAAAAAATACGGATTGCAGAAATCATAATTTTGGTGGAGTTTGAGGTCAAATGGACCAAGCGTTGACCACAGTCAACACTAGTCAAAGTTGCGCTAAAACCCTAGACAGATCCGAACAGAAACCCCAGTTGTTGTTCCACACGTGTGAGAAGAGAAGCCTCCAAATGATGATCGAACCAATCAGACACAAGAGAGAAGTGTGTGATGAGTGGATGATGAAATGAACTCCAAGTCAGTCCAATCTATATCCATCTATGAGGGTGTGTGACACATTTGTTGGGGCTCCAAGCCTACATTACAATTCTGGCGACCTTGCACATAGGTGGAATAAATTCAAAACAAATGTTCTGCTCATCTGATGCAGATGATCTTTAGATCGATCTTGCACCTCTCCGAAAGAGGAATCCAATAAAAATATTAGCATCATCATCTGAGCAATACAACATGGAATTTGGACGTAGTTGCCCAAAATTAGCACTCCCTCTCAACTAGGGAGAACTCCATCCACCTGTGCCATCCAAACATCGTGCGTCGTCCCGCCGTAACTTGCTTTGCTAGCTTCTTTATTTCAAATGGTGAGTCACAAAGACATCACTCCCGGCTAACCCGAAGTCAGCTCAGAGGTCCAAAACCTCTATAGGACTCAAAGGAGTCCCATACTAACCCGAAGTTAGTTTAACTGACCTGAAGTCAATTGGAGGTCCAAAACCTCACTTGGACTCAAAAGAGTCGTATACTAACCAAAAGTTAGTTTAACTGGCCCAAAGTCAGTTGGAGGTCCAAAACCTCACTAGACTCGATTCCAGATCAAGTGGTTGGACACATGCCATCCTAGACATAGAGAGTACGGCAATCTCCGATATAAAGAGTACGGCAATCTCCGATGCATCCATCGGTCTTGCTATCGGTCTCTATCCACATTTCCCACCTCATTGGCGAAGATGAGAGGTACTTCCCATGAGTCTGGTACTACATGGGCAGGATGCATACGGGGCACAGATCAAAGAGAGGTAAATCAACTCAATATCATCACGGTGGGGCGGAAGCACACCAACAAGGTTCGGCAAGCCTAGCCCTATGGTTGCTTAGAGCTCCAAGAAGCTATCCCCAAAGCCCCCTGGAGCTCCCAAAGCCCCCTGGAGCTCCCAGAGCTCATCGTCCAACAAGACCCTCAGCATATGGTCGTTCCACGATTCCAAGATTCTCACGGAAGGTTAGGAACATGACCTTCCCCAAAGACTTTGTGAGAATATCTGCGACCTGCTCATCAATTCCTATATGATTGAGCCTTACGGTGCCTCGTTGTACCATATCCCGAATAAAATGGTACCAGATATCAATATGCTTGGATCGATCGTGGAACACCGGATTCTCTGACAAATGAATCCCCCTCTGGTTATCACAAAGGATAACGGTGGTATCTAGCACATGCCCGAACAGCTCACTGAAGAGCTTTTGCAACCAAATAGCTTTACAACAGGCCATACACGCGGCTATGTATTCAGCCTAAGTGGTGCTCAAAGCCACTGACTTCTGCTTCCTACTCGAAGCAGAACCAAGTGTGAAGCAGCATCCATATGTGTTCTTGCAATCCACCACACTGCCAGCTCAATCGGCATCAGTATATCCACGAAGTCTCAAACTCTCGGCAGTGTATCTCAGCCCATGGTCTATCGTGCCCCGAAGATATCTCAAGAGTTTCTTGGCACCAACCCAATGAATTTTATGAGGATCAACCAAGTGTTGACTCAAAGTGTTCAATACAAAACATACATCCGGACGAATGTTCACTAAGAACATCAAGGCCCCTACCAGTTGTCGATACTCGGTAGGATTTGCTAGCACGGGCCCAGCAGCGTTTCCACTCAACTTCTTAAATTTGAGCTCCATCGGTGTCTACACGAACTTACAGTCCACCATACCAAATCTCTCCAACAATTTTACAATGTATTTTCCTTGAGAGAGGAAAATCTCGTCAAGTTTTTGCCAGACCTCCAAGCCTAGGAAGTAATGTATCATTCCTAGGTCTTTCATCTCGAACTCGGAAGCAAGCTCCCTCTTACACCGATAAATGAGAGGGTCAGCACCTGTTAGGAAGAGATCGTCCACATAGAGAACCAGAATGAAAGGCTTTTCTCTATCAACCTTGAAGTAAAGGTTCGGATCAGCATTACTTCGAGTGTAGCCCAACTTCGTCAAGTAGCTATCTATCCTCTCGTACCAAGCCATGGGGGCTTGCTTCAACTCATAGAGGGCTTTCTTCAACCTACATACATGAGAGTCTCTATCCTGGACTTCGAACCCCAGAGGTTGCTCCACATGCACCTCTCCCTTTATCGAACCATGCAGAAAAGCGGTTTTCACATCCATCTGATGGAGACTCCATCCTTGCATAGCAGCAAGGGCAATAATAAATCGAATGGTGGTATAGCGGGCCACAGGTGCAAATATATCATCATAGTCTATGCCTTCTTTTTGAGAGAAGCCTCGAGCAACGAATCTTGCCTTGAACTTTTCATCACTATCATCAGATCCATGCTTGATCGTATAGAGCCATTTCGAGGTGACAACAGCTTTGTCCTCCGGTCTCGGGACCACATCCCAGACATCATTCTTCATAAAGGACTCGTACTCTTCGTGCATAGCATCCTTCCAGACTTGATGCTTTACGGCTTCTTCAAATGATCCAGGCTTAGATTGTACGATTGTACTCATGGCTACTAGATACCCTTGGTATTTATTCGGCTTCTTACTTTCACGGAATGTACCCCTTGGGACCATATGTCTCTCGGCATCTTCGAGAGTATCTTGGAGCAATGAGGGTCTTCTCTTCATTGAAGGAGGTGGATGAATGGGGTCCATCGGGCATCATCTCATCCTTCGGCTCTTCCTGCTTCCCTGTACTTTCATCATTGTCTTCCTTGGAGCTAGGAAGATTTATCACTTTCCTGAGGGAAGCATCTTCATCGAAGGTGACATCGTGGCATATCTCCACCTCTCTTTCAACACAACCCTGACATATACCTTCATGATCATTTTTGAATTCGGGCATCCCTATCACCATCTTCCTTGCTTCGGGAAGGGCTTTGTAACGAAGGTGTCGAAACCTTCGGTGCTATAATTCATTTTGACGAATTGTACCACATGTCATAGCCCCCAATGGACTTCCTCCAACCTGGTAGAGTGTATCAACTCTAAAACCAATAGTGAGAGCTTCCTTGAAACTCTTCCTCCAGATGCGTACCTTTCCATCGACGAATGCCACCTTGAAACCTTTGTCTTCCATGGCCAAAATAGACACAAGGTTCTTCTTCAAATCAGGTACATACAATACACCTTGTAAACAAAGGACTTGACCTTGAGATAAATGGAGGGTCACAGTCCCTGTCCCTTTCCAAGGATAGGTGGCATTATCTCCAAGGATAATTTGCAGATTAGTATCCTTCTCAATCAAATCAGAGAGGGCTTCTTTAAAAACAGTGAGGTGCCTTGAAGCACCACTATCAATCAACCAGACATCCGAGGTGTCGAGTGGTGATGCAGCAGAAAGGGCAGATACAAGAATGAATTCATTTCTTTCATTGTCAACAACATTAGATTCTTCATACCTGGAATTTCTTGACTTTTGAAAGGTTGCCCATTTTCATTACGACCAGAGGGAGCCTTCCTCTTCCCTTTGAACCTATTGTTCCTTTGATTGCCATTCCCTCTGTTGTTGTTGTCATCATCCCCTATAGAATCCCTTCTATTAGGGCATTCTCTAGCATAGTGGCCAAACTTGTTACATGTGTAACATCTTCCTTTCTTTCCTTTGACCCCTGCTCTTCCATGGTTCCTAGGACCACCATTGTTCTTCTTCTTAGCATGAGCAGAGAAGGCAGCATTACCTTCATTTTCATATTCCATCATTCTTATCTCCTCTTTAGTGCATCTCGACAATACTTCGTCAAAATCAGGAATCACATTATTATTGAGAATGGTAGTAATGAATACATGCCATTCAGAGGGGAAACCTCCAAGTGCGGTGAGAACCATTTCTCGATCAGCTATTGTTTTCCCAAAGGCAAGAAGGTTATTCCTGATTTCAATCAACTTCAGAAAATAGGATTGAACGGATTCATCCCTGCCTTTCTTGAGATTCTTCAATTGGTTCATAAAGAAAAGAATTTGATTTGCATTGTTAGCCTAGAACATATTGACCAACTTATCATACATCTCCTTAGATGTGCCAAGCTCAGAGATGTAAGCAACCAGACGTTTATGGATGGAATCCCGGATGATCAGCTTAGCTTTGATTTCTCCTTTCCTATACTTCGTCTTTGTGGCAGCAAGTTCAAATGATGGAGGCTCTTGGATTTTACCCTAGACATAGTCCATGACCTCTTGATCTTCCAAGACCAAGTCCAAAGACATCTTCCAAGCATGATAGTCAGACTTGCTAGTCAACTTATCATCAGCTTTGAAGCCATTATAATTTGAGGTACCCATGGGTCCTTGACAAATTCTACTTCTTCGGTGATTGCTCTTAACACAAAATTGGGCTTTGTCTTCACCTTAGCTCTGATACCATGTAAATTTTTTAACATGTTCTATGCTTGATGCACCTTTACTTTAAACCCGATACCAAATAGCAATAACATGAACATGAAAGTAAAATGCTGATAGAACATACCAATAGATCGACGGAAGACAAGCCAAAAATACACTTAACTTGATAAGCAAAATATATGTGTTGTGGTGCGTTATGGCGGTCAACAGGATGCTTCAACTAGCAAAGTCTCCTCACGGTCAACCAACTAGAAGTGTCACACAACCCTCAAGACAGCCCCACAAAAGTCAACCCAAAGTCAACGTCGTCCAGTCAACGGTCAACAAAGAACAGCAGCAGCAAAAAGTCAATGCAGCAGGTCAAAGGTCAACGTCTAGCCTCAATTTTTTTACCAAAAAAATACGAACTGCAAAATCGAAATTTTGGTGGAGTTTGAGGTCAAATGAACCAAGCATTGACCAAAGTCAACGCTAGTCAAAGTTGTGCTGAAACCCTAGACAGATCTGAACATAAACCGTAGCTTTTGTTCCACACGTGTGGGAAGAGAAGCCTCCAAATGATGATCGAACCAATCAAACACAAGAGAGAAGTGTGTGATGAGTGGATGATGAAATGAACTCCAAGTCAGTCCAATATATATCCATCTATGAGGGTGTGTGACACATCTGTTGAGGCTCCAAGCCTACATCACAATTCTGGCTGACCTTGCACATAGGTGGAATAAATTCAAAATAAATGTTATGCTCATCTAATCAAGATGATCTTTAGATCGATCTTGCACCTCTCCGAAAGAGGAATCCAATAAAAATATTGGCATCATCATCTTAGCAGTACAACAAGGAGTTTGGACCTAGTTGCCCAAAATTAACAATGATGTTGCTTAGCACTAGATCTAGACTTCTTGGCAAGAAATCTTATGAGGATTGCTTCCCTCTACTTTGCTTCTACCCCACTAGACATTGTTCTACACCAACAGACACAATGCCCCACCGACAACTCCAGAAGAAAATTGAATTGCACCTCCAACCACGGCAACCGGAAAGATCTAGGCTCACAAACCTCTGTGTTGGCCCAACAACTGTTACGCTGCCTCCTGCAGCTACAGCATCAACCTAGCTGGCTGACGCAGGCTCTGTGTGAGCCTCTCTGGTGACTGTGTCACCCTTCCTCTGCCTGTTTATGGTTCAACACTATCACTCGGGACAATTGGCTTCTTGCAGCAAATTTTTCAACGTCCTTTCGCTGATGGCTTCAACTCTACTTGATCTGCAACAGCTTTGATACCATGTGAAAATTTCTGAATCTAAGTTACAGAAATCCTACAACAAAAATCTGATTTACATTACCTACTTGTTTTTATTAATTTAACAAGTTATTTTCTTAATGCTTTAGGAAAATATTAATGTAAATACACTGCAGCCTACACAAATATACAGATAGAGTACTGAAAAATAAATGGGACAACCATACACACTTATTTTTGGACAATTGTCCCCGAAAAAACCCAATTCGGGAAAACTAGTGCAACAGATCTGAGGGTTTGTATTATTAAGCAGCAGTATTCTTAGTACAACTAGGGTGCCAAAATCTGACTCACCCAACAGAGAAAAATCCTCGACAAACAGATAAAATAGTGAGCTTTACCTCACACTGCAAGTCCCGGCTAATCCGGATCAGAAACTGGTGAAACCCCAGTTGCCTCTGTGCAGTAGATGCATAGGCCTGCGTGGGTCTGGCTGAGCACTGTGTCACCCCTTCTCTGCACTGATTGTGAAAATTTCAATCCAGAAATTTATTTCTACAGTGATAGATTTACTTCTCCTACTTATTATTTCAATAAGTTATTTTCAAAATTCTTTCAATAAATTTCAAAATAAATACTACTGCAGCATTCACTTATGTATATGCAGAGAAAGGAACAAGAAGAAACATAAGCATAAGAAACAATCACATGTACACACTTATTTCTGGACAATTGTCCCCGGAAAAACCCAATGTGGGAAAGCCGGTGTAGCAGATGAGGGTTTATATATTATTCTTCAGCAATGAATTCTTTACAAGGAATAGACTGCCAGAATTCTTTAGAAAACACCTAAGATAAATTTTTCGGTTCCTTCTAGAGATTTTCTGACACTCGGAAGACCGACTGTCTCCCTCTATGTCACTATGTGTGCTTCTCTGCGCAGTCCCTGCGCTGGACTACATCACTCTACGTGACTGCTCTGCGCTGACTTCTATGGCCCTCTGCGTCCCTCTCTCTTTCTTCTCTATCACTGTTGACTCCCTCTCCTTTTTTTGCCTCTACAACTCTGCCCTGCAACTCTCCCTCTGAAATTGAATTCTATTCGTTCAGAATCGACTTCCTTCGGGTCACTGGGTGTGTGCTCGACTTGCCTTCCAAATGACCCTCAAGCCTTCTTTTATAATCTTCTCATTAACGAATCAATGGCCCAGATTAGAAGTCTAATCAATGGCCAAAATTAAAACTTGACTTGATTTTCGTTCTCTAGAAGATTCACACTCTATTTTCTTAATACCCATTAATTATTTAATTTCTCTAAGTTTAGACTTAGGGTCTACATTAAAATAATTAATTATTTTAATAAAACATAAACCGAGTGGAATTTCCACAAACGGTTTATGAGTTCTTTGGAATACTGATGTCCAAGCCTCCTTACAAATTTTGAGACTTGGAACACTTTCTGATGCCACAAAATTCAACACTCCCTCTTAGAGAGGAAAGTGTTCTAGCAAAATGCCTGTTGCATGTTGCCCTGTCTTGAAGCATCCTCTATGTTGTTGATGCCTAGCTGCTGCCCCTCACCTGCTGCGCTACTGCATTCAGTACTGCTACCCATGACACTATCACTGTCTCTGCCTCATTTGTATTGCAGCTCCCTCTGAATCCTGAACCTACCCATTCCTGCTACTGAAATTGATTCTTGATCATCCCCATATTTTCTTTGAAATAGACAAACTTGGTCTTTCCCGGAGCTTTCGTGAGGATATCTGCCACTTGCTCTCCTGTAGGAGTGTACTCCAATTGTACAGCTCCCCTTTGGACACAGTCTCTGATGAAATGACACCTAATGTCAATGTGCTTCGACCAATCATGAAACATAGGATTCTCTAAGAGCTTGATGCAACTCTAATTATCACATAGAATGTTGGTCGCCTCCATCTTCTCCTTGAGTAAGTTCACAAGCAATTTCCGAAGCCATATGGCCTCGCACGATGTCGTGCTTGCTGCCATATATTCAGCTTCAGCTGAGCTCAGTGCTACAGACTTTTGTTTCCTGTTGCACCAGGAGGTCATACCTGATCCAATACTGAAACAATACCCTGAGGTACTTTTCCGGTCTACTAAACTTCCTACTCAATCTGCATCAGTGAACCCACTTAGTCTGATGTCATTGCTTCAGATGTACTTTAATCCATGCTCGATTGTTCCCCGTATATATCTGAGAACATGTTTGATTGTTGCCCAGTGTGCCCTCTTTGGTTCCAACATGAACTGACTAAGGGTATTGACCGCATAGTAGATGTCTAGCGTGGTGTTGACCAGATACATAAGATATCCTATGCGTTGTCTGTACAAGGTGGGGTCTACTTCTTTGTTGTCAGACGCATCAATCTTTTTCTAGTTGGTAATCATTGGAGTAGCCATGGGTCTACAATCTTGCATCCTGAATCGCTTCAAAATTTCTATAGCATATCTCCCTTGTCCAAGGAATATTTCACCCTTCTACTGCCAAAATTCCAACCCCAGGAAATAATGCATCAGCCCCAAATCCTTCATGTCGAATTCTGTTACCAAGTTCTCCTTATAGTCCTTGATGAGCCTAGATGAACATGTCAGAAACAAGTCATCTACATATAATGCCAGTATTAGAGACTCATTCTCTACTGTCAGATAGTAGAGATTGGGATCTACATCACTCTTGAAAAATCCCATCTTCTGTAAGTAACCATCAATCCGACCATACCAAGCTCTAGGTGTTTGCTTAAGTCCATACAAGGCTTTCTTCAGCCTGCATACATGAGTTTTCTTCTCATGTGTCTCAAATCCCTCTGGTTGTTCAATGTACACATCTTCTTCTATCACCCCATTCAAGAAAGCAGTCTTGACATCCATCTGGTGAATCTCCCACCCCATCTGCGCTGCAAGGGATATCACAGATCTGATAGAAGTATACCTGGCTACTGGGGCGAAGGTTTCTTCACAGTCTATTCCTTCCTTTTGAGCATACCCCTTAGCCACGAACCTGGCTTTGAACTTTTCCACGATGCCATCTGCAGCATACTTGATCTTGTAAATCCATCTCGAACCTACAACTGATCTGTCCTGAGGTCTAGGCACCACTTCCCAGACATCATTGGTCATAATAGAACTATATTCCTCCACCATAGCATCTACCCACACTTGATGCTAAACTGCCTCCTAAAAACTAGATGGTTCTCCAACTTGAGCTACCAAAACTTGGTATATGTTTGGTTGTTTGCACTGCCTTTTCTCGGTTCTAGGAGCTCCAATGAACTCCTCTGCGTCCCTTAGTATATGTCGTAATTCCCGGCTCGTTCTTCCACTGGTAGTGGGTGGATCTTCTTTCTCCTCCTCCTGCGAATCTTCCTGTAGTGATACTTCCGGATTCTTATGCCTTGGAGAAGTGTTGGTGCTGGTTATGACTAGTCGAAGTGGTTGAACCAATGGGATTGTCCTCTGACTGCTTTTCGGAAGGCATTTCTCAGGATTTCCTAAAAGTTTTGTCCTCCGTGAACTTTACATCCTGTCGTACTACGACTTTCCTACTACCAAGAATGTAGATTCTATATGCCTTAGCATTCTCGCTATATCCCACCAGATATCCTTTTTCTGCAGTTTGATCCAACTTCTTTCTCTTTTCTTCGAGTACATGGCAGTATGCCAAACTCCCAAAGATTCTAAAATGACTCACTTCTGGCTTTCTACCAGTGAAGACACTCTCCGGTGTAATCTTACCTAGTGCCCTGTGAGGAATCTTGTTCTGAACATACACAGTTGTTCTGCATGCTTCTGCCCATAGAAATTTGGGCATATCCTGATCATACAACATTGCCCTCGTTGCTTCAACAATAGTTCTATTTTTCCTCTCTGCAACCCCATTCTGCTCTGGATTATATGGTGCGGTCCATTCTCTTTTGATATCTTCCCTTATGCAGAATTTAGTGAAGTTTTTATCAATATATTCTCCACCAACGTCTGAACGCAATACTTTTATCCTCTTTCCTATCAGATTCTCAACCAGAGCCTTAGACTCTTTGAATCGATTAAAGACCTCATCCTTGGTCTTTAGAAAGTAGATCCAAGTCTTCCTGGAATGGTCATCAATGAAGGTGATGAAATATTCGGCACCACTAAGAGCTCTTGTGGACATAGGTCTGCAAATATCTGAGTGTATTAATCCCAAAACACTCTTTGCCCTATTGTTACTTCTGGAATAAGTCGCTTTGGCGTACTTGCTTAGTACGCACCCTCTGCAGACATCATCTCGTTTGGTGTTCAACTTTGGAACTCCTGTGACGGTTTCTCTGAGACTTCTTAGAGCCCCATGGTGTAAGTGCCCCATCCTTATGTGCCATAGTTCATTCAAATATTTTTCATCATGACTACCTATCAGTGCCATTGGAGATTCTAGCTGCAACATATATAGTCTGTTGCTTTTGACTCCAATTTGGGCCTTCTTCTTCCAACTCGGGTGTTTGACATATACTTTCTTTCCAATGAAGTATACATCATAGCCTTTGTTTTGTGACTGAGATACAGAAATCAAGTTCATTCCCAAACCAGGCACATGCAGTACATTGGTAGCTTGAAGCCGCTCTCATGCTTCTATTTGAAAAACTATAGTACCTCTTCCAACAAGAGTACACTTGTCTTATTTCCCATGGTAATTTGGAAGTTCATATTTTCCTCCTGGTAGTTCAAGAAAAATTATTGTATTCCCATCATGTGCGCAGAAGCCCCGCTATCAGTATACCAAACCTCAGAGGAAGCAAAGCTTGAAAAACAAGCGACTTCTTCTTCCAATCAGGAAGCTAATACAGAAATGTTGTGATCCATCGTATCTTTCGTGCTTTCCTCTTTCCCAGGAGAACTCCGTGAGCCCCTTCAAGTTGTTGCTCCAGCAGCATCAAGACCACAACTCATTGCAAAATCTCCAACTCTGTTGCCCAATCTCTGCTTTGATACCATGTGAAAACTTCTAATGTGAAATTCTACTGCAGTAACTAATTTATTTATCCTACTTATATTTCTCAATAAGTTATTTACAAAACCCTTCAGTAAACAACGAAATAAATTCTATTGCAGTTATCACATAATTACATAGAGAAAAGAACAGTGAAATGCAAGCACAAGAATCAATCACATCAACACAGTTGTTTTTGGACAGGTTTCCCCGGAAAAACCCAATGCGGGAAAACCGGTGCAGCAAATGAGAGTTTATTTATTATTCTTCAGCAACAATCTCTTTACAAGGAATGATTTGCGGAATCATGGAGAAACATTTACGAAAACACCTGAGATAGTTTTCCTCCAGTCACTGGAGAAATTCCGACACCCTGG
Organism: Pinus albicaulis; assembly: GCA_034641835.2. Taxonomy (NCBI): domain Eukaryota; kingdom Viridiplantae; phylum Streptophyta; class Pinopsida; order Pinales; family Pinaceae; genus Pinus; species Pinus albicaulis. The sequence continues at coordinate 510,161,343 of CM076583.1, forward strand.
AGACCCTCCAATCTCCACTGCATCACACCTTTGTGTCCTCTTCTGCATGAGGATTGCATCCTCTGCTACGCTACCTCTCTGCGTTGTCTCTCTCTGCTCTGCGTCCCTCCTCCTCAGTCTTTGACTGCTGTTGATACCCTCCTCTTCCTTCACCCTGCAACTCTCCCTCTGAAATCGAACTCTTCTCCGGGAGTATCGACTTCCCTCGAGTTACTGAGTATTTGCCCAGTGTATCTCCAACTGACCCATAAGTCTTCATTTATATTTTTCCTGTTGATAAATCAATGACCATGATCTATTCTTTAATCAACGGCTAAGATTAAAACAGACTTGATCCTCGTCACTAATAAACTTCTCACCCACATTTATATTAATTCACTTTAATTATTTTAATTCCCTAAGTTTTAACTTGGGCTCCATTAAAAATAATTAATTATTTGAACAACATTCATTCCGGGTGGAATTTCTCCAAACGATTTATGGGTCTTGGAGATCTCATGTGTTCTAGTCCCTCCACAAAATTTCGAAGCTAGAGCACATCCGATGCTACCCAAAAATCAACAATCAAAGCGCAAATGATTAGTCGGAGAGCTCAATAACAAAGAAAGGAGGAGTTTCGTTGCTCAGTGTGGGTAGTAGTTCGAAACCCCAGAGGGCAGCGCAGTCACCTTGGCCAAGAGGTCGATTTTCTTGAGGAAAATCGATTTTTTCGAGAGAGCGACAGAAAAATTCGATTCTCCAGATCAAGCAATTCCAAAGGCAGAGGGAGTAGCCAATATTTTCTTGCAGAGCAGATCTCTAGTTGGACACAGTAGTTTTGCAATAGTTTCTAGCGCAGAATGAGCGTCGGCTGGAAGAAGAGAACACATTGAGGGAAAATCTTCCTCAGGGAACTTCTAGTCTCAAGAATTTTGATTTCCCATGCAGATTAGCAGTTGTTGTGAGCAAAGTTTCTCACTCCAGAAGGGAGTGCGTACAGTTGAGCAGCAGCTGAGCATAAGAGAAGAGGAGATTTTCGACATTTTTTTGTTGAGATGGCCACAGTTGGGCTTCGAGATCAGGACAGGTTGGATGGTGCTTCCAACTATGTTATCTAGAACGCAAGGATCTCCTTCCTTCTAGGTGAGTTTGATTTCAAGGCTTATATCGATAATGTAGTAGCAGTTCCCACAGATGCGGATCAGCTCAAAGAGGACACGAAGGAGATGGCAAGGGCAAAGACATTGATCCTTGATGGTGTTTGGGATCACATTGTATCACACATAGTGACCAAGGCAACGACCAAAGAGATGTGGGATACACTTTCCATGTTGTACTGAGGCACTTTCGAGCAGTGGAAGATGTACTTGGAGGAGAAATTGAGATGCATCAGAATGCAGAAAGGGGAATGCAGAGACCCCTTCCTCACCAGGGTTCAGGAGATCCGAGATCAGCTTGCAGTTGTTGGGGCAGCGCCTCAACCCGCAGAGCTAGTACGATTGGCACTCAACAGTGTCTCCAAGGAGTGGCAAGTATTTGTCCAAAGTATTTTGGGAAGAGACACCTTGCCAAGGTGGGACAGGATGTGGGTCAATCTTCAGCAAGAGGAGTTGAGACGAGACTTGCTAAAAAGCTCCATCAGTGATAGCAGCAACATCAGGTCGAAGCAGGTGAAGGAGGAGGAGAATCTAGCCCTCGCATCAAAAGGTCCAAGTCAGGGACAAGGGGAGCAGCGAAAGAAGAAGAAGGACCTGTCAAAGGTTAAGTGCTTCAGGTGTGGCGAGCTAGGCCACTATAGTACCCAGTGTCCTCTCAGGAAGAAGGAAAAGGAAGAGAAGCAAGATCAGCAGGCAGCTTCTGCAAAGATCGATAGGTTGTCCTCCAAGCTGGAGGAAGACTTCGCCATGTTTGCAGACATCCCTCCAGGAGTGAGGTGGGGTGACTTGGTTTTGTAGCCCCAGAGCGCTACAGATGGGCAGGATTACTGAGGAGGTCCACCTCTTGAATTAGTGCCTTGCTACGGGAGCCCACAATATTCAATTGCAGGATGGACCAATGCCAGTTGATGTAGTCAGATGCCAAAGTGACAGTTGCAGAGACTAATAGAAGTCATATGTTGGGGAGCGAAGTGCAGAGTTGGCAGCAGTGCAGTTGGCATAGTGCAAAGTCAGTAGCAGTGCAGAGTCTTCAGTAGACAGTGTAGTAGCTAGTAGCAGTCAGGAATCGAGTGACAGATGCATCATACTGAACACAGTTGGTTCAGTATTTCAGATGATCACTCAGTTGCAGATGTTGCATTTGCAGCAGCTGCAGATGAGAGGGAGTTGCAGTGCAGATGCAGAGTTGGCAGCATTTCAGCAGGGTCAGCAACAGCACAGGTGCAGCGCATACCAGAGTTGGGCAATAGTAGCCAAACATCAGCAATGTGACAAGAGATGGTGCAAAAGCAAAGTATTGCTATCAGAGGTACAGCAGTACTAGAACACATTCCTCGCTAAGAGGGAGTGTTAGTTTTTGTAGCATCGGATGTGTTCTAGCCTTGAAATTTTGTGGGGAGGCTAGAATACATGACATCTCCAAAACTCACAAATCGTTTCTAGAAATTCCGACTAGAAATGACTTAATCAGTTTATTAGTCAATTTTTAAATATTTCCTAAGTTTAAACTTGGGGAATATAATTAATTAATAAGAACTAATTAATTCAAGGTGTAAATGTGTTGAGATTTTCGGGTAGCATAGGATATGCTCTAGCTCCGAAATTTTGTGGAAGAGTTGGAATACACGAGATCTCCAAGACCCAGAAAGCGTTTGGAGAAATTCCATCTGGTTTGATGGTTATTCAAATTATTTTTTTTTTTTTTTAAGGACCCTAAGTCTAACCTCGGAAAATTAAAAGATTAAAGTGAATTAAATCAAACATGTGATGAGAATGATCTAAGTGACGTGGATCAAGCAGCTTCTAATCTTAGCCGTCGATTAGAGATTAAATCACGGCCATTGGTTTGCCAACGAGAAAAGTATAAGAGAAGGGCTTAGGGTCAGTTGGAGGAGAGATACACATTGACAAAGCACTAAAGCTAAGTCAAAATTCTAGGGAGGGGTTTGCTAAGAATTTTGAAGCGAGTTTGCAGTGTAGTGAAGGGCAGAGATTGGCAAGGGATGATCTGATCTAAGGCCAAGAATACAACAGTGACAGAGAGGCAGCATACTAGGCAGCACAGAGGCCAACCACAGCAACACAGATCAGCCAGAGCCATGCAAAGAGTAGCGCAGAGGCAGCAGGAACCCTTTAGGGGTGACGCAGGCCTAGTCAGGGCAGCATAGAGGCAGCGTAAGCCCAAAGAGGGTGACGCAGGCCCTTCCAGAGTAGAGCAGAGGCTGACGCAAAAGGTTGAGAGCCAGCGATGGGGTTTTCGGTGGACCAGAAAGGGCTCAAGTTCTGTAAATCCCATTTGGGGGTGTGAATCAACCATATTTTCTATCTCCGAGTGAAAGAGGTATATTTGCCACGTATTTTCTCTGTAGGGCTAACCATGTTTGGTGCCCACACATTGTTGTATTCAGATTTTGCTTAATAATATAACCCTCCAGAGCTAGCTGCACCGGTTTTCCCGCATTGGGTTTTTCTGAGGACATTTGTCTGAAAAATCTGTCACTTTGTCATGTGTGTGTTATGTTCAGTAATTGATCTGTTAATATGTAGGCTGCAGTTGTGTTTACTTTGCTGATTTTACTAAATAATTCAGAAAATTAACTTGTAAATGTAAATCAAGTAGGAAAAGTAAATCAAGACACTGCAGTAGGATTTCTAGATTTATAAATTTTCACATGGTATCAAACCATTGCAAATCAAGTTGAATCACCAGCGAAGTGGCTGAAGAATTTTTTGCTGCTAGAAAGGCAGCTGAAGCAGCAGAGTTCCGGAGAGGGCAGTGCAGCACCAGGAGGACGCAGTCCCAGCAGAGGCCACGTAGGGGCTGACGCAGTCCCAGCTGAGTAACGCATAGCCTTCCAAGGTGATGTAGGAGCAGCCTGCACTGCGCAGTCGCTGCATTGAGCCAATCTGTTCACGCAAAGGCCAGCCAGAGGAACACAGTCCAGTTTCGAGTTGTTTTGCAGATTTGTCGTAGTCCAAAAGCAAAGCTTCAGATCTTCAGAGGTTGCTGGTGTGGTGGAGATTCTGTCGGTGCAGAATCGTACCTAGCTAAGTTGACAAAGAGCGGGAGGAGAACAGTCGCTCAACAGATTTTTGCCAAAGAAATCTAAGGATCGATAAGGAGGGTGATCGAAGAGGGTTGATTAAGAGGATTTGGTATATTTCCGAGGAGGGAAATCAGTTGTCAGAGGGAGTAGTTGCTATAGAGGGTGCCTTCTTCGCGAAGGACCCTAGATTCGGGCTTCGTTGAGAGTAGCAACAGCAGTAGGGAGAGGAGCTTCTGTTTCGACAGATTATTTGAGCTAGATGGCGCCGTATGAACTGCGTGATCAGGATAGGTTGGACGGCTTGTCCAACTTTGCTATCTGGAAGGCCAAAATCTTGACGGTCTTGGATGCATACGCATTACGGGAGCATGCAAAGAACGTCTTGGCTACACCAATCGATGTTGCTCTTCTCGCGAAGCATAATGAAGCGGAGGCGCATGCTAAGCGCTTCATCATGGACGGGGTCAAGGATCAAGTGCTCCCACACATAGCCGAGAAGAAGATGGCTAATGCCATGTGGACAGCGTTGACCACAATGTATCAAGGGAAATTCGTCCAGAAGAAGATGTTTCTGGAGAACCAGATGAGGTTGTTTGTAATGAATAAGGGAGAGGAAATCAATCCTTTTCTCTTCAGGCTGCAGTCGATCAGAGATCCACTGATTGCCATGGGGGTTAAAGTGGAGGATGATGTCATGGTGAGGACTGCTCTAAATCAGTCACAGATGATTGGGAAACATTTGTCCAAAGCATCTTGGGAAAACAGGACCTTCCAAGCTGGGACGACATGTGGGCTATCCTCCGACAAGAGGAAATCCGCCAGATGACCAAGAGACAAGCCAACACCAAATCCAGCAAAGTGAATGAGGAGGAAGAGGAAGATGCAGCCCTTGCATCCAAGAAGCAACAAGGGAAGAAGAAGAGGATTTATCCAAGCTCCGTTGCTTCAAGTGTGGTGAACTTAGACACTTCATCACCACTTGTCCTCTCAGGAAGAAGGACAAGGAAGTTGATTCCAAGGTTGCAGTAGCTAAAGAGGATGATGGCTCTGATAATGATGTGGCCATGTACCTCGAGAGAAGAGGTGGGGCTATATTGATCAGTAGAGCAGCTATAGAGTGGAGGGAGGATCCTTGAGGTGCCCAACTCTTGGATCACATACAAGCTACGGGAGCCTTAAGATAGTAGCGGGGATGACTAGAGCAGTGGGTGCAGAGGATCACAGTGAAGTACAGGGCAGAGTTGGGACGCTGTAGAGGGAGCAGTGCAGTGCACAGGCAGAAGCAGTGTAGAAGCAACAACGCAAAGGGGCTGATGGGACTTCAGCAGCGCAGAGGATGCAGTACTTACGCAATGCAGAGCTGTAGCAGCGCATTGGCTTCAGGAAGACAGCGCAGAGTAGCAACCAAGGGAGCTTCAGTGATGAGATGCATCCCAACTAACTTGTCTATCAGTATTTGGGCAAGGGTCCTTCAATTTCTTACTTCTCAGCAACTGAGTTGTAGTGCAGCAGTTGATAGCACGATGCGGCAATTTGAAACGGATCTGCAGTACAAATGTCGCAGTGACTATGACAGAGTCATGGGTAGCAGTAGAGATATTAATTTTGGTCAACTAGGTCCAAACTCCATGTTGTACTGCTCAGATGATGATGCCAATATTTGTATTGGATTCCTCTTTCGGAGAGGTGCAAGATTGATCTAAAGATCATCTTGATTAGATGAGCAAAACATTTATTTTGAATTTATTCCACTTATGTACAAGGTCGGCCAAAATTATAATGTAGGCTTGGAGCCCCAACAGATGTGTCACACACCCTCACAAATGGATATATATTGGACAGACTTGGAGTTCATTTCATCATCCACTCATCACACACTTCTCTCTTGTCTCTGATTAGTTCAATAATCTTTTGAAGGCTTTTCTTATCACACGTGTGGAACAGTAGCTAGGGTTTTTGTACAAATTTGTTTAGGGTTTTAGCACAAGTTTGACCAGGGCTGACTTTGGTCAACGCTTGATCCATTTGACCTCAAACCTTCACCAAAATTCCGATTTTTGAAGGCCGCATTCATTGGCACAAAAAACTGAGGCTAGACGTTGACCTTTGACCTGTTGCGTTGACTATTTGCTGTTGCTGCTTTGCATTAACCGTTGACTAGACAACGTTGACTTTGGGTTGACTTTTGTGGAGTTGTCTTGAGGGTTGTGTGACACTTCTGGTTGTATGATCGTGAGGAGACTTTGCTTGTTGAAGCATCCTGTTGATCGTCGTAACGCACCACAACACATATTTTGTTGATCAAGTTAAGTGTATTTATGGCTTGTCTTCTGTCGATCTATTGGTATGTTCTATCAGCATTTTACTTTCTTGCTTATGTGATTGCTATTTAGTATCGGGTTTGAAGTAAATTTGCATCAAGCATAGAACATCTTTGAAAATTTACATGGAATCAGAGTTGAGGTGAAGACAAAGCCCAAGTTTGTGTTAAGAGCAATCACTGAAGAAGTAGCATTTGTCAAGGACCCATGGCTACCTCAAATTATAATGGCTTCAAAGCTGATGATAAGTTGACTGGCAAGTCTGACTATCATGCTTGGAAGATGTCTTTGGACTTGGTCTTGGAAGATCAAGAGGTCACGGACTATGTGCAGGGAAAAATCCAAGAGCCTCCATCATTTGCACCTGCTGCCACAAAATCGAAGTATAGAAAAGGGCTAAGCTGATTATCCGGGATTCCATCAACAAAAGTCTGGTTGCTTACATCTCTGCGTTGGACACAGGTGGATGGAGTTCTCCCTAGTTGAGAGGGAGTGTTAATTTTGGGCAACTAGGTCCAAACTCCATGTTGTACTGCTCAGATGATGATGCCAATATTTTTATTGGATTCCTCTTTCGGAGAGGTGCAAGATTGATCTAAAAATCATCTTGATCGGATGAGCAGACCATTTATTTTGAATTTATTCCACTTATGTGCAAGATCGGCCAGAATTCTAATGTAGACTTGGAGCCCCAACAGATGTGTCACACACCCTCACAGATGGATATATATTGGATAGACTTGGAGTTCATTTCATCATCCACTCATCACACACTTCTCTCTTGTGTCTGATTAGTTTGATCATCTTTTGGAGGCGTTTCTTCTCACATGTGTGGAATAGCAGCCAGGGTTTCTGTACGGATCTATCTAGAGTTTCAGCGTAGGTTTGACTAGCATTAAGCAAAACCAGCATTGACTTTGGTCAACGCTTGATCCATTTGACCTCAATCCTTCACCAAAATTCCGATTTTTGAAGGCCGCATTCATTGGTACAAAAAACCCATGCTAGACGTTGACCTTTGACCTGTTGCGTTGACTTTTTGCTGCTGGTGTTCTGTGTTGATCGTTGACTGGACAGCGTTGACTTTCGTTGACTTTGGGCTGACTTTTGTGGAGCTGTCTTGAGGGTTGAGTGACACTTCTGGTTGGCTGACCGTGAGGAGACTTTGCTGGTTGAAGCATCATGTTGACCGCCGTAACGCACCACAACACATATATTTTGTTGATCCAATTATGTGTATTTTTGGCTTGTCTTCCACCGATCTATTGGTATGTTCTATCAGCATTTTACTTTCTTGTTTATGTGATTGCTATTTAGTATCGAGTTTGAAGTAAATTTGCACCAAGCATAGAACATCTTCGAAAATTTACAACAGAGAGTAGCAGCAGTGCAGTGATGGAGGGCAGCAAGCCAAGCATCAACGCGGAGACCGATGCCAGAGATCAGGGCAGTAATTCGGTGTGGAAGTATTGCTAGAACACACTTCTCGCTAAGAGAGAGTGTTGAGATTTTGGGGTAGCATCAAATGTGCTTTAGCTCCGAAATTTTGTGGAAGAGATGGAGTACATGAGATCTCCAAGACCCAGAAAGCGTTTGGAGAATTTCCCTCTGCTTTGATAGTTATTCAATAATTAATATTTTTAATTAAGGACCCTAAGTCTAACTTAGGAAAATTAAAAGATTAAAGTGAATTAAATTAAACATGTGATGAAAATGATCTAAGTGACGTGGATCAAGCAGCTTCTAATCTTAGCCGTCGATTAGAGATTAAATCACGGTCGTTGGTTTTCCAACGAGAAAAGTATAAGAGAAGGGCTTAGGGTCATTTGGAGGAGAGATACACATTGGCAGGGCACTGAAGCTAAGTCAAAATTCTAGGACGGGGTTTGCTAAGAATTTCGAAGCGATTTTGTAGTGCAGTGAGGGGCAGAGATTGGCAAGGGATGATCTGATCCGAAGCCAAGAATACAACAGCGACAGAGAGGCAGCATACCACGCAGCGCAGAGGCCAGCCACAACTATGCAGATCAGCAAGAGCTATGTAGAGGGCAGTGCAGAGGCAGCAAGAACCCTTTAGGGGAGACGCAGGCCCAGTCAAGGCAGCGCAGGGGCAGCGTAAGCCCAGAGAGGGTGACGCAGGCCCTTCCAGAGAAAAGCAGAGGGTGACACAGGCTAGAAAGGTTGTCGCAGAGGGCTGACGGACAGCACTGGGGTTTTCGGTGGGCCAGAAAGGGCTCAAATTCTGTAAATCCCATTTGAGGGTGTGAATCAGCGATATTTTTTGTCTCTGAGTGAAAGAGGTATATTTGCTGTGTATTTTCTCTGTAGGGCCAACCATGTTTGGTGCAAGGATACTATTGTATTCAGAATCTGCATAATAATATAACCCTTCAGAGCTAGCTGCACCAGTTTTCCCGCATTGGGTTTTTCCTGGGACATTTGTCCGAAAAATCTGTGTCACTTTGTCATGTGTGCGTTATGTTCAGTAAAAGATCTGTTAATTTGTAGGCTGCAATTGTGTTTACTTTGCTGATGTTACTAAATAATTCAGAAAATTAACTTGTAAATGTAAATCAAGTAGGAAAAGTAAATCAAAACACTGCAATAGGATTTCTAGATTTAGAAATTTTCACAGAATATTCTAGAGATTCACATGGATCGATTTCAATTTAATCCTAGCCATCGATTAAGATCTAATCTTGTTGAAGTCTCAACAGAGGATTATGAGAAGAAGTCGATGGGGCTTGGAGAAATCACTTGAGCAGTTCAATTTTACTCAGAAATCGATTTCCAAAGAAGCAGTTATTTGTTGTCAAAGAGAGATTCAGTGAGATCGAAGCAGTGAGAGAGGGGCAGACAGAGTGAAGCCGGAGGAGGCATTCCAGATCCAGTGAGTGCATTTGCAAAGAGGCAGAAGTGCCACAGAGAGGCTAACGCAGAGGCAGCGCAGTAGCCTTTAGAGGCAATTCTGTATTTCCTGGGGAGAAGCAGAGATTCAGTGTCGGAAGTTGCGCAGAGCTTCCAGAGGCCAGCACAGTCATTTTTCCAGGCAACAGCTGACCAGACAGCTTGAGGAAAAGTAGTTTCGAGCTGGGTGACGCAGTGACTGCGTAGAGGCAGTTTGGAGGGCTCCATTTTGAGTTGAAGTCAGTGCTCAGATTCGCCTGTGGAGTGAGGAAATTCCCCACTAGATTTTTCTTGCCAATTTTTCTCTCTAGGATTGTCAATTTCAACATCAAGTTGTACTCAGATTATTTCACTGCTGAATAATATTAAAACCCTCAGTTGTTGCACCAATTTTCCCAAGTTGGGTTTTTTCGAGGACTTTCGTCCAAAAATAACTGTGTTATTTTATGTGTGTGTGTTAGCATTTCTTCCAGCATTTATTTCTTCCGCAGTTTTTATTTGTGAAGGTTGCAGTGTATTTATTTCGATATTTGCCGTAGGAAACAATAGACAAATTGTTAAGTAGAATTAACAATTAGAATAAATAATATCAGTTGCTGCAATAGGATTCGGGTTTCCAAATTTTCACAAAATGTTCTTGGTGTTTCTGCTGGTGGTGCAGTATTTATTACACGTCATGACTCCTCCTCTATCAATGCAACTTCCCAAAACATTGCAGATCTCCTATTGCAATCAATCAAAGATGTTGGTCCTAATAATGTGGTTCAAGTGATCACAGATAATGCAGCAAATTGTAAGGCAACAGGAAAAGTTATTGAGTGTGCTCATCCACACATTTTTTCGTATGGGTGCTTGGTGCACACATGGAACCTTTTGATGCATGATATTGTGAAGCATAAAGCATGTAGGTGGATTAATGAGCTTTACAAGAGAGGGAAGCAACTCATTAAATTTATCATAGGGCATACAACGGTAAACTACTTTTATGGCACTTACTCCAAGTTGCAATTGCTTAAACTTGCAAAAATAAGGTTTGCAAGTTATTACCTCACCTTTAGGCGACTAGTTAAGGTGACACGAGCTTTAACTAATATGGTGACCTCTGAATCATGTGAGGAAATTAACACTAATAGAGATGGTGCTAATTTAGCCAAGGACATTATTCTTGACATGTTATTTTGGTCAGCCAAGGACACTATTCTCGACATGTTATTTTGGTCACAGATTAAATATGTTTTGCAATTCACCAAAACAATTTATAACATGATCAAGTTTGCAGATTCAGATCGGCCAATAATTGGGGATGTGTGAGAAAATGGATAGCATGTTGGGGCCTATGTCACATGGTTCGGGTTCGAATTCGGCAACGATTAAGTTCGATTCGAATTCAAATTTTCCAATGAGGTTCATATGAGGTTCAACATTGTGTTCGACTATACATATTTTCCATATTTTTCAACATACATATAACATAAAATAATAAAAAATTGAAATCAATCAATAAATCTATGAGTAAAAATTCTTATTGGTAAGCATACATTAATAACTTAATCATAATAACATCCAATTATCAATGACATCAGTTAAATGTAAACATACACCATAGTAGTTTGCAATTTCCAAACACAAAAACAGATGGTATAATTTTCAATCTCCAAAATTTAAAAGAATGACTATAATGTCAAATACTAGTGTTCTCTAAAAAATCACATAATTAAAACATAATAAGAATTTATACCTACAAATTACAATAGAACTATATTGCAAAATCATGGAGAACATCTTCAAATTTCAAAATTTTAAAAAGGAAGTCCAAAATGTCTAGTAGTTATAATCCATAAAATTGTTCTACAAAATTCAAAAACATAGATGATCTATGCTTATGGCCTACTTGCAACATCAAAAAAGCTCTAAATCATCAGAAGCACGTGGCCTAGTAAAGGCACTAGAATGGTGATCATCAAACTCATCCTTCGACTCATCTAGTGAGTCATCATCAGTCTTAATATCATCTTCTTCTGGCATGGTCTCAAACCATGACTGAGAGGAACTAGATGCATTTTTGGCTACACTACTCAAGGTCAACTTCAAATTACTGCAAACATAAACAAGGTCTTTCAACCTTGTAAACAATAATTTGTTTCTTTTCTTGTATTGAATATGGTTAAAGTTGCTTCAGTTCCTTTCACAAGCAGAAGCACTTGATCCTTAGCTCAAAACACAAATTGCAAAACGCTGCAATTCAGGAGTCTCTAATCCATAAAACTGCCATCATATCCCTGGAGGAACATTGGGCCTATCATATACGGCACTGGTCCTTGCAAATATTCCCTCTTCACACCTGTATGCCCGAAGTTGCTCTCTAATTTTCCTATATTCTTTTAAATCAAGAGTCAACCATTCAATTGTTTCATAAAGGCCATTCATGACTTCTCCATCATTTGTTCATTCTATCGCAAAGAGTCTAAGATCCAAATAACAAGTTGCTGCATGCAAAGGGCTATGTAACATCTTCCATCTTTCATCGATCAACTCCCATATTTCAATGTATACATTTTCCTCATTATTAAAAGAATTTGCAATGGCTTCCTTGGCACGATCCATGCTCTCATAAACAAAACCCATAGAAGGAGTATCACTACTATCAACCATGAGAAGCATACCAACAATTGCTTCACTTGCTTTTAAGACCTTTTGAACATTGTCCCAAAAAGCATTCCTTAAAATCACCTGTTCCAATTCCTTTCCTTTAACTTCCTTTGAAATGGGAGATTTTTCCCACTCATTGTGGCAAAAAACACCTCTTATACTTGATTTTTCTTCAACTAGTCTTTTGATAGTGATGTAATATGTAGCAAATTTGGTGTCACAAGGCCTTAGCAGCTCTCTAGATGCTTTACTCCTATACAAACTCAAAATAAGTTGATGGTTGAATATGAAGTGAGATATTTGTTTCCCCTTCCGCATTGTCTCATTAATCCATGGGAACTTTTCCAAGCCATGCAACAATAAGTCAAGGCAATGAGCAGCACAAGGTGTCCAATATATTTTTTTGTATTTGTCCATGATCGTCTTTCCTACTCCCACACAATTTGAAGCACTATCAGTTACAACTTGGACCACATTTGCTTCTCCAACTTCAAGAATAGCTTCCTCTAAAATCTTGAAAATGTATTCGAGGTCTTGTACCATGATGCTTCAACTACCTTTAAAAAAGTTCCCCTTTAGGGAAATAAACCAACATTAATTAAAGGTCTATAATTCATATCCGACCAGCCATCTGATAAAATTGTACACCCTGTTTCCCTCCACGAGTTTTTGATTTTTTGCAATTTATTTGTCACCCTTTCTTTTGACCTCTTCAAAAGAGTGGTCCTTATAGTCTCGAAACTAGGAGGGGCATATCCTTTACCAAAATCTGCTATCATCTTAAATGCATTGATGAATTAAGGACTTATTGCCACATTAAAAGGAATGGCAGATTCAAAGAACATATGAGCGATAGCATCATCAATATCTTGCTTTGTGCAAGCTTCCAAAGATAATTTAATGTTGTTTTCCAACTGGATTTATTGCTTTTTGGCTGAGATGAACTTCCAATCCAACCATGATTGCTGAAAGTGAGGAAAAAGAGCTATAATTCATTGCAATTTCTGCTTAAACACACTGCCTTTTTTTTTTCTTTCACCTACTTGGCACTTTTCATTTTGTCATAATGTTGTTGAAATATCTCCTTGAGCTCTGAAGGCACGTTCTTGCAACCATTAACACCACCTCCTTTACTATTAGAAATAGACAACAACTGGTCCATCACTCTAGTTAAAGACCCAACAAACTTATAATTACATAGTTTGCATTTCAAATGTCTCACATGAGCCCCATCCAATTTCTCCACATATTTCCATGCTTTTGTTGTTGATTTTGAAGGCGCCATTGCAAATATTTCTGCATTTTGTTTACATACTATGATTAAAATTTAAATAAAAGATAAAATAATAAAATACAAATACAAATAAAATTTGATAAATATGCAAAGAGTTTAAACGTTTTGAATTTCACTAGAAATCTCTTTTGTTACTCTATGTGACAACTTCATTTTTAATGAAACCACAACTTTACATTATTTAAATCACATTTATAAATACATAAATTAATTTAACAAATTCAAAAATCTGAAATCACTAAAGCATTTACATTATACAATTTTAAAAACTAAAATTTACAATCCTAAAATTCCTAATTAAATTTTGAATAAAACTAATAAAAAATATATTAAAATTTAAAAACATAAAACATTTCAATTACAATAATAAATATTCATATTAAAATAAAGATAAAGAAGTTATGTAAAAATAAGCAGATAGCTATGACCCAAAAAGTGACATGAAAATAATTATATTTAAACACATACAAGATGCAATGTTAGTCCAGGATTACTCTATTGTTGGATGTTAAGATATAGATTTTGATATATTAAAATACAAATGCCAAATACAAAATTTGAATATGAAAATAGTTTTGAAAAGTATTATTTGAAAATAACAAATGCTAAATGATTTTAATATTAAAATAGTTTTTAAAGGTGTCATTTAAAAATAACTAATGCCAAATGCCATATTTGAATATTAAACTAGCTTTTTAAAACATCATTTAAAAATAAAAACACCAAATGCCAGCTCTAGCTACAGCGTACCGCTACAATCGGTTTTTTCTATAAATTTATGATAAATATTAAAAATTAAAAATTTCAATTTTTTAATTAGTTATATTTTAAATAATGTCATATTATAAATGCCCGAAAGAAGATAATGTATATTAAGTTATTAGTGGGAAAACATAAACGCCAACACTTCTGTAGACTGCAATTTGTTTTATGTTTGCAGTAATTTGAAGTTGACCTTGAGTAATGTGGCCAAAAATGCATCTAGTTCCTCTCAGTCGTGGTTTGAGACCATGCCAGAAGAAGAAGTGAGGGACACGGACCTCAAATTTGGTTTAATTTTGGTTTTAGGGTTTTGGTATGTCCTTCTAACCTCTCCCAAGCCTATAAAAGCTACCCAACCCCTCTCATTTCCTCAAAGCTATCTCATTGAATTTGTGTAAGCATTTGTGAGGAATTTGTGAGTTGGTTTTTGGAGCAGCAATGAGAAGTCTCGTGGGCAATCATTGGAGCAGCAGCAAGGAGCTTCTTGGGCAGGCATTGGAGCAACATTGAGGAGTTGGTTTATTGGAGTAGCATTGAGGAGGCTAGAGCCTAAAGCTTTTTTTCCCACTTCTAAAATCTGCCTTTGCATGTTTTTTTTTTTTTTTGCAAATCTGGAAATTGAAAAGAGAATTTTTTGTAAAAGAAATGAACATTGAAGAGTTTTTTTTTTCTTTTTATCTTTCTTTTTTCTTTTTTTCTTTTTTTTTCTTTTTTTTTTTCATTTCCAAGTCCAAATATCAAATCCAAAATGACTCCTATAATGAAAGATGTTACTTGGGCATATGTTGAGATGATTGATAATCAAATGCATTACAAATTTTGTCATAGAAAAATTAAGGTAGGTGGAGGGGGCATTCATAGGCTAAAACAACACTTGGCTAGTGTTAGAGGCCAAAGTACTCCATGTGAAGCACCAGCGGAACAAATTAGGGATATTAGGAAAGAGTTGCTAGATAAATTTGAGAAGTTTGAGGAAGAAAAAGCTAGGAAAAAAAAATAGATGCTAAAATTGGGAGGAAAAGGAATATAAAACACATGATGGTTGTCAACCCCAATTTTGATTATGTGGGCTCTTCATCTATCCTTTGCACAAATGCATCCAACCCCTTCCGCTATGTTCCTCCCTCTTTGGAGTCTATTCCAGAAAAGGGTAAGGGCACAATTAAAAATAAGGGTGATATCAAAAGTTATTTCACACCCTCCTCTCCCTCTGATAGTGCACATGGTCCTCAAGCTAATAGAGGTCAAATGCAGACCACTTGAGATCACCATTGGAAGAAATAATTGAGAGAAACTGCCTGTGATTACATAGCTATATGGTGGTATGATGTTGATATCCCCTTCAATGCTTCTCGTTCATCATATTATGAACCTATGTTTGATGCCATATTTGTTGTTGGAAAGGGCTTCAAAGGCCCTGTAACCCACCACTTCGTGGATGATATCCCCAGGAGAATTTTTTTCTCCATGATGGACCTCAGCCAGCAGCCCCTTGCAGCCTCCTTCTAGCTCGTTGTGCCATTTCTACGCCACCTGTGCCAGCCATGTGGTCCCTCACCCATTTGTATTGATCGTATGTTTGAAGATGGGCCTCCTGAATCTAAAGCTAGGTCTTGTTATTTGGTAATTGAGTATTGGATTTACTTATCATGGATACATCTGGGCATAGATTGATGAGGGGATTTGGCGGAAACAGTGGGCTTAGTCTGTGCTCCTGTCCCCTTGATCTCTTTTGGTTGTTATCTTTGCATCTTAGTCCCGTGGGATCTCCTTTATTGACCATTTGGTTCTTGGGTGGCACTACTTGGGAAACCCTGACTTTGGGTGCGTGATCCCACTCCTCTATCCACATATATTACTCTCGTCCCTCATTATACCCCCATTCATCATTTCTCCCACCTGCGTCCACATAGCCCCCATAGGTCCACATAGGGTGAGCCTCCCTATCCCCTTGCCTGCACCTTGAGTCAGGCCTGGAATGATGCCCCGGAGGTTGAAATATCTAAAAAAAAAAAGAAAAGCATAATTGGCCACACTTAAAAGGAAATTGTACCACAAAATGAAAAAGATGGTCGGGACAAAAATGATTAGAAAGTGGGCAAAAGCTAATGCATGAGCTTTTCCCCTTACACATGGCCATCACCCTAGTTCCATAGGCCCTAAATGAGCCTCCTTTGTCATACAAGAAACCATGATTGTCCCAACCCCTAGAGGGCAATGAACTGCCCTACCTTAAAAGGGTAATCACAGTTATATCTGACACATCATGCACTTATCCTTGAGCCCCGAGCAGTTAATTAAAGAAAATTCATAAAAGGCAAAAGGCATATAAAGAAGGGTGGAAAAATCAAGGCTGAAACACCTCATGTACCATGATTGCTCCCTCCTACAAATTATATACCTTGGTCTGGGCTTCCCCTTATCTTGCTACCCCTATGCCCCGATATGTGGCCAAGGATTGCCCCTCTCATTCCCTACTCTGTTTCACTTATTTGTCACTTACAACCCCCATTTTAAGGATGTACCTTGGACCTACTATCCCCTTTAAAGGTTGAAACCACTTAATAAGGTACATGGATAACCCCCTTTGGAGTATGGAGACACTAGCACGTGCCAAAGCCCACTATGGCAGGGCATGCCATTATTGTAGAAATTTCAACCCCCACTCCGGTTATCAGTTCTCCTTATCACTCCATGCATGTAGTTTTAAATCTGAACATGACATAAATACTAAAATCTAGAAATCACTGAAATTTCTGAAAACACAAATTTGGAGATTTTTTGCAACTGCTGGAAAATGCAAAAATAAAACACAGTAAAATATGACAGCCACACACAGAAAATGGCAGTGATTTTTGGTCAATGTGACCCTGCAAAAACCCACTACAACTCTTGGGGAAAACCAGTTTGAGAGCTCTTCTTTATTTCTGAAAATGTTGTTACAGAGAAACTGAAAAACACAGTGGAAATTCGAGCAACCACAAATATAGACTTATCTCGTTTTCCGTGCTTCAATTCTGCCTCGGAAAATGTGCTAATCAGCAAACAGTGAAAACAAAAATTTTACAGCATTAAATGTTGTATAGTTGCCTCGAAAAACGTGCCAAAACATGTTGTACAAAACTATATGGATTTGTACAGCATCCCTCCTCGAAATCCATGCCCAAAAACTGCCTCGAAAATTGCACTGAAGTTGCTATCCTTTTTCTCAAAATTTGTGCCAAAATATCAGTTGTACTTCTCATTTTTTGTGCCCAAAATCTACCTCGAACTTCGTGCTAAATGTTGTTGTCTTGTTCCTCGATTTTCGTGCCTCCTTTTCTTGGAAATCGTTCATCTCTCCTGCTGTACGGATTCTCCCTTGGGATTTGTGCCAATAAGTTGTTGTACGGATTCACTGAAGTCTCCTTGTTGCCCTCCTTCAACTTCTCACTGCTCAGAAATTTTCTCCTTGCTCTCCTTCTCTTTCTCTCAATAGCTCATGAAAGACTGAATTGATCTTTTCCTCTTCTCCTCTCCTTTTACCCTAAATGACCTTTTAGATAACTCTAAGATCTAATGGCTGAGATTCATTTAGATCTAAGGATGAGAATAAATGTGCTTTTAATTCTCACTTTCTATTTTTTAACTCACCCCACTTAAATAAAGACCCACTTAGCCTTTTATTTCCATAGTCACTTTTTCACTTTCTAATTTTTCATTGACTTTAATAAAGTCACTTTAAAATTAGATTGTAACTTTACCACTTAGAAAATCACTTTAAACTTAGATTTGACTTTACCACTTATAAAGTCACTTTAGGAGAAAAGTACAAATACATTTGGACACTTTTCCCTAGGCCAAAGATCAAAGCCTTAGGGAACCACTTGTCCTCTCGTACCCAAATTTTAACACTCCTTCTTGCTAAGGAAAGTGTTCCTCACCACTCCCATCTTGTCTTTGCAATAGACATGCTTGCCCTGTGGTAAGGCTTTGGTCAAAATGTCTACTACCTGCTCATATGTGGAAACATACTCAAGCTTTACAGCTCCCTTCTAGACATAGTCTCTGATGAAATGATATTTGATCCCGATATGCTTTGACTTGTCATGAAAAATTGAATTCTCCGTGAGTTTAATGCAACTCTGATTATCGCAGTAAATCACTGAAGGTCTCAATGCCTGACCAAATAGCCCAAACAACATCTTGTGAAGCCATATGGCCTCACAACTAGCCAAACTGGTTGCCATGTGCTCTACTTCCACTGAACTCAATGCAGCTGACTATTGCTTCCAACTGAACCACAACACAACTGCCAAACCCAACCCAAAACAACACCCTGAAGTGCTCTTCCTATCAGAAGCACAACCTGCCCAATCTAAATCAGTGTACCCTGCCAGTCTCACTCCATCTCCCTATCTATAATCCAAACCAAAATCCATTGTCCCCTGCAAGTAATGAAGAATGTGTTTTGCAGCCACCAAGTGCACTCTCCTGGGCTCACACATGAACTGACTCATCCTGTTCACTGCAAAACATATATCTGGTCGATTGTTAACCAAATACATCAATGAACCAATCAGCTGTCTATATAAAGTAGGATCCACCAACTCGGAATCTGAAGCGTGAAGCTTCTTCCAGTTAGTGATCATAGGTGTAGACATGGGTTTGCAATCCTCCATGTGAAATCTGCTAAGAATGTCCACAATATACTTCCCCTGTCCCAGGAAGAAATGCCCCTCCTCCTGCCACACCTCCAATCCTAAAAAATAATGCATCAAGCCGATGTCCTTCATCTCGAACTCTGAAGCAAGATATCTCTTGCAACCCTCAATGAGTCTCTCCGCACCTGTAATGACCAAGTCATCCACACAACACCAGAATGAGAGGCTCCTCACCTACAACAATAAAGTATAGGTTCGAATCAACATCACTCTTTGTGAAACCCAACTCTTGCAAGTATGTATCAATCCTCGAGTACCAAGCTCTAGGAGCTTGCTTCAGGCCATAGAGTGCCTTCTTCAATCTGCATACATGGGACTCCTTCCCATGCACCTCAAAGCCCTGTGGATGCTCAATATAAACCTCCTCCTATATGAAGCCATTGAGAAATGTGGTCTTCACATCCATCTGGTGGATCTTCCAACCCATCTCTGTTGTTATCGATACAATGGAGCAAATGGAAGTATATCGAGCCACGGGAGCGAAGGTCTCCTCATAGTCAACTCCCTCTACCTGTGAGAGCCCTCTCGCCACAAACCATGCCTTGAAATTCTCGATGATGCCATCTGCAGCATGCTTTATCTTGTAAATCCATCTGGAAGTAACCACTGATTTACCTTCAGGCCTTGGCACCACCTCCCAAACATCGTTCTTCATGATACAAGAATACTCCTCCTACATGACCTTTCTCCAGACCTGCTGGCTAACTACCTCCTCATATCTAGAAGGCTCAGAATCAACGATGCTAGTGATCAATGCCATATAACTACAGAACCATTCAGGTGGTTTTCTCTCTCTAACCTGTCTCTTTGGCCCAACAACATATGTGGCCTCGCGCAGGGTGTCCTGAAGCCACTTGGGCTTCCTCTTCCCTGAGCACACTTCTCCCACCAGAGTGAAAGAATCCCCATCATCATCAGAAGCCTGAACTCCTGAAGGCCTGCCAACTGACCTCATGCCTGAACCTGTGCCTGTAGATGTTGAAGTACCGTGCAAACTATCCATCAGTGGACTACCCTGTGAACTGCTCTGCATGTTGCCCGAAGCACCACCTGCCTGACTCTGAGAGCCACTGCTCATTGAAGAACCTGACACTATAATCGATGTACCTCCTGATCCCTGTCCACTGGATCCCTACGACTGACTCAGCTGCTCTTGAGGGTCTGGTGAATCTAGATACTCTAACTCTCGTGACCTCCTGAAAGCTCTCTCCTCCTCGAACTTCACATCCTGCCTGACAACAACTTTCCTCTTCGCAGGAATATAAATCCGAAAAGCTTTTGAGGTCTCGTTGTAACCCACAAAGATGCCCTTGTCTGCAGTGGGCTCTAGCTTGGTCCTCTTCTCCTTGGGAACGTAGGAGTATGTAATGCACCCAAAGATACGAAAGTGACCAACATCAGGCTTCTTCCCA
This sequence comes from Pinus albicaulis, assembly GCA_034641835.2. NCBI lineage: Eukaryota > Viridiplantae > Streptophyta > Pinopsida > Pinales > Pinaceae > Pinus > Pinus albicaulis. The sequence continues at coordinate 510,181,574 of CM076583.1, forward strand.
GAAAAAGCCTCCTCCGAAGTCACATTGCCCAAAGCACGATGTGGACTCCTGTTCTGCAAGTACACAGCAGTGTTGCAGGCCTCTGCCCACAAAAACAAAGGTAACCCCTGATCATAAAGCATGGCTTTGGCAACCCCAAAGATGGATCTGTTCTTCCTCTCCGCAACCCCATTCTGTTGGGGGTTGTAAGGGACTGTGAACTCCCTCCTGATGCCTGCCTCCGCACAATAATCAACAAACTCACCAAGGATATACTCCCCTCCATTGTCCGATCTGAGGACCTTGATCTTCCGACCTATCTGGGTCTCCACAAGAACTTTGAACTCTTGAAACCACTTGAATACCTCACTCTTGGTCTTCAAGAAATAAATTCAGGTCTTCCTGGAGTGATCATCAAAGAATAAAACATAGTACTCATAGCCACTCAACGATACATGAGACATCCGACCACTCACATCGGTATGAATAAAGTCAAGAATCCTTGTCGCTTTGTTGTCACTGCTGGGAAAAGGGGATTTGACAAACTTCCCCATAGCACATCCTCTGCACACATCAAGGTGATCAGAATTGAAATCTAGCACGCCAGTGGTGATCTCCCGCAATGTCCTCAAGGCCCCATGATACATGTGCCCCATCCTGTGCGCCAAATCTCACACAACTCTGAACTGCTAGATCTAATATCAGTACTGCTACTCAATGCCATCAGGGGCTGGAATGAGAACTTGTACACCTTGGCATGGCGCACACCAATCACTCTAGCTAAATCAGCTGGAGTGCCCCTAGGATATATAAGCAACCGCCCTCTCCTGAACAACACCTCATAACCTCTGTCCTCGAGTGTTGAAATGGATATAAGGTTCTTCTTCATTCCAAGCACATATAGAACATCTAACACTTTCAAGGGAGGCTTGGGTTCCCTATCAAATGTCAATGTCCCCACACCGACTGCTCTAACAATGTTGTCATCACCGAGTACTACCTCAATATCAGTGTCACTCTCTAAAAGCTCTAAGAAGTACTCTCGGACTCCTGTCGTCATATGACGAGAAGCCCCACTGTCAACATACCAAATACCAAAAGATGCTCTGCTAGTGGAGGGAAGTGCACACTCCCTTTGAACCTATGTGGCAGGTGATCTTACACTAGTGGACTCACAAGCTATGAACCCAAACTCCCGATCAAAGCTCTTCGAGATGCCCTCTATCTCTGCAGAAGCTGCCATGGTCTTGTCTTCTTCTCCGGACACACAACTGCATTGTGTCCCAACTTCTGACAATTCCAACATTTGACTTTGGAATAGTCCTTCTCCTTGTTTTGTTGCTTACCTTTACCTTTGCCTTTGCCTCCACCTCCATTTGTGGAAGCTTGCTTCTTTCCTTTGCCCTTCTTGCCTCTTGCTAACAATGCTACATTGTCATCCTCCACCTGTTTGGCTGCCCCAAGATGGTTCTTCCCGATCTCATTCTGAATGCAATCATCCCACAACCTCTCCCAACTGGGAAGGTTTTCTTGTGCAACAATGCCATCCACAAAACTCTCTCAAGTCTTGGGAAGACCATTCAAAGTAATTCGCACCAACTCAATGGGTGGAATGGTCTCTCCAACAGCTATCAACTCATCTCTCATTGAAGTGATCTTTGTGAGGTATGTTATAGCACTATCAGTCTTAGCCATTTTAATGGCCTTCTGCTTTTCCCTTAGGACCATTTTTCTGTTTTCATTGGAACTCTGGTAAAGACTAGTCAAGGCTGTCCACATCTCATGTGCATATGTCTTTCCTCTGACATGAGGAATGATATGATCTTTAACTCCATCCAGAATCAGTGTTTTTGCCTTAGCACTCTTTTTGTTAAACTCTGCCAATTGTACAGGGTCAGCAAGTATTGCTACTGGGTGTTGTGTGGTATGTACCATAATGCCCCAGACTTCTGCTTCCTCAAAGAAACTCTGGATTCTCCCCCTCCATGCACTGTCATAGCTCTACCCATCCAACCTATCTTCAACCCTCAAACCCAAAGACATGTCTGCTGTCCTAACAAATTGAAATTTTCAAATCTGTGGTAAAGGTTCAGTTTTCTGTGTAAAAATCACCTTGCTGTAATTTTCACTTTGTTGTCCCAAACTGCACTTTTCAGCCAACCGAGCTCTTGATACCATGTAGAAATTTCAACCCCCACTCTAGTTATCAATTTTCCTTATCACTCCATGCATATAGTTTTAAATCTGAACATGACATAAATACTAAAATCTGGAAATCACTGAAATTTCTGAAAACACAAATTTGAAGATTTTTGCAACAGCTAGAAAATGCAGAAATAAAACATAGCAAAATATGACAGCCACACAGAAAATGACAGTGATTTTTGGTCAATGTGACCCTGGAAAAACCCCCTACAACTCTTGGGGAAAACTAGTTTGAGAGCTCTTCTTTATTTCTAAAAATGTTGTTACAGAGAAATTGAAAAACACAGTAAAAATTCCAGCAACCACAAATACAGACTTATCTTGTTTTCTGTGCTTGAACTCTGCCTCAAAAAATGTGCCAATCAGCAAACAGTCAAAATAGAAATTTTACAGCATTAAATGTTGTACGGGTTCCTCGAAAAATGTGCCAAAACATGTACAAAACTATACGGATTTGTACATCCCTCCTTGAAATCTGTGCCCAAAAATTGCCTCGAAAATTGTGCTGAAGCTATTGTCCTGTTTCTCGAAACTTGTGCCAAAATATCAACTGTACTTCTCAGTTTTCGTGCCGAAAATCTGCCTCAAACTCTATGCTAAATGTTGTTTTCCTCTTCCTCGATTTGCGTGCCCCCCTTTCTTGGAAATTGTGCCTCTTGTTGTACAGATTATGCCTTGGGATTTGTACCAATACGTTGTTGTACGGATTTGCTGAAGTCTCCTTGCTGCCCTCCTTCAACTTTTCACTGCTCAGAAATTTTCTCCTTGCTCTCCTCTTTTTCTCAATAGCTCATGAAAGACTGAATTGACATTTTCCTCCTCTCCTCTCCTTTTACCCTAAATGACCTTTTGGGTAACCCTAAGATCTAATGGCTAAGATTCATTTAGATCTAGGGATGAGAATAAATGTGCATTTAATTCTCACCTTCTATTTTTTAACTCACCCCACTTAAATAAAGACCCACTTAGCCTTTTATTTCCATAGTCGCTTTTTCACTTTCTAATTTTTCATTGACTTTAATAAAGTCACTTTAAAATTAAATTGTAACTTTACCACTTATAAAGTAACTTTAAAATGATATTTGACTTTATCACTTACAAACTCACTTTAGGAGAAAAGTACAAATACATTTGGACACTTTTCCCTAGGCCAAAGATCAAAGCCTTAGGGAACCACTTGTTCTCTGATACCCAAATTTTAACAATTGTGAAGTGCCCACTTTGTTATCCATTATTTGTAAGCTCTTTAACACGATTACTCTAATGACTAGTTGTACTAGAAGCCTAGGGGACGCATTGGATCTTATAGAGCATTGCAGGTGGTTTCCATTTGGGTTTGGTCTCCCTATATGGGGTCCTAACCCGCAGAGGGCTACATTGGCACATATAGGGTGTGCATGGAGAGTTATGGGCCTCCACAACAGTAGAAAGCACTCCACGGATCCCCACCGATGTTCAGAGAATACTAGAGATCCACTTTTGGGATGATGGTGATGTGCCTAGTACACTATGCCCAGCAGGCCCCACAGGAGCCCCACACTCTTGACAGGTGTCCCAGGACTTGTACAATGTCATGGCAGTGTTCATTCCATCACTCGAGCCCTTGCAGAGGATCTACAGGCATCTTCGATTCATATGAAGACCCATGGGGTCATTTATGTGGCCCCACACCCACTCGGAGCACCACAGATCTACTACTTGGAGAACAAGGGACCACCCCCTTGTCCATCATATTTTGAGGAGTTTATTCCTCATTGTGGCACTTCGGGATATCATTGGGCCTTTGGAGGGCCCCACGACATGTACATATTATTATTTGCCCCCCTGAGAGGCTTATTTTTTCCATTTATGAGCTAGTTTGGTGGGCTTGTCACCAACAGGGATTTTATTTGTACATTATTTTATTAGTAGGGGCTAATGTAGGCCCATAGGCTATTATGAAACAAATCCAAAAATAGAAGAAAAGAGAGATCAACGCCTTAGAAATAAGCCACTTCGAGGGGGAAACCTCCTTTACATTACATAAATGAACAATTCTTGGATGATACAAATGACCAAAACCTCCTTCTATATATAGGAGTCCATGGGGTCACAATATAATCCTAGCCGACCTAACAATAATAATGTAAGGGCACAATGATAAAAATATTGGGGTTACAGGGGTACAACAATAACAAAAAGGGGGCTACACTAACAACAATAAGAGACTACACTAGTAATATAGGGACCTAACATGCCCCTCTCCTTCAAAAAAGTGTTGTCCTCAACGCTTGAATAACTCTGGGTGCTTCTGTATAAAATTCTCATCCTCCCATGTAGAACCTTCAGTGGTTAAGTTCTTCCACTTGATGAGATACTCAGAAATTGATCGATTTCGTAGTTGTCGAGTTCTTGTTTCCGTGACTGCTTCAGGTTCCAATATGTTTTTTCCTTCCTCATCAAGTTCTAGCAATATTGTTTGAACTAGAAGTTTTTCACCTATAACCTTCTTTAAGCATGAGACATGGAAAACTGGATGCACTCGCGAAGAAGCGGGAAGCTCCAATTTGTATGATATAGTACCAATCTTTTGCAACACCTTGTAAGGACCATAGTACTTCGACGATAATTTATTATCCTTCTTAGCTTCCTTGAGGGACATTTGTTTGTATGGTTGTAGCCGTAAAAATACCCAGTCTCCTACATCAAAACTTCTCTTGCTACGATGTTGATTTGCCTCTTCTTTTATTCGATTTTGTGCCAAATTTAGGTTATCCTTTAAGAGTTGGATAACTTCTTGTTGATGCTCGATGTGATCTTCCACCGCTTGAACCTTAGAATTTTCTCTTAAAGATGATGTGATGGGCGGTGGATGATATCCATAAAGTGCCATAATGGGGTCATTTTTGTTGCAGTATGGAAGGAAGTATTATACCACCATTTAGCGAGAGGTAACCACTTGACCCATTATGTTTGTTTATCAGATACAAAACAACAAAGATATTCTTCCAAACATTTATTCACTATCTCAGTTTGACCATCAGATTGACGATGATAAGATGAGCTATGAGCTAGTTGAGTACCCAAACAAGAAAATAATTCCGTCCAAAAATTTCCAGTAAAAATGGGATCTCTCTCACTTACAATAATCTTTGGGTTTCCATGTAGCTTTTGAATTGTTTCCATAAATGTAGTAGCAATTGTATTTGCTTTAAATGGATGAGATAATGCAAAAAAGTGTGCATACTTGGTAAGTCTATCAACTACCACCATGATGACACTCTTTCCTTCAGACTTAGGTAAACCTATGATAAAATCCATTGAAATCTCCTCCCAACGTTGACTTGGAATGGATAAAATCCATTGAAATCTCCTCCCATCGTCTCAACTTTATTTTGCTGGCAAACCAAACATTCCACCACAAACTTTTGAATATCAGATTTAAGGCCATCCCAAAAGAAAAAAAATTCTTTACCCTGTGGTAAGTTTTAAAAATCTTGAGTGTCCTCCTAGAGGAAAAGTGTGCAATTCCAAAAGAATTTTTTGTTTTAGTTGGGAATTCTTACAAAGATATAAACGGTCTTTGTACCATAAGGAATCATTTTTCCAACTAAATGTATCAAATTTACTAGGATCTTGCTGCAACTTTTGAATGAGTGTCCACACTTCTTCATCCTTCTTCCATTCATCCCTTGCTTCAGTTATCCAATCTGGTTGGATAATAGAAATGGCACAAAGCAATGCTTCCACCTCTTCATTCTTTCTTAAGAGTGCATCTGCAACAACATTTAGCTTCCCTTTTTTGTAAATGATTTCAAAGTCATAACCCAACATCTTTGTGACCCATTTTTGCTGCTCTTCTGAAGATAGTCTTTGTTCCAAAAAGTGTTTAAGACTATCATGATCAGTTTTTACCTTGAAGTGTCTTTCCATTAGGTAAGGTCGCCATTTCTTTAGTGCATGCAGTATTGCTAACATTTCCTTCTCATAAATAGCTTTATGTAAATAATTTCCTTTGATTGGACGACTTTCAAAAGCAATGGGTCTTCCTTCTTGCATTAAAAAAACACCAATTACATTTCCTGAGGCATCACATTCCACAATAAAAGTTTTTGTGAAGTCTAGCGTAGCTAAGACCAGTGCTAGGCACATTGCCTCTTTAAGATGTTCAAAGGCCTTAGTTGCTTCAGGAGTCCATGAAAATGCATCTTTCTTCAATAATGTTGTTAGAGGTGCTGCTATTCTCCCATAATTCTTAACAAACTTGCGATAATACCCTGTTAACCCGATAAATCCTCGCAACTGCTTTATGGTTGTGGGGACTTTCCATTCCTTAATGGCTTTAATTTTGTTAAGGTCTACCTTAACACCCTCGTGAGATACAATATGACCCAGATATTCCACCTCTTGTACTCCAAAGAAACATTTGGATGTTTTTGCATATAATTGTTTCTCCTGCAATAGTTTGAGCACGCTATCAACATGTTGAACATGATCCTTCCAAGACCCACTGTAGATTAGTATATCATCAAAAAGTACTAGCAAAAATTTTCTAAGGAAGGGTTTGAAAATGGAATTCATCAACCCTTGAAATGTAGAAGGTGCATTGGTAAGGCCAAAAGGCATGACCAAAAATTCATAATGACCCCCATGAGTTCGAAATGCTGTTTTTGGAATATCTTCAGTCTTCATTCTAATTTGATGATATCCTGAACGAAGATCCAACTTGGTAAAATAAATTGCTCCATGTAATTCATCCAATAACTCATCAATCACAGGAATGGGAAATTTATCTTTAATGGTGAGCTTATTGAGCTCCCTATAATCCAGACACATTCGTCATGATCCATCCTTCTTGTGTACCAATAGTACAGGAGCAGAGAAAGAACTTTGACTAGGTTGAATTATACCCGCCTCTAACATTTCTGCAATCATACGTTCAATTTCGCTCTTTTGGACGTAAGGATATCTATAAGGCCTGATGTTTGGAGGAACACTTCCCGGAATCAAATGAATAACATGATCATGATCACGAATAGGTGGGAGTCCTTTGGGAGTTTCAAACACCTTGGAATGATTGTCCAAGACTTGTTGGAGATCTGCAGAAATAGATGATTTTGATGTTGGAACTTCTAGTGAGCATAATTGTGCAATTACGTCTCGCTGTTCTTTCTTTAGAAGCTTTGTCATGACATTAGAGCTTATTATCCTTCCTGGCTTCCCTGCGATACCCCGTAATTCGACTTCCTTTCCTTCTGAAAAAAATTTCAAGAAAAGTTCTTGAAAATTAAAAGCTACCGTCCCTAAAGATTGTAACCATTGTACTCCTAGTACAACATCAGCACCTCCCATAGGAATGGAAAGCATTGGACTAGTCAATACATATTCCCCCATGGTTAGCTTGATATTATGGCATTTTCCAGAGCAATTTATAGTTCCTCCATTTGCAACCATCACTTGACATTCTGGTGTTGGGTATAGGAAACAATTCAATTCCTTGGATACCTTACAATGAATAAAATTATGGGTACTACCCGAATCAATCAACACTATTACCTTTTTCTTCTTGATATGTCCTTCTATCTTGAGAGTTTGAGGAGTGGTAATTCCTGCCAATGCATTACACGATATGGTTGGATATACTCTCTAACACTGTAAGTGAATGTTGTTGATATATTTTTTGATGCATATTGTTGAACTTCGCTATAATTAGGGCTAGTTGCTGCAAGATTGAGATGTGGAATTAAATTTCTATTTAGCTCGTTTAATGTATGGGCCATTGTTAGATGAATGAAATGTCCTACAGATTGTTTTATCTCAATAATCTTGCACTATTTGCATGAAGTATAAATGTTTGAAGGTCATTTTTCCTCTTTTTCCCTTAACATTGGACGAAGTTAACTTTCCGAGCCTCCTTGATCAAGAAACCGAATTCTCAATCATTATCATTCTTGACTCTATATCCCCAAAGGAAATAGGCATTGGTCCCTCAAAAGGGTGGTCATTTTCCCCTTATTTTTCACCTTTTTCCCTTTTTCCCCAGGTCTAGCCTTGACAGGTCACCTAGGGCATCAATTTCCCGAGAATTCACCCACAGGAAAACTTCAATCTCTTGGAGGCTACTGCGCTAGTGGGTCCCCTCCCTCTCCTCCGAATTTAAGGCAATTCCAACGGTGGAATCTCTAGGAATCCCAAGCCCTAGCTCTAGGACCAAGTTTTGCCTAGGCATCCCCAAGGCTAGACCCTAGTAGGATTGATTTAACCCTTTGAAACAAAAATTCTTGTTTGATCCTTTCCCCTCACCTTGGCCAGCATAGGAACATCATTGGTTGTTATATTCCATCCCCGAACCTAGGTTGGGTCCACCTGGTCACATGTGGTCTCATTTCCTATCAAAGACTAATCATCAAGGGCTATTTGGGAAACCAAGTTCATATAGGATTTTAGGGATCGGGAAGTACCTCTTCAAGCTGTATCATTCTCCCTTGTCCTCGCCCTTTCTCCCCTAGAAGGCAAGTCCCTTGCTTAAAGAGCAAGCAAACACCATTCCTTCACCTCCTCCTTGGGAAAGGGTTACTAGGATCACTTCACACTTATTACTTGACATATCCTTTATAAGTGGCTTCCCAAAAACATCGGGACTCCTCCCATCGGTGAAAGTCTGTAAAGAGTAGGGATCCTTAACTGTGGTGACAGTGGGCTAAGTCTCCATCGTTGCCCTTAACCTAGCAGTTGCCCTCTTAGGAACCCCGTTAGGTCCCTTGCTGGTTTGAGTGGTAACAAGCCCTACTATACATGAGTTAAGGGGATCTCTTTTGCAAAAAGAGATTTTGTCCATTGACGAATATTTGAGAGATTTCAAAAGCTCATGGGAAAAAACAAGATGTAACATCATGTCAGATGGATGGATTGATCAAAGGAACCTTACCATCGTAAACTTTCTTATCTTTTGCCCACAGGGAACCATGTTTCTAAGATCAGTTGATGCACACTTGTTGTTTCATCTTTTGGATGAGGTTGTTGAAGAGGTGGGATGAGGTTGTTGAAGAGGTGGGGGTGGCTAATGTTGTTCAAATCATCACAGATAATGCCTCTAACTATGTTCTTGCTAGTAAAATGTTAGAGGAAAAACACAAAACCATCTTTTGGACCCCATGTGATGCACATTGCATAGACCTCATGCTTGAGGATATTGGTAAAATAGATTGGATCAAGAACACTATAGAGCACGCCAAAAGCATAACAAAATATATTTACAATCACTCATGGATTTTGAACCTGATGAGGAAACACACAGGGGGCAAGGATATTATTAGGCCTACCATCACTAGATTTGCAACTCATTTTTTCACATTGCAATCTATGCTTTCCCAACATAGAAACTTGCAAAGGGTGTTTTCCAGTGATGTATGGATTGGATGTCAATGGTCTTGCAAACAAGATGGCAAAGATGTGAAAAAGAAAGTTAATGAAGAAATATTTTGGAAAAAGACAGCAAAGATTGTGAAGGTGGTTAAGCCACTGGTTAAGGTGTTGCGGATGGTGGGTGGGGAAAGATTGGCTATGGGCTTCATTTATGAGGCTATGGATCAAGAAAATGAGCAAATAAAGGCAGAATACAAGGAAATAGTGGCTAAGTATGAGCCCATTTGGGAAGTCATTGATCAAAGATGGAACAATCAACTCCATCGCCCTATACATGCAGTTGGGTATTTTTTGAACCCAAGTTACCATTATAAAGCTCTCGAGGCGGGAGCTTTGACTAGGGAGGTTAGAGATGGATTGATTGACTGCATTGATCGCATGGTCACTAAGGAGAGTGACCAGCTGGAGATACATCAATAGATCACTTGTTTCAGCAAAGCCACAGGTACCTTTGGCAAGAACCTAGCAAGGATTGCAAAGGAAGCAGATGAGCCAGGTAAACAAAGAATTTCAATTTTCAAATTCTTATTTTGTTAAATTATTTATAATTTGAAAGTTGGATATAATTTGTTGAGCTAACTCATTGCACAACTATGTTTTTTGCAACACAATGGTGGGAGGCATTTGGTAGCCATTTTCCTCAATTGCAGAAGTTTGCAATCTGCATTTTGAGTCAGACTTGCAGTGCTACTATGTGTGAGCACAATTGGTCTGTCTTTGACAGGATTTACACGAAGAAGAGAAACCGTTTGGAGCAAAAACAATTAAATGATCTAGTTATGTCCAATACAACCTCCGATTAAGAAGCAAACAATTGTTGAACCAAAGACCTGATGGAGATCTCGTTGTGTTGGATGATATTGATCCAACATGAGATTGGGTAGTGGAGAGTCATCCAGCAAAGTTTGAATCTGATGAGGATATTGGTGTTGATTTGGATTTACAGATGAAGGCAGTAGTTGAGCATCATGTTCAGCTAAATGCAGATCCACTAGTACCAGGCCCAGCCCCAAGTCCTCCAACTGCAAGCACTTCCTCTACTCAGCCACAACACAAGCGCATAGCTCGTCTATCTCAGCGTGCTAGTGCTACTACTTCTACAGTTCCAGTTGGAGATCTTGATGAGGAGGAGGAGCCATGGGTTTCCATATCTCACTCTGATTCAGAGTCTGAGCCAGATGTCGGCTTCTCTAGCAGTAGTGACTAGTGATGTTTTGTTGTAGAGGCCATTTAGAGCCTCCTTAGTTATTTGTTTTTCTTCTAATCTCTATATATTACATGTATTGGACAGTGCACTGGGTGCCATTTTAATATAATGGATATATTCATGAGCCTACTTTGATCATGTGTTGTCTTCTCTCTATATTCTAATGCTTTGTGTTTGGAAACATGAATGAAAATCTTTAAAATTATGTTTTTTTATAAAAAAATAAATATTTTATGTATTTTTTACAATTAACAAGTCATTGAAATCAAACCGGCCAAGTCGATACCGAGTCAGAGTCGGAGTCGGAGTCACCCTCGACCGATTCCGAACTCGAGTCGAAGTTTTAAAACATTGGTCCTACTGTTCTTTATGGCTTGGTAGTTGCTTGATGAAGACAATAATAATAATAATCAAGAACAAGATGTAAATCTAGAAAAGTAAAAATACATCACAAACAGTTATCAAAGCAGAGAAATCACCTACACTTGCTGCCCCTAGATTTCTCAACATCCACTTCCCAACACTTGGAATCCCTTCTAACATTGATTAATTGCCCTTAGCTGCACTTCAAAGCCTTTGAGAGCTTCAAAATTGTGACTGAATTGTGTGAGAATGAGGCAATAAATTGATTTCAGGATGTTTCTCACAGGACACGTCTAAATTTCAGGACACCAATAGGGCTCGTGTTTGACACAAGTCAAACTCGTGTCGGGCTTGAATCATGTCAGACACAAAGGATTCGTGACACATGGGGGGGGGAGAGGATGTGCCAGTAACTTAGCTAGCAAATCATAGCATTCACCTTAACAACCTCGTCAACTCTGTGTGACTAATGCATATGTAGCAATCAATGTCGCAAACATTGGGATCAGTATAAAATCGGCAAGGGTCTGGAAAACCAAAAAATCATAAAAATCACAAAAATATCGGTAAAATCAGCAAAATTAAGATACCACCAAAATATCAGTAAAAATCAGCAAACATTGGCTAGGCCAAAAAATCAAGATTTCATGATTTTTTTGCAATAGAATCAGGATGTTTGCAACACTGGTAGCAATAGCCACCTTAGATGCATACTCTAATTCTTAAACTTCTGCAAGATCATTTGTTCTATCTACATACTCTAATTTCTGAATTTATTTAAGATCAGTGGATTTATGAAGAATTTCATTTATGAAATAGCTCCCTAGTGTATGAAGCCTCAAAATTATAAGATGCAACAGGGAAAGGATCAACGAAATGGGTGCAACCAAACGAATCATGCTTTATTGCAACAAAGATGTTCTACAAAGCACCATGCCTAGAGGTTTCTGAGTCAAACATGCCTATAAGAGTTTCCTGAGAAGATGACTGCAGCAAAGATGTTAAACAACCGTATTAGGGACAAAGGCCTGTGTAACATTATAGTGGTAACAGGTAGTTTTCTTTATGGTTTTGATTGAAGAAAGAGGATTAGCAGTGTGTCAAAAAAAGGGAAGAAGCTTTTTCAAGTAAATAAGCTAAAGACTGCAAGGTAATTCTTTCAGAAAGAAGATTTTTATAGCAAAATATGCAGGAATTCAGGCCTCTGATTTTATTGAGCAGTAATCAAGAGCATAAATTGTAGCTTTTCAATGAAAAAAATTATAAGTAGAAATGTTTTTACAAGATGCATCAGCCTTGAATAAGAGATCCAGAATTCTTCTTTAAAGGTTTTAATATGTCAAGAAGAGGCATTTTTTCTGAATGTTATGTTTTAGTATTTCTTTTAAATGAGGAATCACAATTTCTTGTCTGCAATTTTTTATCTAGTAAAATAAGTTGATGTTTATGTTTATTCCTTCATCAAAAAACAAATAGTGTATCACTTACAAAAATATCAATTCAGGCATATCCCACGTCGATAAATATAAGGAGAAGAGGAGCAATTTACAGGGTGGATCGCATAGAAATGAAAATGGTTTCCAAAGATTCCACTTGTTTTGCTGGAAGCTCCTTTACTATGTGGCTAAAAACTTTCAGCACTCCATAGTTCTCTTTATCTCCCAATACCTATGACATGATCCATTCACAAGAGAAGGTGGCTTAGACATGCAACATTTCCCAATTGTAAGTAAAAATCCGATGGAAAATATGTCAGCCCTTAAAAACACAATAGAATATGAGATGTATCATGTAATGTAGCTGTTCTGAGCCTAACTAATTCTAATTACAACACACCATCTGTTGTACCAACTAATTCTAATCTAGACTAATTACAATAATACAACTATGTTGTACTAACCGAAGATTATCTCCAACATTATCATTAAAGATTCATAATTAATCATAACAGTGTGTAATTGATATATTCAGACTTAGCACATGGTAACAGTGGCTTTCATAGAGTTGAGATTGGACAAAGCTCCTTGCAGTCCATCTTCAGAGAGCAGGTTACACTCATAGCAGTAGGTTTGACAGATTTTTTCAGTTCAGCAAGGATCCCCATGCTTGCATTTCAGATGCAGTAAATGGCACATGCATGGGAAGGTAAATACTACAAAAGGGTGAAATCATATTTTCAAGATTTGTTATCTTGGAAATTTTCTAATTTTAGAAAATTCATCTTTCTTGGAATTTGATCATATGGATACCTGTTATGGAGACATGCATAGGATCCAATTTGGTGGCAATCAGAGAAAATCAAGAATTAATATGGAATGCGTATATGGCTAGTACAAAGTGCAAATTCCATACACTACATTTTGCTCCATCACAACTGCTGCCGTTCGGAAAACCGAAAAAATATGCAATATGCAATAAAGTGAATCAAAAGATGTGGGGCTGTAATGTCCCCAGTTAATAATTTTGCTAAGGGAAATTCTCAATTTTGCAATTTTGGGAAATAATAAATATTTTTAGTTAAATAAGATTAGAAGAAATAAGTTGCGGAGGTATTAAATAAATTTTGGAGAAAAGGCAATGGTTGGGACATAGGAAAAGAAGAAAAATTAAAGTAAACATAAGTTGTGGAGGTTACCAAAAGGGAAATTGAACCATGGTAAGAATCAAATCATGGTATCAGAGCATAGTGTGAGAGAAATCGAACCATGGTATAAGGGAAAGCAACAATAAAAGGAAGGCCAGAACCTCATTTTGATCATTCTATTTGGCATTTCAGTTCAGAATTGGAGAGTTTGCTTGAGCTGTTTAGCCAAGTCAACCAGTGATGTTTAGCACAAGGAATTTCCAAGCGGAAATTCTACCCTCATTTCGGAGAACTTCGAGTGTCTCCCTAATGAGGTAATTTGGGGAGTCCAATTCAGGATTTCCATGGAGATTTATTGCAGCTGATTTTCCCTATGGATGTCGGTGATTTTGTAGAGGATTTGCAAGGCAGAGATCAACATTATTTGTGGGCCGCAATTTCTCTTTTTGCAGTTGCGTTGGGATTTACTCATTATTCTCTGCGCAGGAATTAAGCAGTAGTGTTTCACCGGGTATTGAAGTTGATTTTGGCCAGTAGTTTGAAGAAGGAATTTTGTTGGGATTTGGAGGAGTTTACCTTTGGGGAATTTGTGCATTCTTGCAGCAGTTTGATATTTGTAGCTCACTCGTAGATCATGAGGGGCTACATGTGGATTTTTGTGTTTCAGTGACTGGTGGATTCAGCCCAAGAATTTTTTGGGTTTATCTGGGTTTTGTGAGAGGAGTTTGTGCTTAAAATTTCAAAATTTTCCGGGCAATATTTGGGTCTGAAATCGTCATTCTTATAGAAAGGCGAATTGTTGGTTTAGCTGAGATTTTCACACTATTTGAGCATTTTGGGTGAGTTGGAATTAGCTCAAAATATTTCTGGTTGGTGTGACGAGCCGCTCTCTAATTTTTCAGAATTTTCGGAGCAATTTTGAGGAGTCATTTTGCAGTTTTCTCCAGCAGCAGCAACAGTAGTATTTTTGGGCAGTAATTCACAAGTGCAACTTATTGATTTCTAGTTCTATTTTTGGAGGCCTGATTTATTATTGGAGCATATCTTTTGTGGCCATCACTATAGTTAATTTATATTGAGAATTTTCAATTTTGGAGTGTTGTGGAGTATTTTTGCTGGCGTTTGGGCAGACTACGTGCTTCAGCAGTTGCTGGAGACCGTAAGACCTTTGGGGGGTCGATTTTGGAAGGTCAAAACTAGGCCAAACCATTTCTGGGTTTTTGACAAAGACCTCAGAAATAATTTTGCAATATTTTCCTAAGCACCAGAGGTGGGATTTTTAGCCATTTCTTTGCAACAGCTAGTGCAATATTGTTGAGACTGCGCAGTGCATCAGTTGGGCAGTTTTCTGGGTTATAATTGCTTCATCTGAGTTTGCTCTGCTCGCCAAAAAGGAAAGCACAGGGGCATTTCTTTTATATATTTTTACTCTTGCCCATTTCTATAATAAAATGGCTCAATTGCTTCCAAGTTTCTAATTGTTCTAGGTATTTACTGCATTGTTTTAAATTTATATGGTGCAAATTTATTATTTTCTTCAATTGCACTGTTTTTCCTATTTTGGAGGCATTACAATGGTATCAGAGCGATAATCTTGGCTCAACCTGTGGGAAAGGTTAAAATCAAACAACATGGTAGTAACCTTGGATGAGGTGATTAGGATGCAACAAAGGATGATTGATGTGGGGAAGCAATTGGTTCATACAACAATTGGGAATCAAGGCCATTTTCAATTATACAACAAATCCACTATGCCCAAAATTGTGGATAATGCATCAAGATGGCAAGACATGATTGCAACTGATGTGGAGTTATTGGCAGTAAATTGGAGGGCATATCAATCATTGGAACATGACATTCAAGCATCCCTCTCTTTTCGGGAGTTTTGTGAACTAAGAGACATGCACAAATCAGTGGGAATTCCATGGAATTATGCAGGGATGAAGAGGAGGATTGAGGAAGAAGATGAAAGAGTAGTTGAAAGAGCCATGGTCAACAAGGAGAAAGTTGAGCATACACCTGTTGATGAGACGCTATCCATTATTGAGGTATCCATTGATGATGTATCTGGGGTTGTGACCGAGTTCTCGATGGATAGCAGCGCACAACTAGATGATGAGGTGCCAAGAGACATCACCACTCTTGATGAGGAGCCGATAGTTACAGAGGCACCCAAATCTACGACAGAGTTGTGGGATGACAGTCACCTACAACAACATGGAGAGCACATAGAGGGGCATGAGCTAGCCAGGGAGGGGCAGGATGACGAGCAGTCCTCTTTGGGGCTAACCACTGACTTAGAGCAGATAGATGCACAGACCATTAGCAGAGTTGCAGTACTTCTAGATAGTAGCTCTCTCTGGGCTTATATAGATGGGGCTTGCAACATTGCGAGACTACCTTTGCAACATGGAGAGAGAAATGAAGAGACCCCTCGACAAATTTTATGAGTTGACCAAGATGGTGAGTTGAGGCGACATGAGTTGCGCAGTGTGCAACACTCGCAAGATGGAGGGCTTGTTCTATGTGTTGGAGTTTGTGCATTCGATCCCTCTCTTGGGGTTGGATGGCGAGAGATTCTGAGTTGGTACTCGGTGGGGTGGGCTAGACTCATGGAGTGGTCGTAGTCCGGGGTGAAGCTCAATGGGAGCTCTCCGACATAGAGGATACTGGAGGCCCGGGTTGGCATTAAAATCCAAGTGGGGCTTATATCAGAGATGCAAGATGGCTATGGCATTGATGAGGTAGTCAACCCAATGCCTGAGCGCATGCATTCCTTAGGGGAGTTCTAGTCGGTGCTTGTGGCCAGGTGGTTTGTGAGCAGACTCCATTGGTTATTTTGGCATGTTGGTTGTGCATGGGAGCGCAGAATGATTAGCATTCTCTAGCAAGAGTTGGTCGGAGGAGATGGCATGGGTAGGTCACCGAACCAGATATTGTATGGAGGCGATGTTCTCCCATTGAGGTTTTAGAACTCAGGGATCACAGAGGATCAGAACATCAAAGATATCCCCTCTAGCAGGAGTGGAGTTAGGGTGCTCAAGTCTACCAGGATGGATGAGGGGACATGACATGTATCATGGTGGGGTCACTAGCAGAGTGGCGGACACTTTGGCACATGCGGGATACCGTATGTTACAGTGTGGTATGACAGTAGGCAGTGGTACACAAGACTGCGCAGAGTCAGGTTGTAGCATCCAGTGTTATATAGAGGGATGTGGCCTGATGCATACAGACCCAATTCTAGGCCATAGCACCCAGTGGTGTGCAAGGCTATGCAATGATGAGCAGTGGCCTATATAGGAGCATGGAGATGCATGATTGTTTGATGTAGCATGTTGGTTTCCATTGAGCGACTCACATCACATCGAATACACATGGGGTGTTCCAAGTATAGTGACACAGGCAAGATACGAGACGGTACAAGATGGTACGATAGTAGCATGGTGTATCCAGTGGTGTACAGGGATAAGCTGCAGGCTACAGTGGTATGTTGAGGAGTACATGGATACTCGGTGGTATGCAGGGGTGTATGGTGATGCACAACAGGGTTTTGGAATGTTGCCTCCAAGGAGACTTATGGATGGGGACACCAAGCACACCTTTGGGTGTAGTTCACCCAAGATCAATGAGGACGTAGATGAGCAATATTTGGTGGCCTCCATGGGGACTCACATGCCTATCCCTCCTCTACATCGCTTGCAGGAACAGATAATTTGGTTATTGTCCTTTGACACTTTGGGCATGAGCCACAGGGTGCAGGGCAACTTTGTCTACACTAGACTCATTAATGACGTATGGATTCTATATCTCGATTGCATGCAAGGAGCAGAGATGTGGGGCAGATGGATTCCAGTGGTCTTCAAGACTACGTCGCAACAAATCTGGTTATGGGATCCAGGGATTCAGTTGGCTGACATGAAACTCCATTTCGTGAGGTGCAGGCCCATAGCAGGTGATCTAGCTAACTCTGGGGTTGACACATGGGGAATCGTTGAAGTCTCCATTGTATGGCGAGGCAGGTTTTTCCAGTTGCAGCTCAGGATTGAGATTAGTCATGGATGGGTAGATATTGACATCATAGAGACACTTGGGCAAGATGAGCTTGGCCTTCGTCGATATTTCACCTCCAGGTTTCAGGGGAGGAGATTGCAGTGTGCACACGATGGGCAGCCTATTAGAGTCAGAGTGGTGCAGCGACAACATGGTGGTTCTTTTCTAAGACGAGCTTGGGACCCGAACATCGCAATACTAGATAGCTCAGCGACCTTTGGGGATGAGTTGGCTGCTTTAGGGGGTGATCACTCAGATTTTCCATTGGGATTCAGTGACTCGCTGATGGCGTGGGGGACTTCATCAACATGGTAAGTTTTTCAACAAGAGGATACTAGGGGAAGTTCATGCAGGAGAGACTTCATCCTCACAAGGATTGTGTTGTGTCTTCAAGAGTTTACTCTTGGAGTGCATGAGATTGACTACTTAGTAGGGCAGCTTCATGGAGAGTTGGACAAAGTCCTACATTATCATGATGCTCTACTTATTGACAATATGCAGACGGCTTCTGGTACCTATATCTGGTTGGACAATGAGTGGAGCAAGGTGTGCTTCACATTGATTAGGATGCCTTGGGATCCTGGTATCGAGGGATTCCTTCATGTTGGGACAGTGTTGACATTGGGGATGACTCAATGGTTCGTTTGGGACCCTGGTATTATTGGTGGTTACAATGGTCATCAACAGTCAGACATGGCACTTGTTCAAGCATTACTTGAGGACAAGCAATTTTTGGCAAGGAGGACTGTAATGTCCCCATTTAATAATTTTGCTAAAGGAAATTCTCAATTTTGCAATTTTGGCAAATAATAAATATTTTTAGTTAAATAAAATTAGGAGAAATAAGTTGTGGAGGTATTAAATAAATTTTGGAGAAAAGGCAATGGTTAGGAATTAGGAAAAGAAGAAAAATTAAAGTGAACATAAGTTGTGGAGGTTACCAAAAGGGAAATCGAACCATGGGAATAATCAAACCATGGTATCAAAGCATAGTGTGAGAGAAATTGAACCATGGTATGAGGAAGGGAAAGCAACAATAAAAGGAAGGCCAGAGCCTCATTTTGATCATTCTGTTTGGCATTTCATTTCAGAATTGGAGAGTTTTCTTAGCACAAGGAATTTCCAAGCAGAAATTCTACCCTCATTTCGGAGAACTTCAATTGTCTCCCTAGTTAGGTAATTTGGAGAGTCCAATTCAGGATTTCCATAGAGATTTATTGCAGGTGATTTTCCCTATGAATGTCGTGATTTTGTAGAGGATTTGCAGGGCAGAGATCAACATTATTTATGGGCCGCCATTTGTCTTTTTGGATTTGCGTTGGGGTTTACTCGTTATTATCTGTGCAGGGGTTGAGCAGTGGTGTTTTGTCGGGTATTGAAGCTGATTTTGGCTAGTAGTTCGAGGAAGGAATTTTGATGGGATTTGGAGGAGTTTGCCTTTGGGGAAATTGTGCATTCTTGCAGCAGTTCGATTTTTGTAGCTCACTGGTAGATCGTGAGGGGATACATGTGGATTTTGGGGTTTCAGTGACTGGTGGATTCAGCCCAAAAACTTCTTGGGTTTTTTTGGGTTTTGTGAGAGGAGTTTGAGGTTAAAATTTCAGAATTTTCTAGGCAATATTCGGGTCTGAAATTATCATTCTTATAGCAAGGCGAATTGCTGGTTTAGCTGGAATTTTCACACTATTTGAGCATGTTGGATCAGTTGGAATTAGCTCAAAATATTTTTGGGTTTTATTGGTTGGGGTGTGAGGAGCCTCTCTCTAATTTTTCAAAATTTTCGGAGCAGTTTTAAGGAATCATTTTGCATTTTTCTCCAGCAGCAGCAGCAATAGTAGTATTTTTGGACAGTTATTCACAAGTGCAGCTTATTGATTTCTAGTTCTATTTTTTGGAGGTTCGATTTATTATTGGAGCAGATCTTTTGCGGCCATCACTGCAGTTATTTCTATTGAAATTTTTGGAGTGTTGTGGAGTATTTTTGTTGGTGTTTGGGCAGACTACGTGCTTCAGCAATCACTGGAGAGCGTAGGGCCTTGAGGGGTCGATTTTGGAAGGTCAAAACCAAGCCAAACCATTTCTGGGTTTTTCTGGGTTTTTGATAAGGTTCTCTGAAATAAAGTTTGCAGAATTTTTTGAGCACCGAAGGTGGGGTTTTTAGCCATTTCTTTGCAGCCACTAGTGCAGAATTGTTGGGACTGCGCAGTGCATCAGTTGGGCAGTTTTTTGGGTTATTATTGTTTCATCTGGGTTTGCTCCACTTACCAAAAAGGCGAGCCCAGGTGCATTTCTTCTTTATATTTGTACGCTTGCCCATTTCTATAATAAAATGGCTTAGCTACATCCTTGTTTCTAATTGTTCTGGGTATTTACTGCATTGTTTTAAATTTCTATGGTGCAAATTTATTATTTTCTGCAATAGCATTGTTTTCCCTATTTTGAAACATTACAGGAGCAATAGAAAACAAAACAATGGCAATTATGCAAGTCAAAACATGGGTACCCATACAGCAGAGGCAACACATGGAAATGACCCAGCCAAGTCCATTATAAACACAAATGACCCGACTCACCCTTATACCAATGCAAAGAAAACCTCAAATGTAACATGTGAGGGTGCATTCTAACAATCAGAAAAGACAAAAGGAAAAATAAGGTAACAAACAATTATGCATGCCAAGAAAGGAATGTCAAGCAAATGATGCTTAGAGAGGGAAGGCAGAAAGCAAATCTTACCACTACACAGTCAAGCAAGCATACAACTAGTCTTTGAAAGTGAAATGCGACCAAAAGAGAAGGAGAGGCTTCATACTTGCACTTCCATAAACGTTGACAAAGTTGTCTGGAAGCTTGAGGGAGCATGCTAAAAACCTTGGATTGGTGGAAATTCATCGAAGATGCAACGATGTCAATGTTTGCTCCAAATGTGTCAAGGTTAAAGCTAGCAACAAGAGTGTAATGTCCCTTCCTAAATTAATTTGCCACAGGTTTATTTTCCGCAATTTTGACATTTTTGGAGGCCATGGAACCCACAAAATTTTGGGAAAAGACCTAGGAGAAAAAATGGAGGCCGTAATGTTTTGTTGGTGGAGCGTGGGGGCCACATGCACAAGGGAAAACGCACTTGCCTAAGGGAAAAGTTCGAATAGCCAAGGAGGGGGATCGAAAGGCTAGATGGAGGGACCCACGTGGGAAAAGGAGGCCCACGAATTATAAATAGGAGAGGCTTAGCCTCATTTGGTATCTTTTGCCAATTGAACTCACCTTAGTTGTTCGAGCCGCTTAGTCGGGTCACTTGTTGTTTAGCACTGAGTTTTCCAAGCAGAGAACTCACCCTTTCTTCAATGGACTTCGAGTGCCACCCTAGGGAGGTCCAATCATACCACTCTGGAGAAGAGCTGGAGGGGATTCAGAGCGTATCACTCAACCATTTACCCAGCTAGTGCATATTCCAGGAAGACGCAGGAGGAGAATACGTGGGAGTCATTTCAAGGGTCTTCCGAGTTGCAATTGCCGGGAGAATTTTGGTGTAGAAGCTTCAGTGGGATATCAGCCTTTGGGAGCAGGAAATGGATGCTTAAAAGCAGCACGAATTGCAGCATCCAAGGCCAGCGCAGGAGCCTCCCACTAGGCACATGTGGGAGATTGTGGGACGAGTTGTGTAGTAAGAGTTTGTTGGGAGAAATAAGGGGAACCTTGGGGGAGTTTATCTCATCATTTTTGGAGTGATTTGGAGGGCTCTTACCAGAGAGTTGTAGGTAGATCGTATTTTCCAGCAGTTGGAGGAGGATGTGGTCGCATTTCAGGGGTCTAAACCAGGCCAAACCCCTTCTAGGTTTTGGCGGGTTTTATTTGAGGAGCTTGGGGTTAATTTTGTGGAATTTTCTGACCACCATAGGTGGGGTTTCTAACAGCATCTTTCCAGCTGGCAATGCAGTGTTCTGGTGCAACGCAGGGCATCATTATAGCAGTTGACTCTACCATTTGGACTTGTCATTTTATCACCCGGGCTTTGTCACGCTTGCCATTGAGGCAAGCCCAGGTGCACTTCTTCCACACTATTGTACTATTGCTCCCATTTCTTAATAAAATGGATCAGTTGGTTATCATTTCTGGACTTTATATGGGTGTGCATTGAATGTTTAAATTTTTTGGTGTTGCATTTATTGTTTTCTTTGCATATCACTGTTTTTCCTTGTTTGGAACATTACAGTGGTATCAGAGCTCAGATCTTGGCTCAGTTGTGGGAGACATTTTCTATGAATGAGGAGGACAGGCAGAACATTACCTACAGAAGACAGAGGTACCAGAGCAGGGAAAGGGAGTTGGAGATTACGCCTGATACTGAGGCACATGGGAAGGCAGTGGTAGTAGAAGATATGGGAGAGCCCAAGAGTAAGGAGGAAATGGCATTTGATAGCCTCTTGAAGGCCCTTAGTGATCTAGCTAAGGGGCAAAAGGAGATGTTGGATGAGCTCAAGCAGCAGAATAGGGTTTCCTATTTGGAGAGACTTCAGGGGCCTCACAACAATACGACCACCCTTCACCAACTACTCACCCACTAGCTTTCAATGGGCCAACTAGGACCATGTTGCCTACTTTTCTACCCTCAGCACCTAGTGAGCAAGGTGGATCGGATGACGAGATTCCCATGGGAGAGTGTTTCAGTGAGTGGCAATCCATGGGGGAAGATTTCAAGGCGGCCTTGTCCTTCAGAGATTATTGTCAGCTCAAACAGAATGAGAAGGGCATGAACAATGGAGGTTTGGGTAAACAGAGCTCAGAGTTGCAAGGCACTATTGGGAGGATGTATTTCCCTGCATATGATGGCGCTACCAAGTGCATAGCTCGAGCTTGTGTGGAGAAGTTGGATACCTATTTCCAGCTTAATCAGATGACGGAGGTGGAAGCCATCAAAATGGATACCTTGCACTTGGAGGAGGAGGCACACGATTGGTGTTTCCATGGCTTGTCCACTCTAGGGCATGCCAGTGTGACCTCCTATGAGGATTTCACGCGAAGAGTGGTGGAGTGTTTTGATAGGAGGGACCCGGAGGCTAACTTCAGGGAGTTGACCGAACTTAGGCAGACTGGTCACCTAGAGCACTACATATCGGAGTTTTTGAGGGTTTTAGTTATGGTACCAGACTTGTCTGATGCCAGGAGAGTGTATACATTTATAGAGGGGTTACTTGAGCCATTACATGGACTACTGAAGTCTCGCAAACCCTCTACCTTACAAGAGGTCGTGACGTGTGCCAAAGATTTGCAGGGGGCAATCCCCAAGACTAGAGCACCCATGCCATCACGTACTCCCTACCCATAGAAGGAGAGTGACACTAGACCCCCACCACAAGCGAGCAGCCCAAGGGCATGGGCAAGTAAATGAGGAGACCAAGAGATACCTCCTGAGGAGGAAATTGTGCTTTACTTATCGAGAGACATGGGCACCAGGTCATCGGTGCACAGCAAGCAACGCCCACTACATCGAGGTCTTCTCGGATAGTGACCAGGAGGATGATGTGGAGTTGGAGTATGGCGGGGGAGATAACGAGGGCTAGGTAGAGAGGGGACCACCACTGTCGTCGCCGCCTGGGGGAGCACCTTTCACACTATCTGGGGGATTCCTTGCTTCTTTGTGTGGGATTCCCAAATTTTTGACCTTAAGGATCTGAGGCACCATGCAGGGATAGCGTGTCTCAGTCCTGGCAGAAAGTGGGGGCACCCACAATTTCATTGACGCTCAGATGGTCCAGAGGAGGGCATCACTACATCAGAGTTCGAGGGGTTTTTAGTTCTAGT
Organism: Pinus albicaulis; assembly: GCA_034641835.2. Classification (NCBI taxonomy): domain Eukaryota; kingdom Viridiplantae; phylum Streptophyta; class Pinopsida; order Pinales; family Pinaceae; genus Pinus; species Pinus albicaulis. Next base: position 510,205,171 of record CM076583.1, read on the forward strand.
GCTTGGGGATAGGACTATGCAGTGCAACCCGGTATGTTCTCGCTTTAGCCTTTGACATTGACCATGGGGAACTACTCGATGACAGATCATTTCTTTATTGTGGATGTACCGAACACCAACGTAGTGATGGGTGTCCAATGGCTTTACTCCCTTAGCCGAGTCACCACTGATTGGAGGAAACTGGAGATGGAGTTCACTGGGCCAGATGGTAGTCCTTTAGGGTATGCATTCGTATCCTCCATAGACCGTTTCAGCCCATAGGATGGAGACTGAATTGAGAAATGGGGACATAGCATGGGCCGTGGAGTTGAGGATTTCGGAGGTTGGGGGACATCCCAAGCCACCACACCTAGACATTCAAGCCATCTTGCACAGGTACTCGATAGTGTTTGGGGACATCCCACCAGGGCAGCCACCTGACAGTGGGTTTGAGCACACCATTGAGCTAGAGCCTAGGGTGCAGGCAATTATCACCACTCCTTATAGGCATCACAAGGCCTACAAGGACGAGATTGAGCATGCCATTAAGGAGTTGTTGGCATTGGGTCACATTAGGTCGAGTTTTAGCCCCTTCGCTTCCTCAGTTGTTCTGGTGAAGAAGAAGGATGGAATTTTGCACATGTGCATTGATTACAGGGAGCTCAATAAGAAGACTCTGAAGACCGCTACCCCATCCCACGCATTGATGAGTTGATGGACGAGCTTAGAGGGTACCACCAAAACAAGGTGAGGGATCAGGACATCCCTAAGACGGCTTTCAAGTGCCACTATGGGCATTTTGAGTTTTTGGTTATGCCATTTGGGCTGACAAACGCACCTTGCCACTTTCTAGTCATGCACGAACCATGTGTTTCATGGGCAGTTGCGGAAGTTCGTGCTGGTGTTTTTCGAAGACATCCTGATTTACAGCAAGGACGAGGGAGGAGCATCTGCAGCACCTAAAGGTGTTGTTGCGTAATTTGGAGCAGCAATTTTACACCAAATTGTCCAAGTGTGAGTTTGGGCTGACCGAGATTCCCTACTTGGGACACGTTATTGGCGTAGATGGAGTGAAAGTACAAGAGGAGAAGATCAGGGCCATCCGGGATTGGCCCGAGCCCTAAAATGTGACAAAGTTGAGGGGATTTTTGGGCATATGCACCTACTACTAGAAGTTCATAAAGGGCTTCTCCCAGTTGGTCTCTCCCCTCACAGATTTGACCAAGAAGGGGGCTTTTGCATGGACCGATGGAGCACAGTCAGCATTTGATCGCCTCAAGGAGGTGATGAGTAGTTGCCCAGTGTTGGCACTCTCGAATTTCACTCAGTCGTTCACTTTGGAGTTCGATGAATCAGGAGAGCGGGTTGGTGCAATATTGTCTCAGGATGGACACCTCATCGCTTTCGAGAGTCGGAAGCTCCTTCCGCATGAGAGGTCGTATTCTATTTACAACAAAGAGATGTTTGCCATCATGCATGCGTTGGCCAAATTCCGGCAATATTTGGTGGGCAACAGGTTCCGGGTGAAGACAGACCACAATAGTCTTCGCCACTTTATGGGCAGCAGGGCCTTAATGACAGAAGCAAAGGTGGGTCAACAAGGTGCAAGCCTACGATTTCGACATTGAGTATGTCAAGGGCAAGCACAACGTGGTAACAAATGCACTATCTAGGAGACTCGCAGTTCTTTCACTCATGAGCATTTGCCATGATTGGAAGGCGTAGTTGCTGGTAGAGTATTCCAAAGATCGAAGGGCATGTGAGATTCTGGAGGGTACACACACAGATGAGCGCTACAGAGTGATGGTCGAGGTCATATACTCCAAGGGGCGCATATTCTTGGTGTCGAGTTCACAGTTGAGAGAAAGGATCCTCCAGGTAGCTCATGATTCCCCATTATCAAGGCACCAGGGGTTCAGGAAGATGTATATGGCAGTTAGGGAGCGTTTCACCTAGAAGGGCATCAAGGGGGATGTGTTGAGATATGTGCCGGAGTGTGAGGCCTGCCAGAGGAACAAAGGGGAGTTGACCCATCCAGCTGGGTTGTTGCATCCACTTCCCATCCATAAGGGGAAGTAGGAAAGTATCTCCATGGATTTCATCACGGGACTCCCAGCGGTGTAGGGGGAGAATTGTATTTATGTGGTGGAAGACCAACTAACCAAATATGCTCACTTATTTGCTATACCGATCCGGTATTCATCATCACAGGTGGCCGAGTTGTTCTTCAGGGAGGTCTTTCGCTTGCATGGACTCCCTAAGACCATAGTCAGTGATAGAGACAATCGGTTCATGAGGGCATTTTGGTAGGAGCTTTTCAGATTAGTGGGCACTGAACTCACCCCGAGCACTAATTACCATCCGTAGACCGACGGTCAAACTGAAAGGGTTAACAAATGATTGGAGAGCTATCTTCGGAACTACGTGATCGGACAGCAGAGAGCATGGATTCGGTGCTACATCTAGGCACGTACTGCTACAACAATACCCATCACATGACCATCGATATGTCACCCTTCCGTGCCTTGTATGGTTATGATGCTTTGTCTTTTGCTGACATTGTTTTTGGAGACAACCGGGCTTCAAAGGACAAAGATTGAATCCAAGAGAGCCAAGACATCCTCAAGGCTCTCAAGGATAACATATTGACAACTCAAAATCAGCAGAAGATGTATGCAGATAGGCACAAGATTGAGAGGCAATTTGAGGAGGGGGACTTGCTTTTCCTGCGACTACAACCATATCGCCAGTCCACATTGAAGCAGAAAGAGTTTGAGAAGCTACAGCCACGTTTCTATGGGTCGTATAGGGTGATTAGGAGAGTTGGGGAGGTGGCATATGAGCTGGAGCTTCCCCCGAGGAGCAAAATCCACAACGTATTTCATGTTACGTGGCTCAAGAAGGTGTTGGGGAAGCAGGTGACGGCAACTGTAGAGTTGCCTCCACTTGATGGTGAGGGCCATCTGGTTCTAGAGCCGAAAGCCATCCTGAAGACTAGGGAGAGGAAGCTGAGGAGCAAAACTATCATGGAGTATTTGGTACATTAGAGGAGCCTACCAGATGAGGATGCCACATGAGAGGGTGAACACATACTTGAGCATCCAATGCTGAAGTTGCTTGGGGACAAGCAACATTTGGGAGGGGAGGATTGTAATGTCCCTTCCTAAATTAATTTGTCACGGGTTTATTTTCCACAATTTTGACATTTTTGGAGGCCATGGGACCCACAAAATTTTGGGAAAAGACTTAAGAGGAAAAAGGGAGGTCGTAATGTTTTGTTGGTGGAGCGTGGGGGCCACACACACAAGGGAAAACACACTTGCCTAAGGGAAAAGTTTGAATAACCAAGGAGGAGGTCGAAAGGCTAAATGGAGGGGACCATGTGGGAAAAGGAGGCCCGCGAATTATAAATAGGAGAGGCTTAGCGTCATTTGGGATCTTTTGCCAATTGAACTCACCTTAGTTGCTCGAGCTGCTTAGCTAGGTCACTTGTTGTTTAGCACCGAGTTTTCCAACCACCCTAGGGAGGTCCAATCGTACCACATTGGAGAAGAGTTGGAGGGGATTCAGAGTGTATCACTCAGCCATTTACCCAACTAGTGCATATTCCAAGAGGATGTAGGAGGGGAATACGTGGGAGCCATTTCAGGGGTCTTCCAGGTTGCAATTGCCAAGAGAATTTTGGTGTAGAAGCTTCAATGGGATATCAATCTTTTGGAGGAGTTTGGGAGCAGGAGATGGTTTCTTGAAAGCAGCACGAATTGTAGCATCCAAGGCCAGAGCAGGAGCCTCTCACTGGGCACATATGGGAGCTTGTGGGATGAAGCAAGAGTTTGCTAGGAGAAATAAGGGGAACCTTGGGGGAGTTTATCTCAACATTTTTGGAGTGATTTGGAGGGCTTTTACTAGGAGTTGTAGGTAGGTCGTATTTTCCAGCGTTGGAGGAGGACGTGGTACTTGGTGGCCGAATTTCGGGGGTCAAAACCAGGCCAAACCCTTTCTGGGTTTTGGTGGGTTTTGTTTGAGGAGCTTGGGTTAATTTTGTGGAATTTTTTGAGCACCGGAGGTGGCGTTTCTAACAGCATCTTTACAGTAGACAGTGCAGTTTTCTGGTGCAGCACAAGGCATCATTGTAGCAACTAACTCTACCATTTGCACTTGTTATTTTATCACTTGGGCTTTTTCAAGCTTGCCATTGAGGCAAGCCCAGGTGCACTTCTTCCACACTATTGTACTATTGCTCCCATTTCTTGATAAAATGGCTCAGCTGGTTATCATTTCTGGACTTTACATGGGTGTGTATTGAATGTTTAAATTTTCTAGTGTTGCATTTATTGTTTCCTTTGCATATCATTGTTTTTCCTAGTTTGGAACATTACAAAGAGTCACAAGCCCTCTCCTCAAAGGATTCATTTTGCTTGGTTCATCCATCCACATCTACCTCTCACAACTAGCATAACATCAACATTCTGCAAACTCCTAATCAACAAGGCATTCACTTGTTGTGAACCTAAGAGACAAACAACTTGAAAAAAACATTAGTGACTCACTCCAAAGGAAGCAAGGGAAATAGGAGACATGCATCAAGGGAGGCAAGGAAGGTAGGGGATAGAAAATCTTTCCCCAAGGGGAGAAAGGGTGATTAGATGCCAAATCGATAATTCTAGCAGACTAGCAAAGGCAAGCAGCTTGCAGAAAGGGGCACAAGGTTGACCATGCAAATAGAAAGGCAATGCTAGGTAGGCTACAAAATGCAAACAACTTGCCCTAAGGGGAGCAAGGAAGAAAATGCAAATAGTGCGGCAATGTTAGGATACTAGCAAAAGTAAGAAGCTTGCCAATGGGAGCAAGGTCAACAACGCAAATAGAGTGACAAAGCTAGGTAGCCTAAGAAATTGAGGTAACCTAGCCCAAGGAGAGCAAGGTCAACTATGCAAACAAAGCAACAATGCTAGATAGCCCAGGAAAGGCAAAGCAACTTGCCCCTAGCAGAGAAAGGTTGACCATGTAGACAAAGAAACAATGTTAAAAAGCTAGCAAAAGAAAGCAACTTGACACAAGATTAGAAACATTAACCATGTGAATAATACAATGACACTAGAAATCTAGCAAAATGCAAGCAACTTGCCTCGAGGAGAGCAAGGTTGACCATGCAAATAAAGTGATAATGCTAAGATATGGGCAATGTTAATTTTCCACAAAATTTTGCAATTTCTTAGATGAAAAATATGAAACTAACTTTCTTTCACCAAGACACAAAATTTCTTAACACTTATAAGCAGCAGAATTAAACACAGAGATAAAAACACAATCACACCAATTCAACACAATTATTTTTCTTGGGGAAACCCGACTGGGAAAACCCTCTTCTTTGTTGTAGTATTTTATTGATAGAGTTTGAGCAATAGAATCTCTTAAAAGGAAAATTGTCACCCTAAGAACAACCTTGTCCTCACGTTGTACTAGTTGGACTCACCCTGCAAACACACAGACCCTGCTCCTACTTTCTTATGCTCGGGCAGTCTCTATTTCCTTGTGCACAAGCTTCTTATTTCCTCGTGCAAAGGACTCCCTATTCTTTAGGGCTCGACTCCTATTTCCTAACGCAAAATTTCCCTATTTCTTGGCGCAATTATACCACAAGAAAGGCTCTCTTAAGCTTTGTGTATTGGCTCTTCCAAGATATGCACTCACAACAAAGATCTCTCACACAACCTTGTGCTCTCTCTCACAATCTCGTGAGTTGTTTCTTGTCACAATCCTTTGTGCAAAAAAACAACTATGAAACTTTGTGCCTTCGTCCTCCTTTTATTAATTCGATCCATGCTAAATTGACAAGTTACAAATTTAGAACATGAGTTGTGATTGACTAGTTAACTAAGTCTAATTGATTCTCTAACTCATCCTTGCTTCAATCAAGCATTGAAGCTCCCAACTCGTCCTCTTCTAAATTTATAACTGCCACTCGAACCTGTGGTCAAACTGAAGAAGGTCCGCGTAACTGATCCTCCAACAGTACGCATGAATTCATCATCTCCACGAACTCGTCCACGATCAAGGAAGACAAATCATGGTCTTTCTGGCTAAGGCACACGCCAGAGAAGACCTTCTATCGTTAAAATTTTCAACACTCCCTCTTAGCGAGGAAGGTACTTCTGGAAGAACCTCGTCCACCTATATTTGTCTCCAACACTACCACATTCTTCGTTGCTGCAGTTGCTCACTTTGAACTAGAAGATTTCCCTCCTTCCTACTGTGGAATCTGATCTGAGGACATGTTCTCTCCAACCATCCTCTGCGAGTCTATCACGTCAGTCATAAGTGCCATGTACCCCGTGTACCTTTATGGTTGCTTACTCTGGCTGAAGGTAGTACTAAAAGATTCAACTCTTTCCCGATCTCTCTTAAACAACTCTTTTTCCCACTTGGCTCGAACTCTCCCTATACTAGGAGTCACTGACTGAGTGTTTGTCTCCACTCTCCCTAGGCTAAGCTCCTCTTCATCCTACTGGTTGACCCAACTACTAACTAACCGAGACTCAAACTGAAATATTGGTTGAGGCTTCATCTTGAGTAGCTTCTTCTCAGGTACTCTAATCTGCTCTTGCTCTAAGGACTTCGCTAGATCTCTGCTCACCTCAACCATCACTTCTCTCCTTTGAGAACTTCCTGCCTTGCTACTCAAGGCTGCACTTCTCTCAACTTATAGTAAGTATAGATTCTTCTTCCCTACACCTATCTACATCTTACATCCAGAAGCTAAGTGTTGGAGGTAAGCCTTACCTCTACTGAAGATGACATGATAACCCTTGTCCTTAAGGGTAGCTATCGAAACAAGATAATGCTTAAAGCCTGGAACAAAGAGGACATCTCTAAGATGGAGATGATTACCTAACTCCCTCTGAAAACTAACAGTACCAACTCCTATAGTCGCATACATACCATCATCTCCTAGCTCAATCTAAAACTACATGTCCTTCCCCTTCAGGTTGTTAGGTCCCTATAATACTAGTGTATCCCCTTATTGTTGTTAGTGTAGCCCCCTTATTATTATTGTTGTACCCCTGTAGCCCCCATATAGTTATTATTGTGCCCTTACATTATTATTGTTAGGTCGGATAGGAATATATTGTGACCCCATGGACTCCTATATATAGAAAGAAGATTTTGTCATTTGTATCATCTAAGAATTGTTCATTTATGTAATGTAAAGGAGGTTGCCCCCTTGAAGTGGTTGATTTCTAAGGCATTGATCTCTCTTTTCTTCTATTTTTGGAGCTGGTTTCATAACATTTGGTATCAGAGCTTTGGATTCTAGGGTTTCGCTTCTCCAAACAGGTCATCGTGGCATTTGCGCTATAACTTTTTTTTCTACGAAGGTTCAGAAGCTGAAAGTTTTACCACAAGAAGCTGAAATCCTGAGGAACTTCGTGTAAAAATTTCAGATTTTGGTTCGCAATATATTCGGAGATATGATCTGTGGAAGTTAGGGTTTGTTTAGGGTCCCGAATTTCATCTCAAAGAGGTGACCGTGGGAAAATCGTCATAACTCTCTCTCTGAGCATCGGATTGGAATTCTGTAAAAGGTGGCCAAAAGTACACAAACTGTAGTTTCTTGTGTATCAATTTCAGAGAGGAAGGAGGAAACAGTTACACGTGGCACGTCGTATAAGTTCGCTCTACTGAACCAGTCCATAATTAGGTCATTGTGGGAGATTGGGCATAACTTTGTCTTGAAGCATCCAAATCAGGTCAGACTTGTGGCATTCGAAAGAAGATTTAGAAGGCTACTATAGGACCGAATTTCAGATATTGAAGATCCGAAATCACAGAGATAATTTAGTTTCAATATCGAGCTCCTCAAAAGCAAGAAAAAGGTGTGTATTTCTTTTTTTAAATTGCATAACGTTTGTTTGAAAAAGCAATTTGAAGTGATTCCAAGGGCATATTGAAGCATTTTTATCAGTATTGGGTTCTATAATGCCTCCCAAAAATAATTCCACACCCATTAAGCCCTCAAAAAGCTCTACTATGACACATGACGAGGAAGAATTTCAGTATGAGATATCAAAATTACTGTACCAAGTGCAACAAATTTCGATCTTACAAAGAGCAACCAAAGATGACATAGATGGTTTAAAAGCAAAAATGGAGGCTAAGTTGTACGGTTTGAAGGATCAAATGAAAGCTAATATGGATGATAAAATAGTGGAAGATCACATCAAGCATCAACAACAACTCTCAAAGAATAACCTAACTTTGGTTCAGAACCGAATGAAACAACAACAAGATCAACATCGCAGCAAAAGAGGGAGCCTTAAGACGATCACGAGACAAGTGGACCTCAACAACTACAAATGGAGTGTTGAGTATCTCAGCCAGGTGTTGGAAGAACTTCTGCAACGTTGAAGATTCCATGGGAGGTCAGAATTTTTGTAAAGCATCAGAAATAATCAGCGTTAAGGGAGCCACTTGTTTGAAGGAGAGAACATGTCTTGGTCCCTATAATAAAGTCATCCCCCTTATTGTTGTGTGTAGCCCCCTTATTGTTATTGTTGTACCCCTGTAGCCCCCATATTGTTATTATTGTGCCCTTACATTATTATTGTTAGGTCGGCTAGGATTATATTATGACCCCATGGACTCCTATATATAGAAAGGAGGTTTTTTCATTTGTATCATCCAAGAATTGTTCATTATGTAATGTAAAGGAGGTTGCCCCTCGAATTGGTTGATTTCTAAGGCGTTGATCTCTCTTTTCTTCTATTTTTGGAGTTGGTTTCATAACACAGTTGGTTGAAATACTTCTTGTTCCCGATCATGTGGAAGGATGCTCCTGAATCAATATACCATAAGTTTTTGTTTGTTGAGCTTTACATGCAAGCTATAATGAAAAATCTTTCTCGAACTGGGCAGAAAATGCATTTACCTCTGTTGATGTCGCTACATGATCCTTACTGGAATCCTTCTTCCGATTAGGACACTTAGTGGCATAGTGCCCAAACTTATGGCAATGGAAGCACCTAATCTTGCTCAGATCCTTCTTCTTTTAAACCTTTTGATTGGACTCGACCTCTCTTTTTCCCCTGTTTCCCTTGGCTTTACCTTTTCTTGCCAAGGCAAATTTCTCCTCGTCCTCTGTCAAAGCTTCTCTACCATATCTCGTCCTTCTTTGGATCTCTTCTTGAACATAATCACTCCATAACCTTTCCCAACTAGAATATTCTCTTTGCGGTTCACTGCACCTTGGAAACTATACCAAGAGTTATGGAGTCCCAGAAGTGCAAGACTCACAAGGTCATGTTCTACTACTGTTACACCCACACCACCTAGCTCATCTTGAATCTCAGTGAGCTTCGAAAGATATGTGATGATGGGCTCATCTTTGCTCATTGAATACTTCTCAGCTTCTCTTTGAGAGCAAGCTTCATAGCATCACTCGTCCCCTGATACAGATCTAAGATGGATTTAAACATCTCATATGTTGTCTTCTTCTCATGGAGAAGAGGAATAATATGGTCTCTAATCCCCTCTAGAATGATCCTCCTCGCCTTGGTGTCATTCTTGTTATGTTGGGCCAACTGCTGGGGATCTTGAGATGGTACTTGAGCTTGTTTCACAAACTCTATCACCCCATTATCTTCCAACAACACATATATCCACTCCTTCCATGCACAGAAATTTGAGGCTCCCTCTAAACTGAAATCTGACTTTAGCCCTAGGAACGACATACTGCTATCCAAGGACCTGCTCTACTCTGCTCTTGAAACTCTAAAGCTAGCCTTCCTGATTGATCTACGCTCTAGCCTCACTAATCAACTCGGCATTGGGATTTATATTGATCACTACTCTGATACCATGTTAATTTTCCACGAAATTTTTTAACTCCTTGGATGAAAATTTTGAAACTAAATTTCTTTCACTAAGACACAAAATTTCTTAACACTTATAAGCAATAGAATTAAACACAGAGATTAAAATACAATCACACCAATTCAACACAATTATTTTTCTCGAGAAACCCAACTGGGAAAACCCTCTTCTTTGTTGTAGTATTTTATTGATAGAGTTGGAGCAATAGAGTCTCTTACAAGGCAAACTTTCAACCTAAGAAGAGTCTTGTCCTCACGTTGTACAAGCTAGACTCACCCTGCAAACACAAAGAACCTGCTCCTACTTTCTTGCACTCATACAATCCCTATTTCCTTGTGCACAAGCTTCCTATTTCCTAGAGGAGAGGACTTCCCACTCTTTAGGGCTCGACTCCTATTTCCTAGCACAGAATTGCCTTATTTCTTAGCACAATTTTGCCACAAAAAAGGCTCTCTTCAATGTTGTGTATTGGCTCCTCCAAGATATGCACTCACAACAAAGATCTCTCACACAACTTTGTGCACTCTCTGACAATCTCGTGATTTGTGTCTTGTCACAGTCCTTTGTGCAGAAAACAAGTATGAAACTTTGTGCCTTCATCCTCCTTTTATTAATTCTATCCATGCTAAAATGGGCAAGTTACAAATTTAGAACATGAGTTGTGATTGACTAGTTAATTGAGTCAAACTGGTTCTCTAACTCGTCCTTGCTTCAATCAAGGACTAAAGCTCCCAACTCGTCCTCTTCTAAATTTATAAATGCCACTTGAACCTGTAGTCAAATTGAAGAAGGTCCACGTAACTGATCCTCCAACACTAGCATGAAATCACCATCTTCACGAACTAGTCCATGGTCAAAGGAAGACAAATCATGGTCTTTCTGGCTAAAGCACACACCAAAGAAGACCTTCTCTCGTTACACTTTTCAACAAGCAAAGGCAACCATCTTTCCTTGAGGGAATAGAATCAAAGGGTTTATGAAACATCCATGAGGAAAAAAAAAATTATGAGATAGAAAAGTTACAATTGGGAGGCTTTTCCTTTGCCCAAAAAAAAAAGTAAGAGTAGAAAAGCTAAAGCAAGGGAGAGAGACAAGATGTCACAAAGTGCATAACCAAAACAAGTCCTCAAACAAGTTCTATGGGCAACTACCCTTAGTGGTATCAAGTTCTCCATCCTCACATTCCTTCATTAACTTGGCCCTTATCCACACATTCTTGAAACCCTTCGAAGAATGTCTTTTAGATGGCTATTCTGAAATAAAGTTGAGTAGCTTATAACCTCCATCCTTGACCTTTTTCAATCAAGAAGTGTTGTTCAATCTCAACTTCCCGTATTGCATGCTAGGCAAGCCCTATAATTAAAATCATTTATGGGCTCGACTAGCTTATAGCCTCCATCCCTAACCTTTTTCTAATGCTACTGTGAACTTCATGACGTATCAAGAAGTGTTGTTCAATATCAGCTTCCCCTATTCCATGCTAGGCAAGTCCCATAGTCCCAATCGTCTTTGGGATCCCTCCATTTAAATGTCTCACATCTTAACCTATGTGTGTTGAGAATTTAAGGTTAATAATAATTCTCTTCTTGATAATTACTTGTGAGCTTGCTTGTGTTGCTTATGTCTTCTCTTAGTTAATCTTTCATCAAGTCAATTACCAAAATGCACAGGACACAAATGTTAAGCAGAAGTAACACTTTTATTGTGGGAAGGTAAATCACAGATTTACCTTCCTTACGTTACACTTCAGAATTAATCATAACCCTTATGCTTGTATATCTTAGTCCTGAGACATTCGCTTATACCAATGCTGTATAATCGCAATCCTGTACTTCTTGATATCCGCAATCCTCTTCCTGTATCTTTGTTTCATATCCGCATTTTATACTGTCATTTATCTGCACTTACATCCTTCCTTCATCCGTACTGTGTCCTACCCTTATCTGCATTGTAATCTCTTCTTTTATCGCACTGTCTCCTTGTAAATGTCTGCACTATCTCCTTGTATATATCCGCACTGCATCCTTGTAGATATCCGCACTGTATTCTTAGAGATGTCAAATCTTATTCCTTCAATCATCACCGCACATCAAATGTATATATATATATATAGCATATCTCTTTAAGCAAGCCAACCATATAGTTATTAGACCGACTAGTTTCATGGTAAATGAGGCTGACTAGATCATGGTGAATTTTATGCGTTGGAGAGGCATTTCTTCACTGCGTTTAAGGGTTGTCTTCCATCGTTGTATTGAGGTTTGTGAGCTTCTTTCACAAGGTCCTGGAGCATATTTAACTCAAGCCTAATGGACATCAAGAATAATTCCATTTACTTAATACAATCTTTGCTTATGAAGCCCATGAAGCAAGTAAACTAAAAATACATTTTATTTACTTTGCCTTCTTCTTTTCATAAATACATAATTACATAGTCAACATGAAGACCGACCTAGTTACACTTTTCAACACTCCCTCTTAACTAGGGAGGTATTCATACAGGTACATGGTCACTTTCAAACTGAATAATCTCGTAAGAAGAATCGGATTGGTAATCGCATCTATATAGCATCACATCAACCAGCATTGTCCTAGTGCAAGGCCTTGACTAACAGCCCCATCTCTCAACGAGACAATGGGATACAATACTGGCTAGACACATGACTTATAGACACCTTCGTCATTGTCTCTCCAAGGTACATACTCCACCCGGGTGTTCCCAAAGTATGACCTTCTTGGACTATTCTTCTCTTGGGTAGCTAGCCCTCAAAGAATATCGGTCCCCAACTACTCTTATCTTGAATGCCCTAACACATTCTCAAAGAGTATCGAATGCCATATGATTACCCAATCATCCATTTTGTCTTCCCAAGACCAGAATGATATGTCTATCTCTCCCTCTCAACCAGGGAGGACCTTATTCCACAAGGGAATGTACTCATTCCTATACAAGGAATGTACCTAAGCTCATTCTTAGGAATTACCAAGTTTCTTCCAAGTAATAAACTTATCATCGGGCTCCCTCTTAACCAGGGACCTCCAGCAGCAATGGTGAGACACCCAGCTGCTCATGAAGAATTCCTGTCCTCGATGTCATGGATTTCGATATTGAGGAATCTCCAAATTTTAGCTTCATAGGGCACAGATCATCCATCACTTCCATCCTGAGTCATGTCAACTATCAGAAAGTGATTCATCAGACTTCCTTATTTGGTCCACTATTGTGCCATGTTGTTTTCCTTCAAATCATCTCCCAGGATCATACATCCTTTCTCATGATTAGCAGCCCTGCACAAATTCATCCAGATAAACATATACATATGAACTTTTAAAACAAAAGTTACCCTGGTGATGATATTTCACCATGACACCTTCTTGTAGGCATCGACATCCTTCATACAGATTGACACATCTCCTAATGATATGTTTTTCCAAGGGTCTTCTTCTTTACCAGACGTTTGTCAGAGTCTACATATCTTTCCAGGAGATTTCCTAGTCACATCTTCTTGGCCTCTGGATGATAATTGCCTCTTGTCATGGTTGCATTTCAAGATCTCTTCTTCTCTGCACATTCTTGATTCCCGGGAACAGACAACTTTTCTAGTTTCTCGTTCATATACATCTACCTCATATTCCATGAGGACATATTATGTTGATTTCATTTGTCCCTGCATTGAGAGATACTTCTCCATAGATCATGCTTCTAAGTACAAAAGTCCATTACCTGCAACCATATGACATGACTTCACAACATCTAATGTCAGCATATAAATATATACATACCTCATACCCTTTTTCCCTTGAGTCATCCTATAGCAATTTCTCAAGAATGAAGAGCTTCATTCTCTTGGCATGCTTGATCACTTTGATGGTGGTTGAAGAAGATGTATTGGTGCTTTCTCGGATGATCTTCTTCAAGTACAAGGTCCTTGTTGGGATGATACGGAGCTTTCCTTATAGCTTTTGAAGATGATAATGCCTTCTTGTCTTTAAGATACTTCGACCTCTTTGGTAGTGAATGAATGTAGATCAGAAATGCTTTTGAGTTGCCTTGTCTTGTAGATCTCTTCTAGACTTGCATCATGATTGCCGAGACACCGAGATCATCATCATAGAGATAATGCTTTTAACAAATTGCAGTTACAATGTTATCAATGAGACCTCACTGCACTGAGACAGAGGTATACTTCATTGTTCCTTCACTCGGTCCCTTTTCTTTGATGATTGCAGTAGAGGTCGAGCCCATCACTGTTCTCTATCCGAAAGATATCTGAGTTGTTGACAGTGATCATTTTCTAAAAGAATCTGAACTCTCTTACTATGCCAAAGATTCGATTTTTGCCTTACTCATACAAAAACATAGATATTACCGAATTGTTATCTATACTCCATCATCGAAATTTCATATGAGATCCGAACCTGTGAACTGTAATATTGTATCTGCCTTTAATATTGAGGTCTGAGATATAATGCTGAGACAGTGAGAAGAAGTCACTGTGGTGTACCCGAACCTTCTATGATCCAAACTAGATTGAGATCACCTAGATCATGTGTTAACTTGACTGAGCTCCTTCTTGAGTGCCTCTTAGATGAATTGTTGACTGTGATCTAATCCTTAAGTACCACTTAGATGCCCTTATTTGACTGTCACCTTAGCTCTGATACCATGTAGATAATTTAAGGTTAATACTAATTCTCTTCTTGATAATTACTTGTGAGCTTGCTTGTGTTGCTTATGTCTTCTCTTAGTTAATCTTTCATCAAGTCAATTATCAAAATGCACAGGACACAAATGTTAAGCAGACGTAACACTTTTATTGTGGGAAGGATTTACCTTCCTTACGTTACACTTAAGAATTAATCATAACCCTTACGCTTGTATATCTTAGTCCTGAGACATTCGCTTATACCAACGATGTATAATCGCAATCCTGTACTTCTTGATATCCGCAATCCTCTTCCTGTATCTTTGTTTCAGATCCGCATTTTATACTGTCATTTATCTGCACTTACATCCTTCCTTCATCCGTACTATGTCCTACCCTTCCGCACTGTAATCTCTTATATATATATATATATATATATATAGCATATCTCTTTAAGAAAGCCGACCATATAGTTATTAGACCGACTAGTTTCATGGTAAATGAGGCCAACTAGATCATGGTGAATTTTATGCGTTGGAGAGGCATTTCTTCACTGTGTTTAAGGGTTGTCTTCCATCGTTGTATTGAGGTTTGTGAGCTTCTTTCACAAGGTCATAGAGCATACTTAACTCAAGCCTAATGGACATCAAGAAGAAGTCCATTTACTTAATACAATCTTGCTTATGAAGCCCATGAAGCAAGTAAACTAAAAATACATTTTATTTACTTTGCCTTCTTCTTTTCATAAATACATAATTACATAGTCAACATGAAGACCGACCTAGTTACACTTTTCAACAATGTGAACTTGTCCTTAAATTGGCCAATGTGTGCTTTTGCTTCAAAGGCATGTTTAGGTTTAGATATTCTTGAATCTTGGTTTCCCCTATTAGGTTAAAATCGCCAATATAGTACCATGGTTTATTCTTCACCTTTTTTCTCCATTTTCCCTCCCCGTAATTGTTTGTAGGTGTTTCTTCATTTCATGTTTGTCTAGAAAGTGACCTTATCCCTTTAGGCTTCAACTTCTATTCATTTTTTACATTGTATCTCCTAATTTCCCTTCTGATTTTGATTCTTGAAACACTTTTTGCTGATTTTATCAGGGATTCTTTTATTTCCCATTTTGGCAACTTTCTTTGAAATGAACAAGGTTCATTTATGGAAATATGACATGAACAACTTGGTTCATTCACTAAATATCCAAAATAAATAGGATAACATTAAAAAACCCATATAGATTAAAATATTATATTGAATAACATATGAGAACTGATGATCACAATGATGAATGGATTTGGTATTTATAGGCCTCAAAGTGACCTTTCACATAGAACCATGTCTTTAAGTGATGCACATTTAATAATTAATATCCTAATTTCTCTAGTTTAGGTATATATATTTATGAATAATATTTATTTTTATATAAATAATATTGCCTTCCCTTGTAGAAGTAAAACTTGTTCCCAATGCATATTAATGGAAGAAGTTTATCTCTATTTTTGAGTTGTAATGATTTCTCATGATTCTCTAGTTCTGAAGTTGTGATGGTTGACAATACAAGACAATATATCTTCTAAGCATTGATAAAAATTGTCAAATAGTGAAAGGGTCTAACACCCTGATTAAATCTTCTACTAGATCCTTCATTTATATGGTTCTTGGAAATGACCTAATGTATTGCGATTCCCAAGATGATTTCTACTTTGAGAAGGAATTGCATTTAAAGTAATATTCTTCAAAACAATATTTGAATATTGTCTTCATCTCAAACAATGTTGATACTCTGATTGGATAAAGCATCAACTCTTGTGATTAGGATGTTGACTGTTAATTTTCTAACCCTAGCAACTCGACAATTTATTATCTAGCAGATTAATCGCGTAGATCTACTGAATAAAAAGCATGGTTGGGATTTTAACATAAACAAACTAATCGAATTACACATTAACTGAGATCACGATGGAGAAAGCTAGGGTTACTTTTTGTGAGTTTCAGTCCAACATCGCCACCAATGAGAATGTTGTAGGTGACAAAGGGCATCCAAGGTAAGGGCTAGTTTTCCCTCACGACATAGCTAGGACTTCAACATGAAATGAGACGGTGGAGTCTTGGATGCATCCTCGTTGGTTTGTGCGCACGTTTCAAGAGGACACAAGCGCAAACGGTTTCGTGACAATCTGCTGCAACAAGAACCAAAGTGAAAATGGATCCACAAACCAACTATCCAAGAAGCAACGTCAGGATCGCAGATGTGCTGGAGATCTAGTTCAAAAAACTAGGCAAGAGAGTGACCGTCTGTCAAGGTTGTGGCCCATTTCTGTTTAATCCTCAGATTTAGAGATGGATAGTCCGAAGATGTTTTTCTAGCTCACAAATTTGGAGATGGATAGTCTGAGGATACTTTGCTAGCTCGTGGATGGATATTTGTCTTGTTTGGCTTGGGATCATGCCACACTAATTCATATGATGTGATGGGCCAATAGGCCAGGGATGCGGCCTGGTATCTTTTCTTGCATAGATACAGGGGCTACGTATTTTTGTGGATGGATGCAAGATCGAACACAGAATCTTGGCATTTTCCATTGCAACACTTTGTAGATTCAGTCTCTGATTCTGCTACATATCAGATTCTCTTTCTAGATCCACCTTTTTTCGGGTCTCCTCTTTGTCTTCCCTCTCCAAATCTTGACAAAAGACAGAGAGAAAAAGAAAAATATCATATCTTTATCAAAAAATTAAATGGGAAGGCATTTACCTACAAGATCTGGGTCTCGGATCTAGTGAAATACTTAAAGCAAAGCATTCAGAGTGACATGGGGATACCAGAAGAACTCCAAATTCTGTTTTATGAAGCAAAAGTGCTCCAGGATGCGCTCCAACTAAAAGACTATGGCATGGCAAAGGATTCTACTATAATATTAAATCTAAGGCAGCGAGGTGGAGCCACAACCTTCAAAAACCCTAATACTAACCCTAGAAACCTTAATGTATCCATTTCTTTCAAGGATACAGTAAAAGGGAAGGTTGTTGCTTCAGTGCATCCAATCCAAAATCTACTAGGACCTTATATTGTTGAGCAAATGGACAAGGTACTAGCCATGGATGTAAAGACCCCAGAGGTAAAATCGTATTTTGTTGATCTACAATCTAATGCATTAATATGTCAGTTTAATGGTTTTTGGCTGAGACCTGAAGGATTATGTCATTGGGTGTATTCTTCTTGGACACAAAATTGTGATCTCTACTTATGCTCCAAAGGATTCTTCATTGTACAATTTGACACAGCAAGATATGGAAAAAGTTCTACACAAAGGGCCATGGCGTTAGGGCAAAGCGAGGCTTTTTATTACCCCATGGTTCCCAGAATATGATGTTATGAGCGTGGTGATAGCAATAATGCTAGTATGGGTGAGATTACCAAACCTCCCTCTTCCCTTCTGGCACCATCAAGTCTTGGAGGATATCGGAAATACCTTGGGTAAATTAAAAAAATGGACTTGGAAAAAACATCAAAAGGTATCGTTACATTTGCCAGAATATGCGTAGAGATAGACCTTAGCAAAGGTCTTGTTGATCATATTCTCTTAAAACATGAAAGCCTTCAGTGTATACAAGTTTTAGATTATGAGAATACGGCATTTCGATGTTGTACCTATTTCCAAACAGGACATCTTCAGAACACTTGCCCATAAGAAAAAAAGGCTCTAAAAAGAAAAAAAGGCAAGCTCAAAAACCAAGGGGATAGCAGTTTCCTGATATTCCTGAAGACGAAGAAGAAGAGGCCATCAATAATACTCCAAATACAAATGCACAGACACAGCCTGGTAGCCAAGCAAATGGTGGTGCTAGGGATTAGTCAAGAATATTGGCTTATAGCTAGAAGGGTATTGAATCAGTAAAGATCACAATAACAGTGCAACAAAAAGCGGAAACACCCACTTAAAAGGAATCAAGGGGCATAAAGAGGTCCCATGTATCAGAGAGCTTGGACTCATACAAAGAAGCCCCTCTGAAGGCATAAGGCAATCACTTGAATATAGTAATAGCCACTTCCAAACAAGGAATTTGGAAAAGGTGGAGAAAAAGAAAGGAAAAAAGGGGAAACTAAGTGACTTTTATCACACTTAGCCTGGAAAAATTATGTATTTTTTATAGTTTTTCTCTTTATTTGTGCATCAGTCAACAGGCTAAAATGACCGAATGCTTACCAACCTCTGTAGAATGTAGTTTTGTTCCTTAGTTTCAGGTTGAATAAAATTACAGTTTTTCCTTGGGCAAAAACATAAACAAAGTAATTAGTGAAAGCAAAATTAAACAATATTAATCTCCATCACATGCACACAAATTTTTGCCCTTCAAATATGTTCTACATTCAAATAACTTCAAAACTTACAAGGGCTCCCTTCCTGATATAATGGCCCACTACGAAAAATATATACAACAAAAACCTAGAACTAATCCAGTTGATCAAGCCCTAGATATGTCCTTCGATCTGCTTGGCTGATCTAGATCTCCCTTGCTACCCCTTGTAGCTTTCTTGAACCCGAGACACATCAATGGAAATCCTTCTCCACCCCATCATTGAGATGTATTTCTCTCAATGTCTTGTGCTCACTAGTTGTCTGTGTGTCCTCTCCCTTAGCCTAGCACTCCTTTTATAAGTTTGAGTTATTGACTGAATCCACAACTCTAATCTCCAAAGTGATTGACAATTAAGATTAGATCTCCACATCACCCAAGGTCAATGGTTGAGATTCATCTAATTCACTTATGCAAATAACCTTTGCATTTCATTAGATTAACCCACTTTATCTTACAAACATTAATTACTTTAATACTTAAAGTAATTGCTAAGGTTAAGAAGTCAATTAGCTGACTTCCAGACGCTTAGACACTTAGGCCTGTTGAAATTTTGGTGTTCTATGTTGTTACAATCACTTAAATCCAGAACTTCTTTATGCTGCAAAATAAGTTAAGTAATTGTAGATAGAACATAAACCATATAAACCATATGCACAATGAAAAACAGCCAAGAACTCAATGAGACACAGAGAAGTTAGGTCAATGACCATGGCAAAACCCACAAGGGGAAAACCCAACCAAATTCTTCTTCTATTAGAAATCAATTGTTCAGCAGAGATACAAAGTAAAATAAGAGAATGAAGAAGTTCACCCAAATCTGAAGAAGATCTTTGATAGTTGTAGTTGATGCAAACACTAAATCACTTTGGATCTCCAAGATCTTCTCTTGCTTTTCAAGACTCTCTTTCTCTCTCTCTCTCTCAATCTTCCTCTAGACTCTCCAACTCTCTCTTTCTCAAGTTCGAATTCACCTTTCACAAGCACAAGTAAGTGTGTCAAGTGAGGATGAGAGGCGCAAATATATAGGAAGAGCAAGGAGGTCGAAATCATGAGGGAGTAACTCCTATGCATTGTGGAGGAGTTACATATGCCAAAATAGGAGTGTAACTTATGCCATAAAGGAGAGGAATGTAACTTATGCATTTAGGAGAGAAGTGTAACTTATGCATTAAAGAGGTGTATGAGGAATCTTTTTATGATGAGTCATTAAAGTGTGTAAGAGTGTAAGACGTGCGTAAGAGCATTAAAGAGAGAGAGAGAGAGAGTAACATGCATTAATTGAGGGGAGTTACATATGACATGATTGAGAGACTTGAATTTCTTTCTAATAATAATATCATCAAGAGAATAATAGCAATAATAATAATGATGATGATAAAGTTGAAAATTAAACAATTGAGAATGATTAAGGGCAAGTTAAGTGATTTTCCATCATGTATATATGATTACGAATTGATGGAAGGTGATTTACTATCTTTGGAAAGTCATGGTTGCAAAGATAGACACGACTTTCTATTTTTAGAAAGACACTTTAGAAAGATCATAAATGAAATTCATCCCATAGCTGTCAATTTTCAACACTACCTCTCAGCTACGGAGGAATTTCTTTCTAATACAAGAATCTTTGTTATTTCTGTTTTGGAACAATGATGTCACAATCTAATGAAAAAAAATCATCATAGGGGAGATGCATCCATCACCCTATACACACTTGGGGTGATACATAGAAATAAGCTAAATAGACACATAATTCTCATTAAACACATGTAGCAATTAACCCTAGTAATAGCAAGGTTCCAATGTATGCAGCAAAATGAAAAATAGTGTTAAACTTGCACTTACATGTTAGAGAATATATTTAACCAGCATCACATTTGCAATCTAAGAAGCTCCAAGATAGAAAAGAACCCAATCCATACATCAAAATTCATCCATTGTCCAAAAATATCCAACAACAAAAAAAAATGTGAAGTTCTCTAATGAGAGAGAGATCCCCAAATCCAAGTGATGATCCAAAAGAATCCATCCAACTCCTATTTATACACCAATTAGAAGTTTGAAATACCTAATGGGCCTACATTAGCCCCTAAAAATAAAATAATGTGCAAATTAACTAACAATTCGTGACAAGCCCACCAAACTAGCTCACAAATGAAATGATAAGCCTCTCATGAGGTCAAATAAAAATCTATGCATGTCATAGGGCCCTCCAAGAGGCCCGATGAGGTCCATAAGTGCCATAATGATGAATAAAATCCTCAAAAGTGATGGACAAGGGGGTGACCCCTTGTTCTCCAAACAACAGACCTGTGGTGCTCCCAGTGGGTGTGGGGGCACACCAATGACGTCATGGGTCTCCATATGAGTCGGAGATGCCTATAGACCATCTGTAAGGGCTTAGATGATGGAATGAATGTTGCCATGTCATCATACAAGTCCTCGGACACTTGCTAAGTGTGTGGTGCACCTGTGGGGCCCACTGGGCATAATGTACCAAATGCATCTTCTTCGTCCAAAAGGTGGATCTCTAGCAATCTTTGAACATCTCTAGGGATCGACGGAGTGTTGTCTACTGTTGTGGAGGTTCGTGCCTCTCTACACACACCCTACATGTGCCAATGTAGCCTTCTAGAGGGTTAGGACCCCATATAGGGAGACCAAATCCAAATGGACACCATCTGCAATCCTGCATAAGATCCAATGCATCCCCTAGCCTTCCCGTACAACAAGTCATTAAAGTAATTGTGTAAAAGAGCTTACAAACCAGGGACAACAAGTGGACACTTCATAATGGCATGCCCTTCCATCGTGGGCTTTGGCATGTGCTAATGTCTCCAAGCTCCAAAGGGGGTTAGCCAAGTACCTTATTAGGTGGTTTCTATCTTTAGAGGGGATAATATGTCTAAGGTACATCCCTCAAATGGTGGTGGCATGTGATAAATAGGTGAAATGGAATAGGGAATGAGAGGGGCAATCCTGGGCCACATATTAGGGCACAAGGGTTGCTAAAGAAAGGGAAGCCCACACCTGGGTGTATAATGTGTAGGAGGGAGCAATCGTGGTACATGAGGTGCCCTGGCCTTGATTTTTCCACCCTTCTTTATATACCTTTTTCCTTTTATGATTTTTCTTTGATTAACTGCTCGAGGCTCAAAGGACAAGAGCATGATGTGAAAGATATAGCAGTGATTACCCCCCATTTTGGTAGGGCGGTTCATTGCCCTCCAGGGGTTGGGACAATCATGGGTTCCTGAATGATAAAGGAGGCTCATCTAAGGCCTATGTAACCAGGGTGATGGCCATGGGTATGGGGTAGAGCTCATGTATTTCCTTTTGCCCACATGTTAATTATGTTTGTCCCGACCATCTTTTGCATTTTGTGGTACATTTTCCTGTTGGATGTAATCATTTATGCTTTTACTTTTCTTTTTAGCTACTTCAACATTCGGGGCATCGTTCCAAGCCTGACCCAAGGTGGGGCCAAGGGAATGGGGAGGCTAACCCTATGTGGACCCAAAGAGGCAAGCCTGACCCAAGGTGGGAGAGATAATGAATGAGGGTATAGTGAATGGAAGGGGAGGAGTATATGTGGATAAGGGAGCAGGACCACACACCTAAAGTCGGGGTTTCCCAAGTAGTACCACACTAAAAACAAATGGTCAGTAAAGGAAATCCCATGGGACTAAAATCCAAGGGTAGCATTCAAAAGAGGTCAAGGGGACATAAGCACAAACTAAGCCCACTCTTTCCGCCGAATCCTGCCATCAATCCATGCTTATAAGTGTCCATGATAAGTAAACTCATTACTCAATTACCAAATGACAAGACATAACTTTAGGTTCGGGAAGGCCCACCTTCAAACATTTGATTAATACAGATGGGTGAGGGACCACATGGCTGGCTCAAGTGGCGGAGAAATGGCACAACGAGCTAGTTGAGGGCTGCAACGGGTTGTTGGCTGCCAATTGAGGTTCATCATGGAGAAAAAAATTCTCCTAGGGATATCACCCACGAAGTGTTGGGCAACATCTGGCTCCAACTGGGACGTGATCTCTCGAAGAGGTGGGAAAAGTTACTCGACCTGGAGGTCACAAGAACTCCAACAATCTCTTGGTCACTGTAGACCTGTTATCTGCACGTATCAACGACCAAAACCATGGGGCAGCATGTTTTTCACGATGTCTTATGATCACCCATGCTTAATGTCATGTCATAAAATCAACAAGTAATAAAAATGTGAAATTTTAATCTAAATGCAGCTAACCTATCATGAGAAACATTATATGGCATTATTTCTAATGCAGAAAATCATCATGCAATCCTACTCTAACATGCATAAGATACAAAGTCAAGTACTAGGTATAATCATAGACCCAATGCAACCAACATGTCAATTGATCAATACAATAATGCATGCTTCCGTGATTATTTTTGCAATGAACCTGACAATACAAATGGGAATGATGACATGGGGAAAACAAGAAACCCATATGCCACAGAAAGGAAAACTGGAAGAAGTAATAGAATTAGTCGAGAGGATTTAATTTGATCCTCCAACCATGAGATGGAAATGTCAACGACCAAGTATATGAATCTTTGATGAAGAGCTATCTCAGGCCTATCACCCTCTAAGTAAGAAGGATTGAATGTCTCGAAGACATTTAGGATGATAATATTTTGGTTATTGGGAAAAAAAGAAGTGGACTCATCATTATATTTGGAGAAAAACCATGATTGTTGGTTCTTCGTACGATAAAGCAGCTCTTCATCAAGACTAGGGAAATGAACTTCATCACAAACATTCACTTCCAGGGCAGGGGCATAACGAGGGGAGGAATGCTCAAACATGAAGAAAAACCCTTTATCGGTGGCATGGCTAAAGGAAGCATCTTCCTCAATTTCTCCTATATTAGATTCATCAGAAATATCCACAATTTTGGAAGGCTCTTCTTTCATCGAATTGTCTAGGAACATAAAGAAGAGAACTTTCCAATCACTAGGAAGGGCTTCATAAGGGCCAACATTGTTATTTGAAAGGGACAGAGCATTTTCTTCCTTCCTAAATTCATTCTTATGGGTTTGAGAAACTACGGGGGCTTAATTCTTATAATCGTACCCAATTCCCCAATAAACAACCCAAAAGTCACTCATTGATTCTTCATTTATTTTACTATCACAGTCTTCCTCAAAATCCTCCCATTCTTCACTATATATTTGGTGTTGGTTAAGATGCCATTCATTCTCTTCTTTAGATGGGGAGGAGTTTTCCTCCTTCATTCGTTCTTGAAGAATGATCTCCAGGGTATTTACCACGTGATTTTGATAGAATGCTTCAAGAAGAAGGTCATCAATAGGACTCTTTTTATATTCACACTTCATGCTACAAAGCTTTTCCGATTGTTCACAATAGTGGGAGAAAATCTCTTAGGAGTCATATGCAGCCATCAACTGCCTGCAAGACTCTTCATATTCCATCATACATCCTTGCAACACTTGAGGGCTCTCGGGATTCAATTCATGAGGGTTCAATTCATGAGTTTATTTTTCGGCATAATCCTCAAGGACTTGATCCTGATGATTTGGAGAAGGATTAGGACACTCTTCCTCAAGCATAAAACCATATTCAATAACTTCCTCCTCTCGAAGGGCGAAAAATGGGACCACACGAAGCCAAGTGGACCCAGCCCAGGTTAGGGTATGGATTTTAGCAACCAATGATATTCTTAACCTAACTAAGGTGAGGGGAAAGGATCAAACAGGAATTTTCACCCAAAGATGTCAAATTGATCTTATTAGGTACTAGCCTTGGGCACACCAAGGCAAAACTTGATCCTAGACCTAGGGCTTGGGATATCCCGAGATTCCAGTGTTAGATTTCCTTCAAATTCAAAGGATACCTAGGGGACCCACCAGCGCAATAGAGCCTAAGAGATCGAAGTTTTTCTATGGTTAGTTTGTCGAGAAATTGATGCCCTAGGTGATCTAATGAGTCTCGACCTAGGAAAGGGGGGGGGAGTGAAAAATGGGGTTGAAATGATCACCCTTTCATGGACTAGTGCCTAATTCCTCTTGGGGATATTGAATCAAGGAGAATTGCGAAGACAGATTTTGTTTCTTGCTCAAGGAGGCTCCAAAAGTCAACTTCATCCAATGTTAAAGGCAATAGAAGAAAAGTGACTTTAAAGCATTTATAATTTGTTACAAATGGTGAAGGCTTATCAAGATAACACCATATCTAGGACATTTCATTCATCCAACATGGCCCATACATATAAATAAGCTAAATAGACACATAATTCCACATTAAACACATGCAGCAATAGCCATAGTAATAGCGAGGTTCCAATGTATGCAGCAAAATGAAAAATAGTGTTAAAATTGCACTTACATGTTAGAGAATATATCCAACCAACATCACATTTGCAATATAAGAAGCTCCAAGATAGAAAAGAACCCAATCCATACATCAAAATTCATCCATCATCCAAAAATATCCACCAAGGCAAAAATGTGAAGTTCTCTAATGAGAGAGAGATCCCCAAATCCAAGTGATGATCTAAATGAATCCATCCATGTAATGACCCACCTCGAGTTATCAAGAACATAGAAATATTAGCATGCATAAGATAGCTACATATGCATGTATCGCATGTACTACACTAGTATGCGTACTAACTAATTATGGAAAATTTCCAAGTATAACGTAATGAATTAATTATTAAAAGGATAAGCTAATACCAATTTACCAGAATCTAACAAATATATGTTGTGGAGTATTTGTTACACCACCATCATAATATAATTAGTATAATATTCAAAAAAAAAAATATATATATATATATACAAGGGGTTTGATTAATTAAAAGTGTAACAACTCTGCTTCCAACAAAAAAAAAATCTATTTATAGAATTAATACCATTCACATACAACAAACTTGATGTGTTTCGCCACACCTTGACGAATATTATCTGACAGACATTCTGGTTGTTGTACTTTAATCAAATTAATTGTCGAGTTTTCGTTCAATAATTATTATCGCTTATAATTTATTCTCAATTACTGTCAGCGACATTCTTATTCCTTGTATCCTTAGACCATGATTTAGAGGTTGGTGCACTTTCTATCATGACACTATTATCATGATTTTTATTACCATGACATCTACTCCTTAGGACTATAGTCCAAATACGTCCTTTCAATGAGTTTCCATGTCAAGTAATTGACCAATTCTCTTCCAATGGATAATGGTAATTTAGTAGTTAAGGTCCCACCCTTAACTCTTACGCTATAATTATTTTCTCAATTTACTCATTCCTAGGTCTACCCACAACCACCTAATTACTAATGCAACACTGTTCGTATTTGATGAATAACCTTTACCTTTATGAAGGCATTACGTTACCTTTCTATGGGGTGACACCTACTCCCTTTTGACATAGATTTATATTTACATACGAAACCTTAGTTTCGATTTGGCCTCTTTGTATTTACACGTCGGAGTTGGAATTTTACTTCCACGTTGTCCCTACCAACCTACATAATTACATATTGATACACACTGCTCTTATATGTATATGCACTCGTTACTTGTCTTCAGGAGTCTCCACGTCATTAACTATGGATCTATCAATAGATATGCAACGATTTTGGCATTTACGAAGGTTTAATGAAACTCCGACTCTGTATAGCCTTACACCAAATATCTGAACAGATTTTTGTCTTGGGATCTTGTGTCATTTAATTCACAATACCTCGTTATGACAATAGTCACATGGCTCGTTTAGTGTTGATTTAACCCTATAGTTACGTATGAAATTCTCCATCGTCGGATATACTCTACGTGGACGATGGCGATCTCATTGTATTTGGGGTTAGGGTTTCTTATTACATTTCGTTTTGTTGTGTCTCTCTTTCCGACCACTTGTCTTTGTTACGCATTTGTCTCTCGGCTCCACGAATTCTTTCGTTTTATCCTCAGATGAGAAACTCAGTTTACAGCGTCGAGGTCAAGCTCGTAACTCTCATCCACTTTATCAGGTAATACTAATTTACCATATGGTTTTTAACTTATATGCTATCGAATTTCTTACAGGTCTCAGATTTTTCATTTTGTTTTTGTTTCAGTCCGAATTGATTAATTTTTTCTCCTTTATCTCTATCACAAATTTGATTTGTCTTTTAATTTTGCAGTGATGGGTTCATCCCCAAAACGCTGCGTTCTTCACCAAGAGATTTTGGGTCAATTTCTTATGTCGAGGTGAAACTGAACCGGTAAAATCCCTTCCAGCAATACAAAGCCAAGGGTTCCTCTATCTGCGTATTTTCCAAATACGATTCTTCCTTGACTACCCTCGCACGTTGGTTGGGAAATTCCCTTTTCGTTTCCACAATTCGATTTCAGTTCTGGGTTTACTTGGTCTTTATTGAAATTTGATTTTTTTAATTTACTATGTGACTGTCTAATGTGTTTTGGTGTAATGCAGGTGAAGGATTTTACCTCGTCGAAACCCTTTCCTCTCCTACTCGTGGAATGGCTCAACTATTCACCTCTGTGTGGCAATTGAAATCATTTTTTTTGTAAGCGTTAGGCCTCCATGGCATTATTTCTATTCCTCGTTATAACGTTGGTTTTACATTGCGTTTCAACGTTTCGTTTTAGTTATTGGGTTGGCTCCAATACCTTCGTGCATTTCGTCAATACCCTTAGTGCTATGAAGTAATTAGTTGACATTCAACCAATTTGGTTCAGCTTTTAGAGTATATTTTTGCGAACGAATTTAAATCTCAGAGATAAGCAATTTTAACTTATTCTGAGTTAAGAATTCTCGATTTCCCTTCTGGGAATCTCGCAGATTTATACCATGCCATTTATTTAAAAATATTAGGAATTGAATAAATTCGATTTGTTTGTCCAATGATTCTAATTGTTAGACCTTCTCGTCTATAATAATTTCCCTTTGTTGGATTTCAATTAATTGTACAGACAGGAACTTATAATTTGGTTCCCAAATTTGTGCAGGTATTCCACAATTCCCTATGTCTCCATTTTTAACTCGTTAGGCCATTGAGGGAATTAAGGTAAGAACCTTCTTGAATTTTATTAACTTCTCTTTGATTCCTTGATTCAACATCCTCTTCATTTTACTGATTTCAATTTCTCTTTTCCTTACAGCTTTATTTCTCCATGATTGTCAGTAAGGTAATTATCCCTTACACTCTATGGTTATCTATACTTTCACTTTTTGTGATAGTTTGAAATCTATGCACCAGTATTAATTTCTTGATTGTTGTTATGTGCAGGTTCCCTCTAATAACATATTTTGCTTGACCACTTCTACTATCAATTTACACATCCAATAGTAACTTTGGATTTCCCTTTTTTAGGTTGGTTCAGTAACCTACTTGGGGATTTTTGTTATTATACCTCTGCATAATTTTCAGAGAGATTATACACTTGTAATTTATGGGACAAAGTCCCCCAATTTTGTATAATTATTTGGACATAGCTTTCATTGGACAGTATATGTATATGGATATAAATCCTTTGACTTAATATAACTCAGTATAATTTAATATACCCTACCTCTAGTATTGAAGTTATGTTTTCATTTCTCATGTGATATATTCTATAGGATTTATATTTCACTTCTATTAATAATTTATGAATTCCTTATTGAAATTCTGACAGAATATTATGTCTTAAATATATTATCCAGATCTTCAAATTCTACCACAGTAGAAGATTTGCTTTGAATGTTCTAAATTCACATTCATTTTTAGACATACTTGTGTTTTCATTCTATACTAGTTTATTTAACAGATTTCATGGTTAGTAAAATAATTCTACTGTATTTATATTCTGCATAAATTGATTTTGATAGTTCACCTAACCTCAGATTTAAACCTACATCCAGGTTTAGACATTCTGAGAGTTAGTACTCTTCAGATAACTATATGTGCAACACTACAGATCTGTGCTATATTTATTATAGACGATTCTGTTAAATGCACAGATCAAACAATTTACAACAACTTAGAATTTTTCACATTATTTTCATACACAGAATATAATCCTGCGCAGATTTAGCTAATCTCTTCACCACTATTTAACTTTAATATAACTACACAATACAAGATAAAATGAATTAAATTGTGCATACCAATTTTGGTAAACTATTTTCCACCCAATCTGTGAGCTCTTTCTCCACAGCTCCCCCCGAGTAGAGATCAAACCTTCCAGCAGTAGACCACCTCTTGTCTACCCAGAATTTGCTTATTTAAGTCTGCTTTCCCATCAGCTTGTTTCCATAACTGCGTCCAGTTAATCAGGATGTTGTTTTCCTTTTTGCCTAGGCTTCCCCTTTGGTTTTTCACAAAAGTACTTTAAAACTAGCTTTTTCCTCTTTCTAGTTTTTTTCCACCTCTTCCCAGTAACTTTCCTCTTCACTGGGATATATTTTTAGATTTTTATCTCCAATCTAGTTTTCAATATTTAATTTATTTTCTCCAAAGATTTTTGGAGAACTAGGAAAGTCTTGGGAACCTTATCCATCCTCATGGATTTGGATTCCTGATCTCTAATTATACTCTAGTATTTGCACAATTAATTCCATTTTCATTTTATTAAATCAAAATAATAAAATATGTCCACAATAAATGTTTTCCTTTGGGTCCACTTTAACCCTTTAGGAGTGTTCAACTATCTAATAAAAGCAGAGAAATTGGGGATATTACAAAAAGGAATTAAATTATATATATATATATATATATATATATCAAATGAAAGGAGACAACTATATAAATACGTAAGTCCTAAATTGAATTATTAAATTTAAAAGGGAAGGAACTAACTTATTATAAAAATAACCAAACATATAAGTATTAACCAAATATTAAATTTTAAAAAGGTATAAAGTAATAATATATTAAAAACTCTTTAAAAAGTATTTATAACTTGGTCAACTACGACTTGATCGAGATATTTGTTGGTAATGTCAATACAAGTATGACCACCCTGTTTAAGGCGTCGGGGGGAGCCACGTTATAGACAGCAGGCAAGAAACCATGCCTCAGTACCAAGGCAATGGAGGATTGAAATACGGTGATGTCAAGAATATATGGGGGGGAGAAAGGAAGATAGAAATTTACTGTAGAGGCACAGAGGAAGACGTTGAGCACATTGAGCCTGATTGTTCTTAGAATTTTGGGGCACGGGGCCAGAAGATTTGTCTTCTAGATGTGGGGACTGTACAGGTAGACCCCAGATAGACAGGGAGGTATTAGACAGTTCAGTAAAGGTCGGTGTCGGTTCGATATAGACACCTTCAACTAATTCCAAGTATTCTTCTAGAAATTAAATTTCAGTCACTATCCAGTTTGAAATCATACAGTTAGCACATTAAATTCAATCTGGTTAAAAATTGCAAAGTTAGGGTATTACAATCCAACTCCTATTTATAAACCAATCAGGAGTTCGAATTACCTAATGGGCCTACATTAGCCTCTAAAAACAAAATAATGTGCAAATTCACTAACTTTTGGTGACAAGCCCACCAAACTAGCTCACAAATGAAATGATAAGCCTCTCAGGAGGTCAAATAATAATCTATGCATGTCGTAGGGCCCTCCAAGAGGCCTGATGAGGTCCATAAGTGCCATAATGATGAATAAAATCCTCAAAAGTGATGGACAAGGGGGTGGCCCCTTGTTCTCCAAACAATAAACCTGTGGTGCTCCTAGTGGGTGTGGGGGCACACCAACGACCTCATGGGTCTCTGTATGAGTCGAAGATGCTTGTAGACTACCTGTAAGGGCTCAGATGATGGAATGAATGTTGCCATGTCATCGTACAAGTCATGGGACACCTACCAAGTGTGTGGTGCACCTGTGGGGCCAACTGACCATACTGTACCAAATGCATCTTCTTTGTCCAAAAGGTGGATCTCTAGCAATCTCTTAACATATTTGGGGATCCATGGAGTGTTGTCTATTGCTGTGGAGGCCCATGCCTCTCTACACACACCTTACATGTGCCAATGTAGCCCTCTGAAGGGTTAGGACCCCATATAGGGAAACCAAACCCAAATGGACACCATCTGCAATCCTACATAAGATCCAATGCGTCCCCTAGCCTTCCAGTACAACATGTCAGTAAAGTAATCAGGTAAAAGAGCTTACAAACCATGGACAACAAGTGGACACTTCATAATGGAATGCCCTTCAATAGTGGGCTTTGGCATGTGCTAATGTCTCCAAGCTTCAAAGGGGGTTAGCCAGGTACCTTAATAAGTGGTTTCTACCTTTGGAGGGGATAGTATGTCCAAGGTACATCTCTCAAATGGTGGTGGCATGTGATAAAGAGGTGAAATGGAATAGGGAATGAGAGGGGCAATCTTGGGCCACATATCGAGGCACAAGGGTAGTTAGAGAAAGAGAAGCCCACACCTGGGTGTATAATGTGTAAGAGGGAGCAATCATGGTACTTTAGGTGCCCCAGCCTTGATCTTTCCACCCTTATTTATATACATTTTTCCTTTTATGATTTTTCTTTGATTAAATGCTCGAGGCTCAAAGGACAAGACCATGATGTGTAATATATAGCAACGATTACCCCCCTTTTTGGTAGAGCGGTTCATTTCCCTCCAGGGTTTGGGACAATCATGGGCTCCTGAATGATAAAGGAGGCTCATTTAGGGCCTATGGAACCAGAGTGATGGCCATGGGTATGGGGTAGAGCTCATGTATTGGCTTTTGCCCATGTGCTAATTATGTTTGTCTCGACCATCTTTTGCATTTTGTGGTACATTTTCCTGTTGAATGTGGTCATTCATGCTTTTACTTTTCTTTTTAGCTGCTTCAACCTTCGGGGCATCGTTCCAACCCTGACCCAAGGTGGGTGCAAGGGAATGGGGAGGCTAACCCTATGTGGGCCCAGAGAGGCAATGTGGACCCAGGTGGGAGAGATGATGAATGAGGGTATGGTGAATGGAAGTGGAGTAGTATATGTCGATAAGGGAGCGGGACCACGCAACCAAAGTCAGGGTTTCCCGAGTAGTACCACCCTAAAACCAGTAAAGGAGATCCCACGGGACTAAAATCCAAGGGTAACATCCAAAAGAGGTCAAGGGGACAAAAGCACAAACTAAGCCCATTGTTTCCTCTGAATACCCCCATCAATCCATGCCTAAAGTGTCCATGATAAGCAAACTCAATACTCAATTACCAAATGACAAGACATACCTTTAGGTTCGGGAGGCCCATCTTCAAACATATGATCAATACAGATGGGTGAGGAACCACATGGTTGGCTTAGGTGGCGAAGAAATGGCACAATGAGCAAGTTGAGGGCTACAAGGGGTTGATAGCTGCCGACTGAGGTCCATATGGAGAAAAAACCCAGTCACAAATTCTTCCTTTAGTAGATTCAAGATGAGACGACCAAGACCCTTACAACTCAAACTCGAGATTGCCTCCATCCATCAAGTCAACCTTTTCATGCTTCAATTCCATTGCTCCAGTAGCAATCAGTCTTCTTCACACTTGTCCTTGAAGAGATCACCTCTGCAACCAATCTGAGCTCCTTTATGTACCAACCTGAAGTAGCACTAAGCACTTCGTGATATCCGAACCTTTTACTGTAAAGACACCGAACATATGTCTCTGAAAAAACCCTATACGAACTCTTTGTGATCACCGAAATTCTCCATAGAGATACCCGAAACTTTCTCTATGAAATCCGAGCTTCTGTTGGATGATAAATGCAAGCTTCTAGGATTGTATTTATAGTTGATTCCACATTGAAATGAGTCGACATGACCAAGTGAGGAGATGTGTCATTGTAGTGAGCCGACATGTGTTTTTCTGAGTTTAGCCAATTTGATAAGGATTCTTTTAACAACAAGGAGACTAGATGGATTGTTGAGTCTTCACATCTTGACTTTGACAATAACCTAGAGCCTACAATGGAGGCTTGATCTATACATTTGACCCAAGCATGAAACCCATGCTTTAACAAGTCAAATAAAATAATGATAAATTCTTTTCAAATATATTACATTTTGACTTCAAGTACAATAATGAAGACCGAACATAGTTACATTTTCCAACACTCCCTCTTAACTAGGGAGGTATTCATATTTACATATAATCACAGAGGTACATGGAAGATCTAAACACATCATCTATGAAAAAGTTTAGGCACCGCAATGCCATGGACTAGATTCCTAACCAAGGCAATCTATCCATTGGTCTCTCAACAATTTAGGCACCACAATGCCACGGACTAGATTCCTGACCAGGGCAATCTATCCAGGTGGGAATAAGATAGCCTCTCTAGGTACCATCAAGCTTACTTGCTAACCATCAACCCAAGGATCCAAGTGTGTGTCAGAGCTTAATGACCAACGTCGCCCTTCCAATTTTGGGACCTAGACATCAACACAAAGTGTCGGCCACATGTCCTTCCAGGTAATGCTTCACTCACAAAGCCTCAACACCCCCCTGATCCACCAGATCAAGGACCACAAATCTCTCTCGATCAAACTAATCGGTAACCAGCATGTTATCAAATCCTTCGAGAAATTCACCTATACAAACACAACCCCATTCAATAATATACTTTCACATGTACATAATCAAATACAAACCTCTGAAGTCTTCCAGACAACATGATGTTACTTCTCAACATTTCATAGTAGGGTTATCAACCGAATCTTTGACAGAAGATTTCCCAATCATACACTTTCCTTTCCTACTTCATATGCAGCAACATATTCTTCAATCGGATCCTGCTTTCTTTCTTTAAGCAGCGCCTCAAAAAGTATTCTCCAATTTCCTTCTCTCACTCATTGCCTTCAGTAAAACTTACAATTGTTAGTCCTGGTCTAGTGCATGACACATGGAGTAGAGAATTATATTTGTCACTCCCTCTTAAACAGAGAGGATCTAAATATTCCTGTACAAGGAATATTCTCAACCATCCTCTCATCCTAGGGAGATTTCTTTCATTCAAGCTCCCTCTTAATCTAGGGAGTTCTATTTCTTCATTACAACATCGGAGAACCTTTCATGGCTTTCATCCTTCTTATCAGAGTCATTCATATATCATGCTTATCCCATCAAGTTTACTTACGATCATCTTCACCATCTTGAAGATGATGTACGTGCACAACTTAGATAGCAAGTATAACCAAAATTATAGAAGCATGAAGTTAGCCATATCAAAAACTTATAATAGCGGAAGCATCAGCAAGAGACCATATTTCAACTTCTTGCTCAGGTTTAGTTACAAACCCTAAGTCACATTCATAGCTCATCAAGATATCACACATTATATCTAGGGTTTCAATATTATTGCAATGGCAAGTTACTTCATATAGAAAACCCTATAAACAACTCAAATCAATGAATCTAATAACTTTCAAAATTCATATGTTAGATTCCTCACCTAGCTTTCATGAGCATCAACAATCAAAACCAATCATAGCTTTAATCAACATCATGACTAGCATCTACTAGAGTTTAATATTCTCCCTAGATTTTTATCTTCAAATTTCCAACAATCACTATATAGATTTATAGATTCCAAATTGGCATATTAGATATACCAGAGAATTTAGCTACTACTAGGATTTAGCTGCAAAACCCTAGATTTACCAAATATCATTATCCTAGAACATCAAACCTTGACTAGGACTTGTTTCCAAACCCTAGGACTCGTGACTATTAATACTTAAGTCAACAAATATATCTCGGAATTCATCAACATATCATAAGCACATCATATGTCAGGCAATATTAAAATGTTAGACATATACCAACCTAGACCAAGCTAGGGTTTCAACCAATGGACACATGTCTAGGGTTTCATTCCTAGGACTCTAAATACATAGCAAGGGTTTTTCTTATATACCCAACCAAACCCTAAAGATCTAGGGTTTCATAATATAACAAAGTAAACCCTAGAATTCCAAAAATTTCAAAGGTTCAGGATTTCAAACAAACATCATTCAACCCTAACAAGTTAGGTCTTCATGATCATACCGAAAACCTAAACATGACATCATCAACAAAAACTTCAAATAGCATTTCACAATAACCCTAAGCAGTTTAGGGTTTCATACATTCACATTAGCATACCCTTAGATTAGGGTTTTCCAGAGAATCTATCTAGGATTCTATAAAATCAATTAAGAATGTAGAGGGGTAGATTTATCGAGACATGAATCTCCATAAACAAGAATCTCCATGATAGCTAGACATAACGATGTTAGTAATGTAATGCAAACTTCAAAAATAAGATAAAGAAAATTTCATAAGATGTATAGACATACCTGGAGATGGAGATGTTTTTTGACAAACCTGGTAAGGATTCCTTGAGGTGTTTTCTTTGTAATAGGCCAAGATCTTGTAATAAATACTTACGAGAAAAACATGTGATACCAAGAACGTGATTTAATTTCTTAGGTTAGATAGCCATGGAGGATGGAATTCTGTGAAAAAATATTATTTCTTTTAGTCCAGGACTTTTGCTTGGAATCCTAGATTACTTGTAAATCCTAGAGGGAGAGGATTAAGGTTCTAATATGTTAACTAGAAAGTACACTTCTAAATCCTAGACTGGTTAGAAACAAGGATTATATGAACCATTAGTGATAATAGAAATTCAAATGCTTATGAGCATACGTACCTTGTGAATTACATACCTATGTTTTTATTAGACTTGTTGTATGTGCATCTTGTTGGGTACGGAGTACATACCATTGTGGTAGCACCGAACTCCTTTTCCGTTGGAAGCACCAAAACTATGTTATTGTAGTAACACCGACACCACCTCATCAAAACCCACTCACTGTTGGGAGCATCGAATTCTTCACTGTGATGTATCATTGAGATCTTCTTTCTGTAGGATTATCGAACTGATATTACTGTGATATAGAAGTCATTGTGACAGTCTCCGAACTGATGTCACTGTAATGGCATCGAACTAAGAAGGCACCCAAATTATGTGACATATCGAAATTACTGAATTGTGGTTAACACTAAGAGATATCCATTGTAGTATCAAAGGTCACCGAAATAGATTTATTGTAATAGTGCCAGAATTGTGATAGCACTGAGGAGTGTCCATGAAATGTGTTCTTGTAATGATAAAGATCCTTGTAATAACAACTAGCCTTTCCATCTGAAATAACACCGAACTAAAGTCATCCGAACTGTGATCTCCGAACTTATTATTTTTTTACACCTTATTTGAACTCTTTGAAACATTTGTTTTATTTGAATTGTAGATTTGTGTAGCTTGGGAGGTACTCCAAGCCCTAGGATTCAAGGTTTGGAGGGCAAAGCACCAAAAGGGCAGCTTGTGGGCTTGGAACCCAAGTATGGGGTTTTGCACCCATCGATGTTTGGGCCAAAACCATGATGGATTTTCGACATGTGATGGATGAGGATGTGTTAATTTTGGGCAACTAGGTCCAAACTCCTTGTTATGATGCTCCGATGACGATTCCAATATTTTTATTGGATTCCTCTTTCGGAGAGGTGCAAGATCGATCTAAAGATCATCTTGATCCGATGAGCAGAACATTTATTTTCAATTAATTCCACTTATGTGCAAGGTCGGCCAAAATTGTAATGTAGGACGCTTGGAGCCCGAACAGATGTGTCACACACCCTCACTGATGGATATATATAGGTCAACGTTGGAGGTCATTTTCACCATCACTCATCACACATTCTCTCTCTGCATCTGATTGGTTAGATCATCATCCTGGAGGCTTCTCTTCACTCACACGTGGGAAAAAGCTAGCAGCTAGGGTTTCAGACTGTTCTAGGGTTTCTAGCACCGAATTGACAAGCATTGACTTTGGTCAAAGCTTGGTCAAATTGACCCGAAACTCTCCCAAAACTTCGATCTCTTCAATCCACATTTTTTGGCACAAAAACCGAGGCTGGACGTTGACTTTGACTTGGCTACGTTGACTTTCTGCTGCTGTTGTTTTGCGTTGACCGTTGACTGGAAAGCATTGACTTTTGTTGACTTTGGGTTTACTGTTGTAGAAGTTGTCCGAAAGGATTGTGTGACACATTCTGGTTGGCTGACCGTGAAGAGACTTTGCTGGTTGAAGCATCTTGTTGACCGTCGTAACGCAACTCAACACATATATTTTGTTGATCAAGTGAATTGTATTTTTGGCTTGTCTTCCATTGATCTATTGGTATGTTCTATCAGCATTTTACTTTCATGTTTATGTGATTGCTATTTGATATCGGGTATAAGGTAAAAGTTGCATCAAGCATAGAACATCTATGAAAATTTACATGGTATCAGAGCTAAGGTGAAGACAAAGCCCAAGTTTGTATCGAGAGCAATCACTGAAGAAGTAGTATTTGTCAAGGACTCATGGGTACCTCAAATTATAATGGCTTCAAAGCTGATGACAAGTTGACTGGCAAGGCTGACTTTCATTCTTGGAAGATGTCTTTGGATTTAATGTTGGAAGACCAAGATGTCATGGACTATGTGCAGGGTAAAATCCAAGAGCCTCCATCATCTGCACCTGTTGCCACCAAGTCAAAGTATAAGAAAGGAGAAATCAAAGCAAAGCTAATCATCCAGGATTCCCTCCATAAGAGTCTGGTTGCCTACATCACTGAGCTGCGCACATCTAAGGAGATGTATGATAAGTTGGTCAATATGTTCAGGGCCAACAATGCAAATCAAGTCCTTTTCTTTAAGAACCAATTGAAGAATCTTAAGAAAGGCAGGGATGAATCCATTCAATCTTATTTTCTGAAACTCACTGAGATCAAGAATAATCTTCTGGCCATTGGGGAGACAATAGCTGATCGAGAAATGGTTCCCACTGCACTTGGAGGTCTCTCTTCTGAATGGAATGTATTCATTACTACCATTCTCAATAATAATGTGATACCTGATTTTGATGAAGTATTGACGAGATGCACTCAAGAGGAGACAAGAATGATGGAATATGAAAATGAAGGTAATGCTGCCTTCACCGCTCGTGCTAAGAAGAAGAGCAATGGTGGTCTGAGGAACCATGGAAGAGCAGGGGCCCAAGGAAAGAAAGGAAGATGTTACACATGTAACAAGACTGACCACTATGCTACAGAATGCCCTAATAAAAGGGATTCCCCAAGGGCTGATGATAAGAACAACGACAAGAAGAATGGAAATCAAAGAAACAACAGGTTCAAAGGAAAGAGGAAGGCTCCCTCTGGTCGCAATGGAAATGGGCAACCTTTCAAAAGATCAAGAAATTCCAGGTATGAGGAATCTAATGTTGTTGATGATAAGAAAAATGAATTCATTCTTGTATCTGCTCTCTCTGCTGCATCTCCACCTGACACTATGGATGTTTGGTTGATTGATAGTGGTGCTTCAAGGCACCTCACTGGGTTTAAGGAAGCACTTTCTGATTTGGTTGAGAAGGATACTAATCTGAAAATTATCCTTGGAGATAATGCCACCTATCCCGTGAAAGGGACTGGGATTGTGACCCTCCACTTATCTCCAGGTCAAGTCCTCCGCTTGCAAGATGTACTATATGTACCTGATTTGAAGAAGAACCTTGTGGTTATTTCAGCCATGGAAGACAAAGGTTTCAATGTAACATTCGTCGATGGGAAAGTACGCATCTGGAAGAAGAGTTTCAAGGAAGCTCTCACGATTGGGTTTAGAGTTGATACACTCTACCAGGTTAAAGGGAGTCCACTTAGGGCTATGACATGTGATACTATACGTCAAACCGAACTATGGCACCGAAGGTTTGGACACCTTCCTTACA
The DNA here is from genome assembly GCA_034641835.2 of Pinus albicaulis. Taxonomy (NCBI): domain Eukaryota; kingdom Viridiplantae; phylum Streptophyta; class Pinopsida; order Pinales; family Pinaceae; genus Pinus; species Pinus albicaulis. Next base: position 510,243,843 of record CM076583.1, read on the forward strand.
AAGCCCTTCCCGAAGCAAGGAAGGTGGTCACAGGGATGCCCGAATTCAAAAATGATCATGAAGGTGTATGTCAGGGTTGTGCCGAAGGAAAGCATATAAGGGGACCTTTCCCCTCAAGTGTCACAAAGACATCTGATGTCTTGCAATTGATACATTATGATTTGTCTGGTATGCTGCCCGTGACATCCTTGGGAGGATGTTCTTATTATATGACGTTTATAGATGACTTCTCTCGCAAGACCTAGATATACTTCTTGAAGAAGAAGGATGAGGCTTTCATGTGGTTTCGTACTTTCAAAGCCTTGGTGGAAAATCAAACAGGGAAGAAGATCAAGATTTTGAGGACCGATAATGGCACTGAATATGAGACGAACGAGTTCAATAACTTTTGTAGAGAAGCTGGCATCAAGAAGGAGACCACAACCGTATATACTCCTGAGCAAAATGGCATTGTTGAAAGAAAGAACAAGACCATTGTGGAAGTTGCCCATGCCATTCTATGTGACCAAGTTCTTCCGAAGTTTCTGTGGGGAGAAGTTGCGAACACTATTGTGTATATACAAAATCGATGCCTGCATTCCGCTCTGGACTCTAAAACTCCCAAAGAGGTTTTCTCTGGTAAGAGACCTCACGTCTCTCATTTTGGAGTTTTTGGTTGTCCCGTTCATTTTCATGTGCCGAAGAAGAAGAGGAGCAAGTTGGATGCTTCTGGGAAAATGGAAATGTTTGTGGGCTACAGTGAAACTTCGAAGGCTTATAGAGTCTGTGTCTGGTCAAAGAGAAGTGGAAATTTGCCACGATGTTACCTTTGATGAAGATGCTTCCCTCAGGAAAGTGATAAATCTTTCGAACTCTGAGGGAGATCATGAAGTAAGGTATGGGAATCAGGAAGAACCGAAGGATGAGATGATGCCGATGTTGAAGGACCGATGGACCCCATTGATCCACCTCCTTCAATGAAGAGAAGACCCTCATGGCTTCAGGATACTCTCGAAGATGCCGAGAGACATATGGCCCCAAGGGGGAAATTCCGTGAAAGCAAGAAGTCGAACAGATACCAAGGGTATCTAGTAGCCATGAGTACAATTGTACAATCTGAGCCTGGATCTTTTGAAGAAGCCGTAAAGCATCAAGTCTGGAAGGATGCTATGCACGAAGAGTACGAGTCCATTATCAATAATGATGTCTGGGATGTGGTTTCGAGACCAGAGGACAAAGCTGTTTTCACCTCGAAATGGCTCTATAAGATCAAGCATGGATCTAATGGTAGTGTTGAAAAGTTCAAGGCAAGATTCGATGCCCGTGGCTTCTCTCAAAAGGAAGGCATAGACTATGATGGTATATTTGCACCTGTGGCCCGATATACCACCATCTGATCTATCATAGCCCTTGCTGCTACGCAAGGATGGAATCTTCATCAGATGGATGTGAAGATCGCCTTTCTGCATGGTTCGATAAAGGAAGAGGTGTATGTGGAGCAACCTCTGGGGTTCGAAGTCCAGGATAGAGACACCCATGTATGCAGGTTGAAGAAATCCCTCTATGGGTTGAAGCAAGCCCCCATGGCTTGGTACGAGAGGATAGATAGCTACTTGATGAAGCTGGACTTCACTCGTAGTAATGTTGATCCAAACCTCTACTTCAAGGTTGATAGAGAAAAGCCTCTCATTCTAGTTCTCTATGTGGACGATCTCTTCCTAACAGGTGCTGACTCTCTCATTCATCAATGTAAGAGGGAGGTCGCTCTGAGTTCGAGATGAAGGAACTAGGACTGATGCATTACTTCCTAGGCCTAGAGGTCTGGCAGAGACCTGCCGAGATTTTCCTCTCTCAAGGAAAATACATTGTGAAGCTGCTGAAAAAATTTTGAATGGTGGACTGGAAGTCCGTGTCAACACCGATGGAGCTCAACTTTAAGAAGTTGACTGGAAGCGACGTTGGGCCTGTGCTAGCAAATCCTATCAAGTATTGTCAACTCCTAGGGGCCCTGATGTTCTTACTGAACACCCATCCGGACGTATGTTTTGCAATGAACACTTTGAGTCAACACATGGTTGATCCTCATCACATTCACTAGGTTGGTGCCAAGAATTCATTGAGATATCTTCGGGCATGATAAACCATGGGCTAAGATACACCGTTGGGAGTTTGAGACTCCATGGATATACTTATGCCGATTGGGCCGGGCGGGTGGTGGATCGGCAGAAGAGCACATCTGGGTGTTGCTTCACACTTGGGTCTGCTGCGATATATTGGATGAGCAGGAAGCAAAAGTCAGTGGCTTTGAGCACAGCTGAGGCCGAATACATTGCAGCGAGTATGGCCTGTTGTGAAGTAGTTTGGTTACGAAAGCTCTTCAGTGAGCTGTTCGGGCATGTGCTAGATACCACCGTTATCCTTGTGATAACCAGAGTGAGATTCGGTTGTCAGAGAATCCCGTGTTCCACGATCGATCCAAGCATATTGATAACAGGTACCACTTTATGCGGGATATGGTACAGCAAGGCACCGTAAGGCTCGATCACATAGGAACTGATGAGAAGGTCGCAGATATTCTCACAAAGCCCTTGGGGAATGTCAAGTTCCTAACCTTCCGTGAGAATCTTGGTATCGTGGAACAATCACGAGGGTCCCGTGACAATGAGCTTCCGGGGAGCTCCAGGGGGCTTAGACAGCTTTCAGCCTATAAGCAACCAGGCTAGGCTTGCCGAACCTTGTTGGTGTGCTTCCACCCCACCGTGATGATATTGAGTTGGTTTACCTCTCTTTGATCTGTGCCCTGTATGCATCCTACCCATGGAGTCCTAGGCTTATGGGAAGTACCTCTTATTTGGCCAATGAGGTGGGAAATGTGGATAGAGATCGATAGCAAGACTGATGGATGCATCAGAGATTTCCATACTCTCTATGTCTAGGATGGCACGTGTCCAACCACTTGATCTGGGATCAATTCTAGTGAGGTTTCGAACCTCCAACTAACTTCGGGTTAGTTAAACTAACTTTGGGTTAGTATGTGACTCCTTTGAGTCCTATAGAATTTTCGGACCTCTGAGCTGATTTTGTCAGCCAAGAATGATGTCTTTGTGACTCACCGTTTGTTCTAAAATAAAGAAGCCATCAAAGAAAGTTACGGAGGGATGACGCATGATGTTTGGATGGCACAGGTGGATGGAGTTCTCCAAGGTTGAGAGGAGTGTTAATTTTAGGCAACTAGGTCCAAACTCCTTGTTGTGATGCTCAGATGACGATGCCAATATTTTTATCGGGATTCCTTCTTCGAGAGGCAAGATCGATCTAAAGATCATCTTGATCCGATGAGCAGAACATTTATTTTGAATTAATTCCACTTATGTGCAAGGTCGGCCAAAATTGTAATGTAGGCTTGGAGCCCCAACAGATGTGTAACACACCCTCACTGATTGATATATATAGGTCAACGTTGGAGGTCATTTTCACCATCACTCATCACACATTCTCTCTCTGCATTTGATTGGTTCGATCATCATCTTGGAGGCTTCTCTTCCACTCACAGACGTGGGAAAAAGCAGCAACTAGGGTTTCGAATCGTTCTAGGGTTTCGCACGTGAATTGACTGCGTTGACTTTGGTCAACGCTTGGTCAACCGACCCGAAACTCTCCCCTAAAAACTTCGATCTCCTCAATCCACATTTTTTAGCACAAAAACTGAGGTTGGACGTTGACTTTGCCTGGGCTGCGTTGACTTTCTACTGCTGCTGTTTTATGTTGACCGTTGACTGGACAGCGTTGACTTTTATTGACTTTGGGTTGACTGTTGTAGAAGCTGTCCGAGAGGGTTGTGTGACACATTCTGGTTGGCTGACCATGAAGAGACTTTGCTGGTTGAAGCATCCTGTTGACCACCGTAACGCACCTCAACACATATATTTTGTTGATCAAGTTAAGTGTATTTTTGGCTTGTCTTTCGTTGATCCATTGGTATGTTCTATCAGCATTTTACTTTCATGTTTATGTGATTGCTATTTGATATCGGGTATAAAGTAAAAGTTGCATCAAGCATAGAACATCTACGAAAATTTACAAGATGATAGTGCTCGGCAAGACGATTCTAACGCAACGAGAATCATCCGATTCCGAGTTAGAGAGAAATGAATTTTTGAAGTTGACAATTAATTATTGGTTTTCAATTCATGTAGTGTTGATGTAAATTAGTCCAATAGATGCGTCTCTTCAAGAATTCGTTGAAGCCCCTCTTTAGGCTATAAAAGGAGGGTGATGATATGTGTTTAGAGCCTCCATTTGTGAGCAACATATCCTCCAAGAGAGCTTTGAAATTCGGATGCCTAGCCGTAGCTAGAGAGGATGGAGAAATCTGCTCAAGACAGCGTGGAGAGGTCTGTGTTGGAGGCAGAGGAGCTACAAGTGACAATGGATTTGTTTAAGGGTTAAAACAGGGTCGTTTCAAGGGCCGAGAGGGCAGGCAGATAGGCCGAGGAGGAGAGGCACATTATAGTGTTGTTTGGGAGTTGTTTGGGTGTGTTTTGGAGGGGGGCGCAACTATAGCTAGCTACTTTGCTAGGCCGCGGGCCATATAAAGCAATTGAAGTTGTTTCAAGGGCAACGTCAAGGTAGACAAAGCCTATTTGAGGCAGCGTGGCATGGGAGGGCTTTCTCCAAGGTTGACTACAGCCATAGAGGGCTCAATTTGCTGACTTGCGTGGAGGGTTGAGGGTTGCATTTTGTGTCCTAACCAGAATTGCAGGAGCAGCAATCCAAACAGTGGAGGACATCAATGTTTTGTGGAGGAGTGTTGGCCAGAATTGGATTGTGATTGTAGCAGCCTGTTGGTGCGAAGAGTCTTCCTAGGAGTAGAATCAACAATGTAGTATTGGGTACCATTGATCTGGTGGAGGGCAGTGTGTTGGCTACCCAAAGTAGCCCTAGACAAGCTATCTTGAAGCCACAAAGAGCAGTTGAAGGTTGGGTGAATATTGGTGTCAAAGTGCAGCACTTTGATGGACGAAAGTTGTTGCCAGCCTTGTAGTTGGAGCTCGGGAATTAGGCCTACCCAGAGAGCAGATTGGATCATCCTGTGTACACTCTACAAATGGACTTGTAGCAGTATTAGGTGGCAGTCCTCCTGGAGTCTCGATGTGTAAGTGCCTTGATGGACTAAGGCACTACTAGTGAGAAGTACGAGTGCGAAGGACCGGCAAAACAAGATATGACATAGTAGCTGTAGCCAAGTTTGTCATTATATCTTGTATACCATAGACTGTTGTATTATTCATATTTGGTTTAATATAGCGAAGATTGGTGATTGTACATTATTGTACAATTTATTTAAAAACTGTGTATATTTGTGCATGTGTGATTTACTGCTTTATATTTCCGCTATGCAAAGTAGTTTATGGTTGAGATTCTTTGTTTGGTAGCATCGGTATTTAAGACTAATCTAGACCCAAGGTCGTGGAAATTCAACACGAACTTGATATCTCGATCATATCACTTCAATGGCAGCAAGTCCAAGTTTTTGTCACGGACTTTTCATTGAATACATCAGCACTTCTCACTAGTCACTATAATTACATTGGGACAGAGATATCTTCACTGTTGGAATACTAAGCTCTTATTATTGTTATTATACCCTTAACCTTAGACCAAACCATTTACGTTGACGCTTCTTACAGTGTTACTCTCTAGCACTGAAACCAATTCACTGTAGTCTGCAATAATCTCAAAGATCCGACCTTCTGTGGTACCACCGAGATCATCCGAGCTCCTGTAGTGAATTCCATTAGTTTCATTTGCCCAAAACTGCCTTTGACCAATACCATAGCTCTGATACCATGTTGGGAAATCTGAGTGGCAGTTAAAAGATTTCCCTTATTATGACATTAACTTGTGATGTTTTCATTATTAGTATTAGATCTTTTAATTATTTTTTCTTATCATCAAGATTAATGCCAAGCAACGAATAGATGAGAACAGAAGATGTAGGCACATTGCCAGGGAAAACCCCCCCTCGAGGGGAAAACCGAGTCACAAATTCTTCCTTTAGTAGATTCAAGATGAGATGACCAAGACCCTTACAACTCAGACTCGAAACTGCCTCCATCCATCAAGTCAACCTTGTCGTGCTCCTGTAGCAGTCAGTCTTTTTCATACTTGTCCTTGAAGAGACCACCTCTACAACCAATCCGAGCTCTTAACCTTTTACTGTAAAGAAACCAAACATGTCTCTGAAAAAACCCTATACGAACTCTATGTTATCACCGAAATTCTCCACAAAGATACCCGAAACTTTCTCTCTGAAATCCGAGCTTCTATTCGATGATAAACACAAGCTTCTAGGCTTGTATTTATAGTTGATTCCACATTGAAATGAGCCGACATGACCAGGTGAGGAGATGTGTCATTGTAGCGAGCCGACATGTGTTTTTCTGAGTTTAGCCAATTTGATAAGGATTCTTTTAACAGCAAGGAGACTAGATGGATGGAGGAGTCTTCACATTTTGACTTTGACACTAACCTAGAGCCTACAATGGAGGCTTGACCTATAAATTTGACCCAAGCATGAAACCCATGCTTTAACAAGTCAAATAAAATAATAATAAAATTAGTTTCAAATATATTACATTTTGACTTCAAGTACGATAATGAAGACCGAACCTAGTTACATTTTCCAACACAACCAGAGAAAATCCACCATAGAGCTGCCTTAATGGCGGGAGTCCAACAAATTTGTAGATGACATCACAATCATGCAAATACTGGATATAAGTTCCGTTTTTTGAGGTAACCTCGTAAATGGAATTCTCTACTCATTTCACTATGCAACAATGGCAGGCTTTGAGGCTACATATTATTGGTTTATCGTTTTCTAGGATCTACATGTCGTCCTAGCTCTCTTCGACGACCACTACCTTATAGGTAGGGTCACTGTTAGATGGTTGGATATTCAATTGTTCTGGGACAGCCATTGTTGCGAACACCACCCAAGGTGGCAGCCTACACTGTTGAAACCTAAGTAAATAAACCCTGGGCTCAAATATCAGCTTATGCTCTCCTTTCCACACTCTTGACCTTTTCTTGGTCCATTGGTTTGATCCAAGGATAGCACTTTTTTGGCTCGTGCAAACAAAAAAGAGAAAATTTTGTAATCAGAACCCTTTACTTTGTCCATCTGTGCATTTTGTATAATAAAGTTACTGGTTAGGAGAGAGTTTGATTCAATCTTTTGAGAGAACATTGATTTAAATAAATCTTGTTATGAGAAAAAATCTCCTTTTGCAACAACTTGCAATCAATTTTTCATATAGAATTTGTTTAAAGCAATGAAAAATAGACGTGTAGAAAGCGGATGGTCTACAGTTCACAACCCTGAAAATGAGAGGAAGAAAACCAAAGAATTTGTGCCTCAGCCCTCCACTAATTCTAACATGCTAACAGAAAAATTAAAGGAAGACAAAAGATATGACACTACACACAAGGTTCAAGGAGGAGGAAGAGTGGCATGAAAGATTTGTATTAACATATGATGGAATCAATCCATATTGGATAATTGTACACAATGTAAATGTATCCTACATTGTATCATTTTCTTTTATGTAAGCTGGGTAAGACTATATCTTCATCATCATGTCCAAATACATCACCCTGATCGGGGCAAGGAATTGAACCAGTGGCTTCACATCAAAGAATGTCTTAACGGCACACCCGATCACCATCTATCCAAAACCCCATGGACTATCCTACATTGTATCATTACATAAATATCAAATTTTAAGTTTAACCAAAGTTACATGATAATGAATTTTTAAACCTTAAATACAATTTTAGTTTTCTCCAAGACAAGAATAAGTAGCACAAACCATTAGTTTGTTTAGCCTTCAAAGGATATTGACTATGGTAGGCAAGTATCACCTTTGATAAAAGAAAAAAATAAATAACTATATTTTTTTTCCTTTTAAATTAATTCAGAAAATGTAGGGATAAGATAAGACAAATGATGTTCTCTCTACTTTGACAAGGAAAATATGTTCACGTGGTTTAAGTACAAAATAAGTGAAGGATAATATAAAATTGTAGGGGGGTTGTGCAGACACGGCTTCTTAAACTGAACAGTAAAAACACTAACGGAAGAGGAATACCTCCAAGCGTTCTATGATAGCTGCTGCATTTCGAAATTGTTTGAGAAGTCGAATTTGAAGAGCATCCCACTTGTCCATTTCTTCTCGCGCCTTCCTGTATTTTTGCTCATACTTCTTCACAAGTCTCTCCATAACCTCTGCAATGCAATTATATATAAGTACTCAGTGATCAAATTTGAAGCTCAAGCCTACCTCTTGATGTGAAAATCTACCATAATAAAAAGCACAAAGTAATTTTATCCCTCAGTGAACACAATGAAATAGGTCGAATTCACAATTAAAACCCTATGAGAAAATAAAATTAGAATGAAAAAAACAGAGGAAGGACTGTAAAGATGCATTTTTAAAGATGTTCATCTAACTAAAGAACTCTTTCACCTTGAGAAAGGCCACTTTGATCACCTTCTGGTAAGGTTGACACGCTTTGCTATAATTCAATTTTTCCCTGGTTGTAATCACTAGCCATTTTGAGTTATTTTAATAAGTCCCTTTGACCTACTTTAAGGACATTAATTAATTAAGACTTCATTTGTTTCCAAACTTGAATGAATTCAATCCCCATTTACCTCTCTCCAAACTTGAATGAATTCAATCCCCATTTACCTCTCTAACTTCTTCATATTGTCAGAGTGTATATATCGGCATCTTAGGGTCTGCATTTACCTACTAGTTTCAACGATTCATAATTTAATGTACTGCAATGTTAATTGCTGGTTGTTAACATTATAAGCAATTTTTTTCCCAAATAAAACTTTGCCGGAAATTCACCAAATACTTCCCATCATCCATGGATGACAAGTTCGGTTAATCGTCGACCTTTCCAACAGCGTCTAACCTCAAGGAGCAAGAGAATTGAACCCCTATTGGATAGAGTATTCACATCTGGCATCAATACCCGTTTAGCAAACCCTTGGGGTTTATGGACAAACTTATTTAAGGCAAATGATGTTGATATTTATCACCAATATGTCATAGGCTAACCATAATCTGTATGTTCCAGCATGTAAACTAAGCTTGATAAGCTATAATTGCAATCGTGAACTTTCGCTACCACCTCTGTTGATACATTCTGTCAAACAGTCCGCATATGGTAAATATGTTTCTCATAAAATAAATACACGTGATATTGGTACTCATATTTGGTGAGAAACGATGGATTGGGTTAGCATAAGCATAAGATCAACAAGACCTTACTTACAAGGAAAACTGTCTTCGGTTTTGAATACTCAGATGCTGTCACTGTCTCTCTCTTGATACTTGATACTTGGTAATTGCTCGCGATGCAGATATTTGCATCTCTCCCGCCGTAGGACAAATTTGTAAATATACAATTTATAGCTATGTGAATACATGGAAATAACCCTGAGCAAAACCTTAATGGATTTGTGGATTGTTTTTAAGACTACATGTCAATTGAAAGCAGTATTAAAATTCTATATAAACGTTCAAAACCTTCGAAAAAAGAAAGGGAGTTCCACACATTTCAACCTATGATTGGTGTTGAGTTTGAATGTTGGGCAAGTGTTTGGATAAGGGGTAAAAGCGTTCTTAGTTATTTTTAAAGTGGTGAACAAGGTGGTTATTCCCAATCAAGAAGTTTTTAAGTATTAATATTGGTTGGTAAATTAATTTTTGGATTTTGATGTTAGATTATTTTTATTAGTTGTTTTGTTGAAAGAGATGCTATCTATTTTAGGATGGAAGAGTTGTTCTAATGTCTTATTAGATTATGTAAACATTTTGGCTTGATTGAATTACATAAAAATAAAAATTGGATTTTAATGTTAGATTTTTTTAATTAAGTGTTTTCTTGAAAGAGATACTCTCCACTTTAGGATGAAAAAGATGTTCTAATGTCTTATTAAATTATGTAAACATTTTGGCTTGATTGAATTACATAAAATTTAATATATATATATATATATATATATATATATATATATATATATATATATATATATATATATATATATATATATATAATTAAATTAGAATTAAAAAATTATAACAAACTAATGCATATAAATATTGTTTTATATAGTTCTAGTAAAATTGAAGTCATAGAGTCAATTTGCCATGGAGTTTTTGGGCGTCATGGTTTTGTGCCCCTCTCTCTCTCTCTCTCTAACCTAGATCCATCTTAACTCTGAATGTATCAAGCAATGAGATCCCTCTCGACACTTGATAGATCTAGAGTTAAGATGGATCTAGGTTTGTAGTATGAGATGAATTATAAAATGTTATTTATTTCAATAATATCATAATTGTATCAGTTATTTAGAGAATTTTATTACATTATTCAATTGCTTGGAAATCGAGATAAATTTTAACAAGTTAAAGTAATAGAATGTATGAATGATAACCAGAAATGTGTGGACAGGATGGTATGTAGCAAGATTTAAACATATCCCACATGTTTGGGGGAGTTTAAGTGCAGTGTTTGTAGATGATAATAAAATGACAAGGCATAGAATTAAGAGAAGGATCAAAGGATTATGTGTGGGTTCAATTCTTATGAAACATAGCTGCAAGTATGATCTGGGCAAGATGGTGGTTTTATGTGTCATGATGGAAGGGGCGTGGATTGCTTTATTTAAATCCAACTCCCTAATGAGTAAGAAAGGTTTGTGGTAGGGGAAGAAGGTTCATGCAACTCCAAGTCCAGGAATGCTAAACTCAAGTCCAAAGGTGGCTTATCTATGTGGATTATAACCCTCCTAGTTAGTATTTTTTCTCTCTATTCAAGCACTCTATTTATGAGGATTTTTGTCTTACTAACTCAAAAATAGGTCAATTTATAAGGGAATTTGGAAATCTGAAAACAGTTGGGAGGAATAATTGTATGGACAATCCAATGTCACCCCTCTCCATAACCAAAGCATTAAGCATGTTTTCTAGTATGTTGCTTAATCAAATCTCTCGTGTCTTATCTCTAGTGGCTAATATCCTTGAGCATCTTTGTTTCATAAGAATAGAATCTTATGTGGTTATCAATAGCACATTTCTCCAGGTTGACCCATTCTTGTTTAGTCATTATTAGATTTGGTTCCACCAAGCTTCCCTATAGTACTTTTCTATAACTCAAAATTTGATTGACTTCCCAATTATTTGAGGCGCCTTCAAAACTCAATCAAAACCATTTTCATTGGATTTCACCCTTAACAGGTTATTACACGGGCTCACCTCTCTTTCTTTGTCGTCAAATATATAACTCCTGGTTCTTACACCTCCCACTGGCCCTCTTTAGCTTTTATCAAAATTTAGCCACCCCCAATGAGGACTACAAGTAGATAACTTTGTTCCTCACCTCCCATCTTCCTCAAGAAGGAGCCAAGAGTTACGGGAAGCGTCCATATAAGTGTTCGACATGTGGAAATATTCATTTGAGACAAGATTGCCCGCAACGCAAACACGTCAGCCCCAAACTATACAACGCATAGGAGTTGCAGACCATTGGAAATGTGGCACGTGGTATGCCTAGGATCTACGCAACACTGGAAAATCAATAGGAAAACCATCATGCTTCCATAATTGAGATGGACAGTAAGGTTTGTGGTCAAGCTATTTCTATTTTGATTGACCTTGGTTCTAATTATAGTTATTTAAGCCCAATGCTTGTAGAACGATGCCAATTGAACCATGCACCACATGAGGAATCCTGGTTAGTTAAATTAGCCACGTTAATAAAAGAGAGGGTTGAGTATTGGGTGAATACTTTCCCAATTGAATTAAATGGGATGCAAATTATGGCAAATCTCATTGTTCTACCATTGGGTGCATACAACATATTGATCGGCATGGATTGGTTATATGCACATAGGGCCAAAGTTGATTGTTTTTAAAAATAAATTAAGTGCTTGGATGAGCATGGAGAAAGAAGGATTTTGCAAGGGAAGCGAAATCCTACCTTAGTAAGGTTAATCATGGGGGAAAGGGGTGTTATTTTTTTTTGTGCAAATTTCCAGCGATGACAAAGCCAATGCTAGTGTTGAGGAAGGGGAGACCGAACTGCTAAAATGATATCCTGTATTGTTGCACTATGTAGATGTATTTATAGTGGAAGTTCGAGGATTTCATCCTCACAAAGAGGTAGACTTGTCCATCGAATTGATGCTTGGAGTAGCACCAACGTCCAAGGCACCATATGGGATGAGTACGCCTAAGCTGTTTGAGTTAAAAATATAGCTAAAGGAGATGTGTGATAATGGATTCATAAGGTGGTCTGAATGGAGGAGTATTAGTGAATGCTATGCTAGGTACCTCTTTCAGATTTTAAACATGCTTACAGACTATGTGCATAGATTTGAGCTGAACAACATATTATTTCAATGACTTCTTTTAAGTGTCTTTCAACAGTGTAATTCCATGAACAATTGTAAAGCATGAAAACATCAAACACTTGAAAAGAAATATGCATCAAACCACAAGACAAAATCCAATGATGAAGGAGTTCACCCCTCCTGGGCTACATCTCTTGGCCTGTCAACATGACTAGACCTCTCTTGTATTTGGTGTCAAAAGTACATATCATTTTGTTACCAATAACATGTGGCTATTACCCCTTCAAGGTAATGTTCTCCTGCAAATAACTCTCACAATATTAGCAACACAACATATCTCCTACAAAGATGACATTATTTCACTGGTGAGAGCTAGAAACCCCTCACTGACACTCGTCAATTCCACATTGAAGAATACAATAAATAACTTCATGAATAAAGAAGTCGAGCCAAAGTTTAACCATGTTGGTCACAGCTACTGCAAAAAGTTTTCTGGAATTGGGAAAACCCCTACAAGGTCTCCTCCATGCTTAGCAGCTTCCAAAACTGCTTCAAACATCTGATTGATCCATACACCTGATCCGGATTTATGTAGGAACGCAATAAAATACAGAAATATAAATAAACGCAGAGATGCAGTGGAAATATTACTTCATTTTATTAATATCAAAGAATGACTGAAATATGCTTACAAACAGAATGGAAATAAAAATAGCTAGGGTGTTGGTAGCGTATCTCTGAGAAGAGATGTGGCAACTACAGACCTCTGAACTGTGTTACAATGAGGCTCGAGGGCCTATTTATTATTAAGAAATAATGGAAAAACTGAAACGTCCAAAAACCTAACCCTAGGAGATGAAGCGCTAAAACTGTGGGCCCCGTTTGGGTAAATTGGTGTTTCAACTTCCCGAGGACGTAACTTTGGCATACGATCTCCATTTGACGCACTCAATAGCTCGTTAGAAAGATCTATCTGAGGAGTACAAATTTTGGTGCAAGAACTTTTGTTTGGTGCTTTTCTGCTCTCATTTTTCCCAAAAAAACGTCGTTTGGGGCCTCAAAACGGCTCTGAAAGTTCAGGACCTGAAAAAACTGCTAAAAATAGTAAGTTGTACTACAACTTAAAAAATGAACGAACTGATGGCTGGGGTTCAAATGGAATAGGTGGGTGGCCACCAATATTCACCTGGATCATTAAGGCCCCAAAACGGCTCCAGGATTGCAAGACCTGAAAACCTGCTAAAAATAGTAAGTTGTGCTGAATGTGAAAAGCTGCAAGAATTGATGGTGCCGGTCCAAATGGAATAGGTGGGTGGCCACCGATATCCACCTGGATCAACACCTTACTTTCCAAACTAGCAATATGACCCTGAATATGTGCTCAAATTAGTAAACATAGGTTAAAATGGATTCACAACATCCAAAAACCCCTAAGTAGCCTCTTCTAGCTCTCCAATTGGTCTTCAGGTGAAGCAGAAATGGCCTCCTCTCCTGGTGGCCCTAAGCATCTTTAATCTTCAAACTGGAAAAATCACTTCCAAAATTGCTTCTCTGCCTCTGAAAACTGCACCAATGAGTCATGAATGCTTCAAAATGGCTATCTAGCCTCTTCATGTGCTCAATTTGGTCGAAATTTGCCCAAGTTATGACTTCTTCCAGTTTCTCCTAGGAAAACTCCGCTAAATTAAAGAGAGCTCCAGTTAACTCTGACAAATTTGAAGTTCTGCCAAAAATAACGGACTCCGCCAAACTGACCGCCAAGATAAGCTCATATTAATTCAATGATAAGCATGATTAAGTGGTAGTTAAGTGGTGGTTTAGCGCGCTAATGTCGCGGTTAAGTTGGAACGCTTTGCCTAATTATATGGTGAAGTCACGTGGTGAGGGGGGTGGCCCCCTCCTCCTCCCGTCGGGTTTAATATAAAACTTTAAATATATGTGCCGCCTCATATATATTAAGTTGTAATGTGTGGCCTGTTGGTATTGTTGTGCGCTTGTGTGGGGGAGGTCACGAGGTCGACCCTGACCTCCGCCCTTCTGCCATATGTAAATTTTGTTCAGACATATAATATGACATTTTCCCATGACATAGTTTAATTCGGCCTTTGGGAGGGGACACGTGGCAACCCCTGGCTACACCACGTGTCCTCTTCCCATTGGTGCATTCAAAGACCAACGAAAACGCGACAACAAACCAACTTAAAAACCAACCATAGAATGACACTTGTCACCACCTCATAGGACCAACTGGAGTAATATTCGAGGCATATTATCCCCCCTCTTTCTTTTTCTTTATTTTTTTATTTTGAATCATCATTTTGTCAATTCTGCACAAATTTTAGTTTTGTAAAAATGAACAACAGGCTCTAACTTTCACATACAGAGTTAGTTTTTGATGAAACAAAGTGCACCGGAATCCAGGCGACGAGACCTATCCGGTAGTTCAGATTTCAAGCGATTCCGGGAATTTTTTTTTTTTGAACTTAAGTTTGAGCTCCTGATCAGATCTCCCCACTAAAAGACTTTTGGTCTCCAAAAGTTCATTTTCATCTATTTAGCAATTAAAGGTGCAGTTCCTTCATTCTTCTAAACTCAACCTAATCGAAGTTTGAAGTGGCCTGATGGATATTTTTCTTACTGAACTTGAACTGTAAATTGACCAAAGGTTTCAAGTTGGTTGTTCTTCTTGACTTGTCCATGTCGCTATGACCATGCATAACAACATCCTTCCCAAGAAGAATTCAATGGTGTTTATCTGCAAAAATCCTTACCAAGGATAAAATCCAAAAGGCTTTGACATAAACCAAGACAAGCTGCACATGGCAAATACTTGTAGAATTTGAGTGTTGAACACATTTGTACATACAAAATATGTTTTCACTACTCATACAACAGTTTTCAAAATGATTTCCGACGTAATCAAAGAGAAATGCATTTTACAACATGGAGAACTTGACACCCAAATTTTCCATTTCCATTGACTAACAACCAAACTAAACTAGCATGAACATGCTAAAGAAAACAATGTTTCTTTTAAGTTATTTATTCATGAATTATCAATTTTACAAATTACCCATTATGAGGATATGCAAGTAGTGCAAACAAAGACTTACAATCTTCAACTAGACAAATAGTCCGAACAATTCTTACCCAACATGGTAATTGAACCCTCTATTTGAAATTTTCATTCTTTTGAAGTTGCTTCATGAATGGTCGCATCTTGCGCCACTTTAGCTTTTGTCGCTTCCTTTTCCGGTGCTTGCATGACTTGCTTACCTTTACCAGGATGAAGTTGTGGAAACAATTTCCAACACTTCTCGATCTAATGCCCATTGATATTGCAGTGAGTGCAAAATTTCCTTTGAGTTCTTCTTAGCTCACATGCCTTTTTCTTTTATTGAGTTTTCCTCTTCTCGTTTTTAATCTCAAGAGACATAAGCATCTTCTTGATGATGGATTTTCTTTTGTCGCACTCATCTACACAATGGTTAGAAGAAATGAAAAATTGCTAAAATTAGCAAGTTGTTTTCCTTTAGGAGAAGCATATAATTGAACAGAACGAGTACACCTTTCCTTGGCGTCCTTTGGCTTATGCTTCCTAGATGATGAACTTGCATGACAAGAAGAACTTGAATCAACTTCTTCTTCAACTTTTTCATCTCTCTCTGGAGATACCTTCAAGTCTCTTTTGTATTTGGAGAACCAAGCAGGTACTAGTTCCGGATGAAAAGTCTAACACCTTGCTTTCTCATGTCCTCTTTTGTGATAGAAGGTACATGATACACAAAAGCTATCATCAGAAGTCCATTATTCTGGTGCAACATAACCCAAGCCTTCATACTTAGGTCTCTCTTTTACCTCTATTGGGTTCTTGATGCCTTGTTGATTCACACCAAGACCTAAGCCTTCCTTGTAACCCATCATTTCCAAGAGCTTAGACCCAATGCCTCTGTTGTGTCTTTCAAAGGCTGCAAAAGAATTTACATTAGCATATGCATGTAAATAAGGAGCATATGCATGCTCACCATTTGTCTCATCTCTTGATTGAGGTACAAATATGATTTCATACTCCTTTCTGATTCTAAAGGTGTCCTCTTGGACCCTTTTGTTCTCTTCTTTCAACTCCTTAACATGAGGTGTTGATTGAACCTCATCCTCAACATCATGTGGAAAAAAGGCACAAACATGTCCATCATCCATCTTGGAAGGACTTTCTACATTAACATTTTGCATCAAAGTTGTAGAAAAATGTGAATTTTGTGGAGAAGATGGTGGTTTATCACCATTCTTTTTACCTTGTTCCTTTATTGGAAAACCTTCTCCTCTTGAAGATATAAAGCCTTCACCTTGCAGTTGTGAGTTCCTCTCTTCATATAGGACTCTCACCATCTCTGACATGTCCCAAAAATCATTTTTGCATCTTTCATCTTTTTTCAGGTTTGTATGCTCTCCTCCTTGAGACATGCTTACTGAAGCCTCATAAATCTCTGGAAATAAAACTTGAGGTGGAGCTTGTGGAAACTCTAGCCTCCTTCTCCTTGTTCCAACTTGGGAATTTGCACCAACAATTTTTCCTTCTCCTCTCTAGAGCTTTAACATTGTAAGCATTTTCACCCTGCAAATAGTCAAACCCTCTTTGCACAAGCATCACAAGCTAACAATAAACATGTAGCTCTGATACCAAATTTATCTGAATGGAGAAGTATTAGTGAATGTTATGCTAAGTACGTCTTTCAGATTTTAAACATACTTTCTAACTATGTGCATAGATTTGAGCTGAGCAATAGATTACTTCAATGGATTCTTTTAAGTGCCTCTCAATAGTGTAATTCCATGAACAATTGTAAAGCATGAAAACATCAAACACTTGAAAAGAAATATGCATCAAACCACAAGACAAAAGCCAATGATGAAGGAGTTCACCCCTCTTGGGCTACATCTCCTGCCTGTCAACATGACTAGACCTCTCTTATATTTGGTGTCAAAAGTACATATCAGTTTGCTGCCAACAACATGTGGCTATTACCCCTTCAAGGTGATGTTCTCCTGTAAAGAACTCTTACAATATGAAAAACATAACATTCCTCCTACAGAGATGACATTCTTTCATTGGTGACTGCTAGAAACCCCTCACAAACACCCACCAATTCCACATTGAAGAATACAATAAACAACATCATGAATAAAGAATTCAAACTAGAGTTGGACCATGCTAGTCACAACTGCTACAAAAAGTTTTTTGGAATTGGGAAAACCCCTACAAAGTCTCCTCCATGCTCAACAACTTCCAAAACTGCTTCAAACATCTGATTGATCCATACACCTTACTTGTCAAACCTGTAATATGACCCTAAATATGTGCTCAAATTAGTAAACAGAGGTTACTAATGGATTCATAGCCTCTTTTGGCTCTTTAATTGGTCTTCAGGTGAAGTAGATATGGCATCCTCTCCTAGTGGCCTTGGGCATCTTTAATATTCAAACTGGAAAAATCACTTCCAGAAGTGCTCCTCTGCCTCTGAAAACTACACCAATGAGTCACAAATGCTTCAAAATGGCTATCTCTCCGCCTTTTGTGCTCAATTTGGTCGAAAATTGCCCAATTTATGACTTCTTCCAGTTTCTCCTAGGAAAAATCCGCTAAATTTGGAGAGAACTCCAGTTAACTCCGACAAATTTGAAGTTCCGCCGAAAACAACGGACTTCGCCAAACTGACCGCCAAGATAAGCTCGTATCAATTCACTGATAAGCGTGATTAAGTGGTAGTTAAGTGGTGGTTTAGCGTGCTAATGGGGTGGTTAAGTTGGAGCACTCTGCTTGGTTATATGGTGAAGTCACGTGGTGAGGGGGCCGGTCCCCTCCTCCGCCGTACGGTTTAATATAAAACTTTAAATATATGTGCTGCCCCATATATATTAAGTTGTAACGCGTGGCTTGTTGGTATTATTATGTGATTGTGTGGGGGAGTTCACGGGGTCGACACCGAACTCTGCCCTTCTATCATATGTGAATTTCATTCAAACATATAATATGACATTTTCCCATGACATAGTATAATTCGGCTTTTGGGAGGGGGCACATGGCAGCCCTTGGCTGCACCACGTGTCCTCTCCCCATTGGTGCATTCAAATACCAATGGAAACGCGAAAATAAACCAACCGTGGAATTAAACTTGTCACCACCTCATAGGACCAACTAGAGGAATATTCGAGAAATATTCTTTTTTTTTTGCTGACTAGTCCGCCCAGTCATCATTCTGTTAATTCTGCACAAATTTTAGTTGTTTGTGAAAACGAATAACAGGCTCTAAATTTCACATACGGAATCAGTTTTTGATGAAACAAAGTGCACCAGAATCAGAGCGACGAGACCTATCCGGTCGTTCAGATTTCAGGCGATTCCAAGAACTTTGATTTTTGAGCTTAAATTTGAGCTCTTGATCATAAGGCCAAGTGTGTTTCCATGGGGAGCACCAACCCTGTTTGTAAAGAACAAGGATGATACACTTAGGTTGTGCATTGATTATCTACAATTGAATAAAGTCACCATCAAGAACAGATATCCGTTGCCATGGATTGTTGATATATTTGAGCGGCTAAGAGGAGCAACAATATTCTCCAAGATTAATTTGAGGTCAAGTTATCATCAGGTGTGTATAAAGGATGAGGACATCCATAAAAAACCTTAAAAACGAGGTATGGGCATCATGAATTCGTGGTAGTTCCCTTTAGACTTACCAATGCACCTACAACCTTTATGTGCCTTATGAACAATGTATTGCTCTTTTATCTCGATATGTTTGCCATAGTCTTCGTGGATGATATTTTGGTCTATTCAAAGACAAAGGAGGAGGATGAAGAGCATTTGGAAATAATATTTCAATTTCTAAGAGAGCATAAGATTTATGCAAATCTCAGTAAATGCAATTTCTTTCAATCACAAATTCATTACTTAGGACCCATTGTCTCAAGGGAAGGAGTAGTAATTGGCCCAGAGAAACTTAAGGCTATCATGGAATGACCAACACCTAAAAATATGGCTAAATTTAGGTCCTTCATGGGACTGGAAGGCTACTATGGGAGATTTATTAAGAATTTCTCTGAGCTTGGGTGTCCAATTACTACTCTGCAAAAGAAAGGGAAGAGATTCAAATGGACAACTGATTAAGTGACAAGCTTTGAATGATTGAAGCAGTTGTTGACCAATGCACCAATATTAAGGATAACAAACCCTAAAAAGGATTTCATTGTGTGCATTGATGCCTGCCAGGAGGGACACAATGGAGTATTGATGCAGGAAGGTCAAGTGGTGTGCTATGATCCCAAAAGCTAAATGAATAAGAAAAGAAATATGTAACTCATGATTTGGAATTAGTTTCCATCATCCATGTGTTGAAGATGTGGAGACACAAACTTATTGGTAGAAAATATACCTTAATGATTGATCATGGAGGGTTGAAGTATTTATTTAAACAACCCAAGCTAAATTCAAGGCAAGCCCAATGACTGGCCACGCTCATCAAATTTGATTTTGAAACTAGATATATAAAAGGAAAGGAGAACATAGTAGCAAATACACTCAGTAGGATGGCACAATTAAATCATTTAGAAACCATGACTTATTATGGGACTGATATTGAAGAAAAGATAAAAAAATGTTGGGAAACATGATGAGAAATATCAATAAATAAAGGGAACGCTACAACAAGATGGTGAGGGTGGAAAATATGAGGAATATCAACTCACATATGGTGGTCTAATTAGATTCAAGAACATGATCTATGTGTCAAACAATGACGAATTGAAGAGGCTCACAATGAAAGAGTTCCAAGTTGGGGTAACGTGTTTACTTGAGAGTTAGACCCAAGAAAATTTCTTTGAATATTGGGTCATGTGCCAAGTTGGTATCATGGTTTTGTGGGCCTTTTGAGATACTTGAAAGAATTGGTTCGGTGGCCTATAGATTAGCCTTACCTCCATTGATAAAGGTGCATGATGTTTTCCATGTTTCATTGCTTAAAATATATGTACAAGACACTAATCATATTATTGATTGGACTATGTTATAGGTGGAACCAGAGGGAGAGTTATAGCCAGAACCTCTATGCATCCTAGATCGAAGACCGTTCACGCTTTGAAACGAATAATATAGCAGTTCAAAGTGTAGTGGAGGCACTTTGGGCTCGAGGAATCCACATGGGAATTGGATAACTAGATGAGGGAAACATATCCTTTCTTATTTTTGGAGTAGATACAATGTAAATTTATTGTAAATGTTGTACAAAGATGTGTATATAAAGCTCTCTAAACAACAACGCTTGGTCTAAATCATGTTTTGTTGTATATCGAACTTGAACATCGAGGGCGATGTTCTCCCTAAGGGGGAGGGGACTATGATATCCCCTGGGAAAATATTCTCTCAATGTAAATAATTATAATTATTTATATTGGTTGAGAAAGGGACATGTATTCCATTGCCGAGGTAGGAGATTTCTTGAGGGAATGGATGTTTTAAATGGTAGGCATGGATTGGCTAAAGTGGTCTTAAATGTGTTGATTGTGCAATAAGTTTAACCAACAAGAAAATTAAAGGCACAAGTGTCCTTAGACGGTGATTGGTCGTTGAACAAGAAAAGGAACAAATTAGTCAAGGTAACTTGAATGAGGACACACACTCTCTCTTGGGTGCACATGGAATATGCACACAAAAGAAACTAGAGAGTGAAAAGTTGAAGAAAAGGAAAAATGATTCTATTTGACAGATAATTTCCTTTTGTGGACAAAAGCAAACTCCCTAGATCTAGTGGCTTGATCTAGAAACAAAAATGACAAAAATAATATGTTTTCCTTAGAGAAGTTTAGAATATGGAAGAAATACTTACCTGGAATCCAACAAATCTCTCCTCTTTTGCTTGCTTGTAAGCTCCAACTTTAAATCCAAATGCTAAAAGTGGAACTTGCAAAATAACTAAAACAAGCAAGAGAACCAAAATACACAAATAACATATACTAACATCTCTAAATAATGAATCAAGAAGGAATTGTTCTACATATGCACAAATGAGACATAAGTATAGGAAAACAAAGCACTTTTTATATTAATGAATGTAGGAGAAGATACAACCCTTGCAAATCTTGACCTTGTAGATGTCTCCCCACTGTCTTGTCCTTCCTTTGCCACAAAGCAAGCCTTCAATCACAACTCAAGTGCATGATTGGATAATGGATCCCTAGGAAAAAAGCAAAAACATGAGTTCATAACTAAGAGTATGCAAAATCCAACCCAGACACTATGGGAGGTAGTGAATTTATAGGGAAAAAGAGGTGGTTTTGGATTTACCATTCTAGGACTTAGATCCACATTAGAGGGAGGATAAGTTCTAGGGATAAGAGATAAGACATCAAGAGTAGGATTTCAAAATCTTATCCAATAGTAAATTGTTAAAACTACTCGGGAAGCTTCTAGAAAGAGAAGATTCAAAATTAATTTTTATTTTTATCAAATTCCAGGAGCCATCATGCTTGAAGTGAAGGAAACATGTGCTAGTCAGTGTAGTTTCTCTGTGTACAACTTGCAACAGTGCATTTTACATGAAGGCTAAGTGAGATGGAGCCAAAAATTAGGATTTTGAGTTGTTTAACCAGAATTTTTGGAACTTTTGGAGAGAGGATGCTCTTGGATTTGCAGGGGGTGAATGAAAAGTGTCAATGGATGTTTATTGATCTGGTTTCAAGGCTATTTGATTATATGTGAAAAAATGATCTGTAATAGATCCCCACCCCTAAGTTTTGAACTTTGGATTAGAGCACTAGATGAGGAATCCTTTGATATGAGGCTTGCTGTGTAAAAAGCATTAGAGGGAGAGATAGAGAACAATGGTTTGCCTTTAAGGCTAAAGAACCTTCTGGAAGTCTGTGGATTGATGAACCTATTAGACTGGGAAAAATCACTCAGGTATTGGTGAGGGTTTATGAATCATCGGGATTTACCTTGGGGTTGAAGCTATGGTGCTTAACTCACTGGGGAACAACCCGGAGAAGTGATTTCTTTACCCATTAAAAATTTAAAAATTGATGAAAATTCCTTATTGTGGGCTCTCTTTTCCTGAAAAGTGAGTTGAAGGTCTCTACATTGTGGTATCCCGACATGAAGTGATTGTGCCTGAAATGTTTGAATGATCATGTGGGTAGCTAGTGGATGAAGGCAACGTGTCCTAGTGACACCTTGTTTAAGTTGCTATGTTGGTCAAAATCCCACAAAATCACTCCAACTCAAGCACTAGAATCTGGCTTGGGGGTGACAACTGCAAGAATGACTTGGTTGAATCTTGTCTATGGTTGGGTGGAGAGTTAGAGTCCCACTCTCAGTTTCCATAAATTTTATAAGGTAAGTATAATCTTATGTTTGTTATTGTGACTATTATATTGTCTCTGTTATCTGCTTCAAGGTAATGGCATGCTAATGTTGAGGAGTGTTGGTTCTTATATATGTAATAATCCTAGTTAAAAATCCATGTAATAATGTTAATATAGGTAAAAATAATACCAAGGTCATGGGACATGTATTCCAAGTTGAATGTTGGGAAAAAACACAGTAATGGGGATCATTGGTGATTAATCTATGGCTATGGAAATTGGAAAAGGCATTGGAAAAGGAATTGGAAAAGGATTTGGAAAGGCAAAGTGGCATTAGTTAGCATTTACTTGTGAAAATAATGGGAAATAGGAGAAAAGGAAGGTGAAAGGTCACATAATTGCATGTGAGGAAAAATATAGGAAAATGAAGAAAATATAGGCTTCAATGATAAAAAGGCTTCTAAGAATCATTTCACAGTCTTTTGTCATTTTTAGCTTGGATATCTCTTCTATTCTCTCTCTTTCTCTCACTCTTGCACATTTAGAGAAATATTGGAGCATTCTTCGAGCACAATGGATTTGGATAAATAAGACAAAGGAAAGCAAGAAAGCACAAGGGTATAACGAGATCAAAAACTATATCTGGATTACTTTTGAGGTACCGAGTTGCATGTTTGGTTTACTTGCTATTTTTGGCATGTATGGTGTATGCATGTGGTTATTTGGTTATGATTTATCATTGGTATGGATGATTGCTTGGATTGACATTGGTTTTAACTAGCCTTGTCACTTCCTAGATAGCCATGGTGTTGTGGCTTTTCCCTTTTGTTTTCTGATTGGTGCTCATGTTGCTTATGGTTGTGGGTTGAGTTATTAGTTCCTGGAGCCTTGGTTGGAAAAATTCTTTGAAAGCCCTGGAATGACTTGGGTTGAGTTACTAGTCATGAAAGCCTTGGTTGGACAAATTCCCTGGAGCCCTTGGTGGGTTGAGTTACTAGTCCTGGATCCTTGGTTGGACAAACATTCTAGAGCCCTTGATGGGTTGAGTTACTAGTCTTGTATCCTTGGTTGGAAAAACATTTTGGAGCCCTATGGCAGTTGTGGGTTGAGTTACTAGTCTTGGAGCCGAGTTGGAACAAAGGTTCTGGAGCCCTGGACAACTTAGGTAGAGAACGATTTGTTGATGTTAGTGATGTCCGACCGTGAGATGGAATCACTAGTTGAGGGTTGAGGTGGTTTGGCATCTGGAAGCCCTGGTTTGGTTTTTCTTGGTTTATTCCATGAGATCCCACATTCATGCTTGGAATATGGTGCGGGGGTGATTGGTTGAAAAATAGATTTGGTTCAGCTCAATCTATGGTCAGGTGGTACGTGGAAGTCCCTGACTTGGTTGGATTTTGAATATGTTAATAATAGCACTTTCCTCTTGTATTTCATGAGTAATTGTACTTGTTATTATGTGGCTTTGATGGCTAGTTTATCATGACGTATATGTTTTTCATTTACTGGTTATATGCTAGTCATGAGATGTATAATGGTTATGGCTCTTGATGCATTTTGCTTGGTTGAATAATGACCAATGAATGTATGAGCTAATAGATTTTAATGCAACTATTATGAGAGAGCATTAGACCTTCTTGGTGATTTTTTAGATAAGTATCAAACCCCTATGTTTAGATATGCATTTATGACCTGTAGATTACATGTCTCAATGTGTTTGACAAAATGACTGTCATGGTTAGGCATTGCTAGGTCAAGTTATTTTCTAAGTTTTCAATATTGGCCTTTTCCTGGTGTCATTCAATGTTCTGGAAAGTTTCATCAAGTTTGGGCAGTGGTTTGGAGATTAGCCTTGAAAAAGTGGCTCAGATCTCGTAGTAGTAGGCATAGAACTAAGCGAAGAATATTGTAGTCGCTACCTTGCAGGATGATGCAAGCGACTGGAAGGTTACATTCAAATTTTTGTAGTGTTATGTCAACGTTTGGGAGTCCAGGTCACTGAAAAATAAGTTTAACTCAGGGTTTTGGCACCTGGAAGGGTGGATTAGCTCTTGGGGGTCTTCTAGCACCTAAGGGAAGTCAATAAAGTTTTGGTGTGTCGATTCGACTTCCTTAACTGAACGTAGGAGGTAGAGTCATATCATAGTAACTCCTTGTCACATATTTACCCTGGTGGATTGATGAACTTGGGTAAGTGTGGGAGGAGAGTGGTTACTGAGTGGTATCAGAGCTCCCAGGTTCAACACTTGGACTGGATGGGCGGAATGTGTTTGTCATGCATGCATGTAGGTTGTATATGTGCTTGTTATGTATGCATGGTGATGGTCATTGTTGCACTTGCGTCGTCGTGTATAAGTGATGATGTTGATGTTGAGATGATTGATATGATGATTTCATTATATATATATATATATATATATATATATATATATATATACGTACATATGTTATGCTAATATGGACTGATTGGTGCAGACGAGATAGACTCCCCTGAACTTCACTTAGGTATATGTGATTTTGTTTATGTTTGCAGGAAGTAGATGATCAAAGATGACAAGCAAGATGGTAAGAGGCTGATTCATGATTCTCCCTATATATATATATATATATATATATATATATATGTTATGTGTAATGTGGATACAGTTGTTTAGGCAAGGATAGACTCCCCTGAACTTCACTTAGGTATATGTGATTTTAAATTATGGAGTTTGCGGGGAAGTAGATGAAAGAAGATGACAAGCAAGATGGTGAACTACGATTCACATGATTCTCCCACGAGATCAAATGGCGGCCATGGTGATGAGTCTAGTCCTCATAATGAACACATTGAGGAGTTTGAAGGTAAAGATCAGGAGTTGTATGGTAGATAATGATAGGATCATTTAGTCACAATAAAGGCTTTCTAGGGCATAGGAGAAACAAGTAGAGGTTAATGTAGTTATCCTTTAGATATTTTGAAACTTGCAGAGACAAGGACCACTTAGGATCAGCCATGGATATGAGGAAAGAACTAATGGTGCATATGGTAGCAGGTCTCACTCAAGATACAAGTTTGACATGGATGATATAGTTAGAGATTGTAGGTTTAGGATACACCTGACAAGAGGGATAATGACCATGGATTTCATTCTAGTTCTAGTTCAGAGAGAGTGCATCGTCATCACTGTTACCATCTGTATAGGAGTGAAAATTAGTATTTTCCATAATATTTTAAGAAAGAGAAGCCACCTACCTTTTATGGAACAATGAAGAAGTCACAAGATGCATAATCTTGGTTACTTGGGATGAATATGTTCGTCATATTGCATTAGTACTCAGTGAACTTGAAAGCTAGGATAACTATCTTCAAACTTAAAGGTAAAGAAAACATTTGGTGGGAAGATGTAAATAATGTCAGAGTCATTCAATAAGAGGAGTTGACTTGGAGTGAGTTCAAGAGACTTTTTAGGAAGAAGTATCTATCTGAGAGATACTATGATGACAGGGTAAAATAATTCTATGAGTTGAAGATGGGATCCGTGACCGATGAGGAGTATACTAGTAGGTTCTTGGAGTTGTTAAGATATGCGCCTTATCTTAAGGAGGAGAAAGAA
The DNA here is from genome assembly GCA_034641835.2 of Pinus albicaulis. NCBI lineage: Eukaryota > Viridiplantae > Streptophyta > Pinopsida > Pinales > Pinaceae > Pinus > Pinus albicaulis. The sequence continues at coordinate 510,270,207 of CM076583.1, forward strand.
AATATTCAAAGATTCATCAGTGGGTTTCTGGTAGCATTCAAGGATATAATCGAGTTTGATGAGCCTAGATTGTTGGAGGAAGCCATTATAAAGTTGAAGCATTGTTATGAGCAATCAGAGCATGGGTCCGAATCTAAACAGGATTCTAAAGGTAATGATAAGAATAAGGGGAAGTGGATTAAGAAGACATGAAAACCACTAATAAAAATGACAAGGAGAATGTAGCACCACACAAGTGCTCCAATGCAACTGAAAAAGGACAAGGATTTCAATCTGAGGAGTGGAACAAGGGCGAGGGCAGGTAGCCTTTACAATGTTGGACTTGTGGAAAGGATCATCATAGGAGATATTTTCCACAACATCAGGGGTGGCAGACTGCAAATTTACAGTGCTTAGGAGGCAAAGACAGTGGGGGATGTTGGACATAGTATTCCATGGATCTATGATGCATTGGATAACAGGAAGGTTGATCATCAAGCATCTATTATCGAGATGGACGGTGAGCTTTATGATCAAGTTGTTTCTATTTTAATTGACCCTGGATCTAATTATATTTATGTTAACCCTAACCTGGTGGATACGTGTTGTTTGAATAAATAAGTGCATGTAGAATATCTGTTAGTGCAATTGGCCACAGGTACGAAGAAAATAGTCATAATTGGTTAAGAGATTGTACATTTGAGCTGAATGGTATGCATACATTTGCACATCTAAATGTGCTTTGGTTGGGATCGTACAATATGTTATTAGGCATGGATTGGTTGTATCTTCATAGGAATAAGGTGGATTGCTATGATAAGGCTATTGAGTGCTTGGATGACAGTGGAGAACAAAGAATCTTGCAGGGCAAGAAGACAACTACATCAGTTAGAATGGTTACAACTATGCAGGCAAAACACAGTCGCAGGAAATGGTGTGTATTATTTGCAATGTTATTTATCGTGACAAAGGTAAGGATGTTGAGTATGCTGAGGCCTTGAACAGGTACCTGGTTTTACAACAGTTTCAGGATGTGTTTCTAGTAGATATCTCGAAGTTAACGCCTCACAGGGAGGAGGAATTTTAGTACCAGGAGCAACACCAACATCAAAGACACCATATGGGATGAGCACTCTAGAGTTAGTGTAACTAAAGTTGCAGTTGAAGGAAATGCTTGACAAAGGATACATTAGGCCAAGTGTGTCCTTTTTTGGGTGCGCCATTATTGTTTGTGAATAAGAAGTATGGTACTCTCAGGTTGTGTATTGATTATAGGCAATTGAACAAGGTGACGATTAAGAACATGTATATGTTGCTGAGGATCAATGACTTGTTTAATCAGTTGAAGGGACTAGCAGTGTTCTCGAAGATTGATTTGAGATCATGGTACCATCAGGTACGCATCCAAGAAGAGGATATCTACAATGCTGCTTTTCGGACTAGGTATGGGAATTATGAGTTTGTTATAGTACCTTTTGGTTTGATTAATGCTCCAACTACTTTTATGTGCATGATGAATAGTGTATTGTGTCCTTATCTGGACAATTTTTTTATTGTATTCATTGATGAAATATTGATATATTCTAAGAATGAGGAAGATCATGTCAAACACTTAGCAACAATTTTAATATTTCTAAGACAGAATAAGTTGTATGCCAAGCTTATTAAATGCAGTTTCTTTCAAACAGAGGTACATTTTTTGGGGCATGTGGTTTCGAAGGAAGGTATAATAGTAGATCCGAAAAATATTAGAGCTATCATGGAATGGGAAACTCCTAAGAATGTGGATGAGGTTATATCATTCATGGGGTTGGCAGGCTATTATAGGCGGTTCATCAAGAACTTATCACAGATTTCATATCCTATTACATCATTGCAGAGGAAAGGAAAGAAATTTGAATGGATAGAGGAATGTGCAACAAGTTTTGAGCAATTGTTGACAAATGCTCTAGTTCTAAAGATTGCAGATTTGTATAAATAGTTTGCGGTATGTACAAATGCCTGCAAAAGAGGACTTGGTGGGGTTATGATGTAGGAAGGACATGTAGTATGCTATGATTTAAGGAAAATGAATGAGCATGAGCAAAACTATGTGACGCACGATCTCGAGTTGGCAACGATCATCCATGCATTGAAGATGTGGAGACATTATATTTTTAGCAGGAGGGTCATATTGATGAGTGATCATGTTGGATTGAGATATTTGTTTGACCAAATTAATCTGAATTCCAGTCAATTTAGGTGGTTGGCTACAATCAGTGAGTTTGAATTTGAGATCAGGTACATTATGTGTAAAGAGAACAAGGTTGTAGATGCTCTTAGCGGAAGGATACAAGTAAATCGTATAGAAACTGCGAGTTCTTCTTATGGGACAAATTTATAGGATTGGATCATACATGCAGGATAATGGGATGACAGGTACACGGATCTTAGGCATAGGTTATATTAGCAGGGTATAGGTGAATAAGATGTTGAATATCATCTCACAACATATGGTTTGATCAGATTTAGGGACATGATCTATGTGCCAGACAACAACAAGCTCATGAAGATTATCTTGTGGGAATTTCATGTTAAGTCGTATTCAGGTCACCTAGGATATTAGAAGACATTAACCACAGTGAAGAATTTATACTACTTGTCGAATCTAAAAAAAGAGGTGGCAAAGTTTGCGGCTAGATGTTTGGATGTTCAATAGGTAAAGGCACAATGTAAGCATCTAGGTGGTTTACTACAGCTGATTCTGATTCCAGAGTGGAAATGGGAGATCATTTCTGTGGACTTCATTACAGGTTTGCTGAGGACATCTAGACAACATGATTCTATCATGGTTGTGGTTAACAGGTTGACTAAGGTAGCTCATTTCATTCCAGTGAAGTCTACTTATTCATATAGTGAGGTAGCATAGATATTCATCAGAGATATAGTGAGGTTACATAATGTTCTGAATAAGATTGTGTGAGAAAAATATGCCAAATTCACTTCCAGTTTCTGGAAAGAGTTATTTTCAGGTTTGGGTACAAAGTTGGCCTTTAGTACAACCTATCATCTGCGGACATATGGACATACAGAGAGGATCAACAATATTTTGGAGGACATGTTGAGAATGTATGTTATCCATCAACAATGGAAGTGGAAGAGTATCTTCCAATGGTTGAGTTTTCTTACAACAACATGTATCAGGAATATTTGAGGATGAGTCCGTTTGAGGCACTTTATGGGAAGAGTTGTAATACTCCTATTAGTTGGAGTGGACTGGTGAATAGGGTGTTGATTGGACCAGACATGTTGGTAGAGATGGAATAATAAATGAACGTTATCAAGAAGAATTTAAAGGTAGAAAAGGATAGGAAGAAGAGCTATTCATATCAACACAAGGTATTTAAGGAGTTTCAGGTTGGAGAACAGGTTTACTTGTGCATTAAGCCCAAGAAAATATCCTTGAGGATTGGGTCACGTGCGAAGATGGCACCTCAGTATTGTGGGCCTTTCAAAATTCTTGAGAGGATTGGACCAATGGCTTACATAATTCAACTACTTCTGACAATGAAATTCCATGATGTTTTCCATGTGTCATTGCTTAAGAAGTATGTGAAAGATGTTGATCATGTGATTGAATAGTCGGTGTTACAGGTGGGACTAGAAGTAGAATTCCAGTCGGAACCTTAGTGCATTTTGTAGCGAAAGATTCTCATGCTCCAGGATCAAGCAAGTTAAAGTGCAATTGAAGCACTTTGGGCCCGAGGAAGCTACATGGGAGATGGTTGATCAGATGGAGGCTTTGTATCCTTCTCTATTTTATGGTTGAGAAAATGTCTTTTGGTATATGTTTTGATGTTGGTTTTTGGTCATGTCTATGTAGATGTATATCTATGTAAATATCGCATCGAGTTGTGTTAATAATAAAGCTCCAATAAGCGGTATGGTGCTCATGATATGTTGGTTTTGTTTTCAGCAGTATGATACAATGTAAATGTTGCATCGAGCTGTGTTATAAAGCTCCATGGGAAATGTTGATCATCTTAGCTCCTTGCTAATTTTTGAAAAACAAACAAGGGGGTCACGCTGTCTTTGAGTTTTCAAGTAATGGTTTCCTTCTGAGAAAGACATCATCCTTGAAGCCTTTCGTGATTCCCTACTCTTTAATTCCTTTCCCTCTGCTGTTCTGGAGTCAATAAGTCTTAGCGATTGCTAAAAATATGTGCTTCAAAGGCCTCTACTTATCTCTTGTATCTCTGCAAAACTCCCCGTTTTTCCCCTTTCCGCCCCCCCCTTTGGCCAAAGTCCCCTTTTTCCTCTCTATCGTTGCCTTCCCAATCTGGAAATACATTAAAAATGGGCCAAAACCCACTTTGAACATTATATTAAGGCCCTAGCCCCTTTATCGCAAGCCCCAACCACTTCCCCATATATGCCCTTAGCCTGGGACCAAACGCTGACCCTAAAGGCGCTAATCGCATCCATCGCAAAATCGCATGTTCTATTGAAAATCACCCATCGATCGCGCAAACCTTCCGATCGCAGCCGTCCATCCCTCCGCCAGATCCAACGGTCACCGCACTCCCTGCCAAATCGCACTCGAAATGTTTTATGTGACACCCCGCTGACTTTCTCGATCTGCGATATTGCGATTGCGATACACCCCCGGGCCCACTGTCAATCACTCCCAATGCCTTTTAAACCGTCGATCTCCACCTGAGATCGGACGGTCTAGATTTAACCCACGCTGGAACATTGAATCCGTACCTCCACGTCACCCATTCCACGTGTCTGTCGTATTTTTCCTCCGCCCTTATACATTTCATCCATTTGTGAAATTTCAAATGTTTTACGTTAAAGACTCACGCCAGTTCGTCCTCCATCATTTCGCTGCGTTCTTATGCCACCCTGCATTGTTCCACCATTTCACCATGTCCGCGCGACCATTTCCATTGACCTCGCCACATCCACCATCCCTGTGCCTGGTTTTTCTAACAAGTTTGCGGATTTTGCAGGGTTTCAGCGATGGAAAACTGTTATAATTTACAGTCTTGATTACAGTAGCAGAGCACATCAAAGGACTATTTTTCGGAAGCTGCAATTATGAAGAAAGGTCCAAGAAGCCGTTATGACAAGACATCCATTGAAGAAACAGGGTTAAATTCTATCAAACCCTCCAGAGTCATTCAAAGACGCAGATTGCGCAGATCGAGGCATTAATATTGCAGATAAAGAGTATCAGTGGAAGGGAGAGAATTAAAGGCACGTAGTTGAAGATTTTGGGGCCTTGATCTAACCTTTTGAAGGCCGAGTATCAGACTGAAGATCCTGCAGATCACTCGAAAGATTTATGCATGGAAAACAATACCCTCAAGGCTCCATTTCAGCAGAGTTTTTCTCTCCAGGAAAGGACGGAATGTTACATGTGATTTTAATTCTATGCCGTGTTCCTGAAGAGATTTTTACCCAGCGCATTTATTTCAGAAAGCCGGCGGCAAAGTACATACAGCGCATCATAGTCATTCAGCAGTTTGGGCGCGAATGTTTCCGCCATTTTGTCTTAATGAGGCAAATTAAATGTTCTTCACCTACTTCTTTTATTAAGTTTTCTTTTCTCCTATAAAACTCCAGAAGAACGAATTATTTAGGGTTCCAAATTTTTATCAAAAAATTGTGCAGTGAAAGGCTTATTGTATACATTTTGTAAAGCTTCTGTGTGAAGGCTTAGAGCCCGTAGGGTCTCAGTGAGGAGGAGTTCTATCTGTAATGAGGATTCTGGTCTATGGTATCCCACAGTATGTAACTTCCTTTCATGTGTTTAATACAACATTTCATTTTATCCATATGCTTGTATCATGTACTAGAATGCGAGTGGCTCACTGATTTTAGGTAAGGATTTATCCTAGTTGATACCCATACTTGGATCAGTCAAGCGCTTTAAATATGGCTCATGCATGATATATTGTTTCATGTTCATTTCACCCATTTTTCTGCTATATTAGTTGCTTTGGGAGGGTGCTTTTAAAACGCCATTGTCATGTGTGGATTCTTAGATTGATAAGCCCATATATGGTTCTGTTGTGTATCTGGGTATCAGACCAAAGATAACTAATATCTTCTTATATTTCTTTCACCGCATACACCTTCTGATACTTGATTTCTGTGGCATATTATTTGAATCGGCCCTCTTTACAGTAAATTGTCTCTTAACTATCTGATGCTTTTGTGTTGGAGCTTTGCATCTTGTCTCTGCAATATTACTTCCCCTGTGGCAATTTCTGTGAGGTCTGGTCCCATTTAGATTAATTTCCTTGTTTTACAAGAGATAGCAGGAGAGCCTTTGGATTGACACCCCAGCTTTATTATATGCTCCTTGCTATGCTAAGATGTCCTAGGCACTGGTCTATGGCAACTCTAAACTGTCTCTAGGAGCGAAAATATCTGTCGACAACATCTTTCTGGCGCCGTTTTCGGGGATGAATTTAAGAATATCAGTTTCCCTAGGCCTCGACAAATCATATTCAATCTCTAATCAGGTGAGCACAGAGATTTGAAGAGTTGCATATCTCTCACCTTGGCGACTCCACTGTTGTTTATCAGATAAATATATTGGTAGTCCTAGCTCCTCGTAAGCCACATTGGAGGTAAAATACATCACAGTCAAAAATACCTTCAGTGTCTGACCCAGAGAAGATTATACATAGAAGAGTTTGGAAAGAGAAGAATTCAGCCCGTGCCGAAATCCCTGAGTTTTCCGTAGAAGATTATCCATCTTCTTCTTCTCAAGAAGTCCAAGTAGAAAATCCCGACCCCACTGTGGAAAATACCGAATACTACTCAGATAGTCCACCTAGAGGAGGTGTCAGAGCTAAAGATAATCCTCATCTTACTCCTGAGGCCGAAGAAGTTAAAGAAGTCGCCGAAGTAGCTGCTGTTAACCGTGAACTGTTCCCATCAACACCTCAAGCTCCTGTACAATATATTCCTATTGTTATTCATACTCCACTTCCACCTCCTCCTCTTCCTCCATTTACTCATCAGACTGTTATACTTCCTCCTCCTCCAATGGCTAATGTTCCTTCCTTCTTGTTGAACAAATATGCTCACTTGGCATTACCCCAAGTGTTAAATGATATGCCACAAGATTATTTGAAAATTTTACCTAGATATAATGGAGAAAATGAGATTGATGCTCAAAAACATCTTGAGACTTTATGCTCTTTTGCAGAGAACTTTAATGTTGAACATTTAGATGTGGTCTTAAGACTGTTTGTGCAATCTCTTGATGGTGAAGCCAGAAAATGGTTTAAGACATTGGGAAACCGTTCCATAACCACTTGGGACAAAATGGAAAATGCTTTTCTCAGAAAATGGGGTGAGAAGAAAGATCATGGACATTGCCATATTGAATTCAATACACTCAAGAAAAGACATAATGAAGGGGTGGCAGAGTTCATCAAGAGGTTTAATAAACTATATTCAAGTCTTCCTGCTGATATGAAACCTCATCAGAACGCTGCTAAAGTTGTTTTTGTAGCAGCCTTTGACTCAGAATTCGGTTTCTGTCTGCGGGAAAGAATGCCTGTTACCCTCGATGATGCTCAGACAGATGCTCTGGAGTTGGAGGCAAATTTCGCTGCCACTGGTAAATCAAAGGTAAAATCTGAACAGGATACTAGAAGAAGGGGCAAAGAGGAGGTATCTACCTCAAACCAGGACAAAGATTTAGACAGGATGGAGGAAATGAGCAAGATGATTAAAAAGTTGGTCAAGCTTGAATTGGAGGCCAAGAATTCAGCTTCCAAGAATTTTCAGAATGCTCCAAACAGAGGGTACAATCCTCAGTATAGAAGACCACCATTGCAAATATTGCAGAAGGAAATAAAGGAACAACAAGATCAGGTACCACACCCTCTATACTTGGAAGGTCTAGCAGATAACCTTGCTGAAGATGCTGCATATGAGCTAGAGGATGAAAATCTTGCCTTTTCGAATAGTGATGGAGAAGAATCCCCTCTGCAAACAAATGATGGAGCACAATACTCATTACAAGAGGAAGAAGCAGAGATTGATCATTATTTTAAACAGTTTAATGATTTCATGCAAGCACATTTTAATAGAAAATATGATCTCAGATCTTCCAGGAAGAGAACGCGGACTCAATTATCAAGAAGAAGAGCCTCCTCAGAAGGAAGCACCTGCTCAAAAGGAATCAACAATGCAGAAAGTCACAGACAAAGATTTTGTTGATGATGGAGGAAATTTGACACCACTTGATGGTCAAAGAAAGGAGGAAGGAAATTCGGTGGAAGACTTTAATCCATGGAATGAAGAAATCGGATCGCTAGAGATTATGCTGAATAAACATGATTCGATGCAGGAAGAAGAACCTCAATTTCTAAATTGGGGATTGCAGGATGTAAAGATACAAGGGAATGAAGGTAGTGAAGACTTCCTGGGTCTTGGAAGAGACTTAGGATTTCTGAGGAAAGAATTGGTGACTGAATCATCAAGCAAGACCATTGGGTCTTATGATTTCAAAACTGACAGTTCGGCTGTGTTGACAGGTATTGCAGAAGACAATCCATCCTTTGGAGTTGTCTTGGATACATATGAACTGTCATAGAAGAAGGAAGGTGAGGCAATCATGCCCCATGGGAAGGAACTTGTTATTACTGATAATGACAATAATGAGCTGATGTGCCTGATAGACAAAGAGGAGATTGGAGGGCAGAATTTTGGAACTGCTACAGTGATGGGAAATCAAAATCCCATTCTGATAGAAGATGAGAGTGCAAAATATGAAGAACTTGATTTGATTGCCAGAAGCAATCAAGAGGGTGAAAGACAATTACTGAAGATTTTCGAAGAAGAAGAAGAATACGCTGAAACAAATGTGCAGCATATTGATGAAATGTTTGAGAATAAATGGCTGATTTGTTTGCTGAAAATTTTTAGAGAAGAGAATGAAATTGCAGACACTGAAGTGAAAGTTTCTGAAGTTGTGAAAGAAGCAGGAGTAGATACTAGTTTGCAGAATTTGAATATGCTTACTAGTACACAAGGAGAAATGAATAATTATGCTACTGCAGTTAAAGAATTAAAAGGTAATTTACTTTTTCAAGGTAAATTTGCAGGTGATGAGCAAGAGAATGTTGCTGAGGGAGATATACTAAGAGATATTCAGGAAGTTTGGGAAGCAGCCACATTTTTGGCAAATTGGCAACATTGACAGTAGTAGCAATAGAAATCGTAAGCATCAGAAGACTGATAGGAAGGTGTCTCAGAAACAGCAAACAGTAGCAAGAAAGCCGAGAAATCTTCGCAAAATAAAAACAAGAGCAGAATGTGAAAGCATAGCAGGAGGCAAGTTGCAGAGCACCCTATGGTTATCTCTGACAGGAATTCAGTGCTCCTATCCCGTTTTGTTACTGCTTGACTGGCTGCATTGGCATTATTGTATCACCTAAAAGCACCAGAGGTTTCCAAGTAGAGTAGGGTAGGTAGGAAAATCTCAATAAAGCTCAGTCTGTGAGCATGTAGTTAGTTGTTTTTAATTTCTACAAAGTCTAGCAAGCCAGATAGTCTAATCCTGGCTTGGCTATTTTTCAATTTATGTCTTAGAATGTAGTGAAGAAATCTGCTAGACAGTCTAATCCTAGTAGATGTAGTTTAGGTAGAGAAAAATATGAGACCAACAGTTTAATCTGGCCTCATGGAGTAATAAGGGTAGTAGTAGAATAGGTTTATTTCTCCTGTTTGTAAAAATTGATGAATCCTGAGGTGAGAAGTTGAAATGCTGAAGAACAGGGCCTGCACAAAAGATGATCAGGTGGTCTGCGAGTTCTCGACATGCCCAAGGATGAACGTGTCGTCCCCAGGTGGAGCCAATGTTGATCATCTTAGCTCCTTGCTAATTTTTGAAAAACAAACAAGGGGGTCACTCTATCTTTGAGTTTTCAAGTAATGGTTTCCTTCTGAGAAAGACATCATCCTTGAAGCCTTTCATGATTCCCTGCTCTTTAATTCCTTTCCCTCTGTTGTTTTGGAGTCAATAAGTCTCAGCGATTGCTAAAAATATGTGCTTCAAAGGCCTCTACTTATCTCTTGTATCTCTGCAAAACTCCCCGTTTTTCCCCTTTCCACCCCCCCCCCTTTTGGCCAAAGTCCCCTTTTTCTTCTCTATTGTTGCCCTTTCCCAATCTGGAAATACATTAAAAATGGGCCAAAACCCACTTTGAACATTATATTAAGGCCCTATCCCCTTTATCGCAAGCCCCAACCACTTCCCCACATATTCCCTTAGCCTGGGACCGAACGCTGACCCTAAAGGCGCTAATCACATCCAACGCAAAATCGCATGTTCTATTGAAACGCTCAGATCACCCATCGCAGATATTTGCGATGCGATCTATCGTTCGCGCAAACCTTCTGATCGCAGCCGTCCATCCCTCCGCCAAATCCAACGGTCACCGCACTCCCTGCCAAATCGCACTCGCAATGTTCTATGTGACACCCCGCTGACCTTCCCGATTTGCGATATTGCGATTGTGATACACCCCAAGACATATCAATCGCTCCCAATGCCTTTTCGTGGCTGATCTCCCCACGAGATCGGGTGGAGTCTAGACTATGGCTCACGCAACTGCCATGACCGGGTCCCCTCACGTCACCCATTCCACGTGTCTGTCGTATTTTTCCTCCGCCCTTATACATTTCATCCATTTGTGAAATTTCAAATGTTTTACGTTAAAGACTCACGCCAGTTCGTCCTCCATAATTTCGTTGCGTTCTTCTTCCACCCTGCATTGTTCCACCATTTCGCCATGTCCGCGCGACCATTTCCATTGACCCCGCCACATCTACCATCCCTGTGCCTAGTTTTTCTAACAAGTTTGCGGATTTTGCAAGGTTTCAGCGATGGAAAACTGTTATAATTTACAATCTTGATTGCAGTAGCAGAGCACATCAAAGGACTATTTTTCGGAAGCTGCAATTATGAAGAAAGGTCCAGGAAGCCGTTATGACAAGACATCCATTGAAGAAACAGGGTTAAATTCTATCAAACCCTCCAGAGTCATTCAAAGACGCAAATTGCGCGGATCGAGGCATTAATATTGCAGATAAAGAGTATCAATGGAAGGTAGAGAATTAAAGGCACATAGTTGAAGATTTTGGGGCCTTGATATAACCTTTTTGAAGGCTGAGTATCAGACTGAAGATCCTGCAGATCACTCGAAAGATTTATGCACGGAAAACAATACCCTCAAGGCTCCATTTCAGCAGAGTTTTTCTCTCGAGGAAAGGACGGAATGTTACATGTGATTTTAATTCTATGCCGTGTTCCTGAAGAGATTTTTACCCAGCGCATTTATTTCAGAAAGCCGACGGCAGAGTACATACAACGCAGCATAGTCATTCAGCAGTTTGGGCGCGAATGTTTCCGCCATTTTGTCTTAACGAGGCAAATTAAATGTTCTTCACCTACTTCTTTTATTAAGTTTTCTTTTCTCCTATAAAAATCCAGAAGAACGAATTATTTAGGGTTCCAGATTTTTATCAGAGAATTGTTACGTTAAGAAAGCTGTGTGCCACATTTGTAAAGCACGTGAAGGCTCAGAGCTCGTAGGGTCTCAGTGAGGAGGAGTTCTATCTGTATTAGAGGATTCTGGTCTTTGGTATCCCACAGTATGTAACTTCCTTTCATGTGTTTAATACAACATTTCATTTTATCCATCTTCCTGTATCATGTACTGGAATGCGAGTGGCTCACTGATTTTAGGTAAGGATTTATCCTAGTTGATACCCATACTTGGATTAGTCAAGCGCTTTAAATATGGCTCAGGCATGATATACTGTTTCATGTTCATTTCATCCATCTTTCTACTATATTAGTTGCTTTGGGAGGGTGCTTTTAAAACACCATTGTCATGTATGGATTCTTGGATTGATAAGCCCATACATGGTTATGTTGTGTATCTGGGTATCAGACCAAAGTTAACTGATATCTTCTTATATTTCTTTCACCGCATACACCTTCTGATACTTGATTTCTGTGGCATATTATTTGAATTGGCCCTCTTTACAGTAAATTGTCTCTTAACTATCTGATGCTTTTGTGTTGGAGCTTTGCATCTTGTCTCTGCAATATTACTTCCCCTGTGGCAATTTCTGTGAGGTCTGGTCCCATTTAGATTAATTTCCTTGTTTTACAAGAGATAGCAGGAGAGCCTTTGGATTGACACCCCAGCTTTATTATATGCTCCTTGCTATGCTAAGATGTCCTAGGCACTGGTCTATGGCAACTCTAGACTGTCTCTAGGAGCGACAATATCTGTCGACAACAGGAAACATGTGTTTTGTTTGCTTATAAGTGTCATTGAACACCAAGGATGGTGTTCCCCCAAGGGGAAGGGTTCTGTAACAACCCTCGTTAAAAATCCATGTAATAAAGTTAATAAAGGAAAAAATAAGACCAAGGTCATGAGACAACTATTCCAAGTTGAATGTTGGGAAAAAATATATTGATGGAAATCATTGGTGATAAATTTATGGCTATGGAAATTGGAAAAGGCTTTGGAAAGGAAAAGTAGCATTAATAGGCATTTATTTATGAAAATAATGGAAAATAGGAGAAAAGGGAGGTGAAAGATCAGATAATTGCATGTGAGGAAAATGAAGAAAATAGAGGCCTTAATGATAAAAATGCTTCTCCACAATTTTATTTATTTATATTTATATTTATATTTATTTATTTATATCTATATTTATTTTTATTTATTTATATTTTATATTTTATTATTTATTTATTTATTTATATTTATATTTATTTATTTTATTTTATTTTTTTTTATTTTTTTTTAGCTTGGAGCTCTCTTCTGTTCTCTCTTTCTCACACTCATGCACACTTAGAGAAATGTTGGAGGATTCTTGGAACACATTGGATTTGGAGAAAGAAGGCAAAGGAAAGCAGGAAAGCAGGAAAGTAGGATAGTGCAAGGGGGCAACGGGATCAACAACTTCAACTGGATTACTTTGTAGGTATCAAGTTGCATGTATGGTTTACTTGCTAGTTTTGGCATGCATCGTGTATGCATGTGGTTATTTAGTTATGATCTGTCATTGAAACGAAGGATATTCTATATTGACAATGGTTTTTCCTAGCCTTGTCATTTCCTGGATGACCATGGTGTTGTGGTTTTTCCATTTTTTTATTATTAATGCTCATGTTCTTTATGGTTGTGGGTTGAGTTATTAGTTCCTAGAGCCTTGGATTGAAAAACACTCTAGAAGCCCTGGAACAAGTTGGGTTGAGTTACTAGTCCTGGAAGACTTGGTTGCACAAATGCTCTGGAGCACTTGGTGGGTTGAGTTACTAGTCCTGGAGCCTTGGTTGGAAAAATTCTCTAGAATCTTATGACAACTATCGGTTGAGCTACTAGTCTTGGAGCCAGGTTGGAACAAACACTTTGGAGCCCTAAAAAACTTGGGTAGAGACTGATCTATTGATGCTAGTGATGTCTAACCGTGATGTGGAATCACTGGTTGAGGGTTGAGGTGGCTAGGTCTTTGGAAGCCTGGGTTTGTTATTGCTTGGTTTATTCCATGAGATCCCACATTCATGCTTGGAATATGGTGCAGGGGTGATTGGTTGAAAGAGAGATTTGGTTCAACTCAATCTATGGTCAAGTGGTACGTGGAAGTCCTGACTTGGTTGGATTTTGCATATGTTAATAAGAGCTTTTTCCTCTTGTATTTCATGAGTAATTTTACTTGTTATTATGTGGATATGATGATTGGTTTATCATGATGTATATGTTGTTCATTTACTGGTTATATGTTGATCATGAGATGTATAATGGCCATGCCTCGTGATGTGTTTTGATTGGTTGAGGAATGGTCAATGTATATGTTAATTCAGCTATTTTGAGAGGGAATTAGACCTTCTTGGTGATTTTTAGATAAGTATTAGACCCCTATGTTCAGATATGCATTTATGACCTGTAGATTACATGCTATCAATGTGTTTGATGAATAGATTGTCATGGTTATGCCTTGCTAGGTCGAGTTCTTGTCTAATTTTGTATTATTGGCCTTGTCCTAGTGTCAGTCAATGTTCTTGAAAGTTTCATAAAGTTTTGGGCAGTGTTTTGGATACTAGCCATTAAAAACTGGCTCATATCTCATGGTTGTGGCACAAAACAAGGAGAAAAATACTGCAGTCGCTACCTTGCAAGCTCATGCATGCGACTGGAGGGTTACAGTTGAATTTTGACAGTGTTGTGCCACTATCTGGGAGTCTTGGTCATCGAAAAAGAAGTTTAACTCAGGGTTTGGGCACCTTGAATGGTGGTTTATCTCTTAGGGTCCTGTAGCACATGAGGGAAGTTAGTAAAGTTTTGGTGTGTCGATTACACTTACTTAACTGCACCTAGGAGGTTGATTCATATCATAGTAACTCCTTGTCGCATATTTACCCCAGTGGACCGACGAACTTAGGTAAGTGTGGGAGGAGGGTGGTTACTATATATGTCAACTACATAAATGTTGTGTGGGATACAAGCCTGTAGTGATGTTAAATTTAATGCTCAAATGTGTTATTCTTGCCTATGAATCGATTGGGGGTTGAAATTTCTTGTCTGCCTATGGAATGTGATTTCCTATAGGAATTTGGGCATTGCATGTTCTTGTTTGCTTCCACAAGTTTATTGTGTGTTTATTAATATCCCAAGAGATCAATGGTTCTATAAGATAATATGGGATCGATTTTGTTTATTGATATTAGCCTGAGAGACTTGTAGACCCCTGACTTACAATGACCTTATAATTTGTCTAGTGGGCCTTAGTGAGTATGAATTGGAAAAACCAATTCTATTTACTGTATCACTTATACATTTAGCGAGTGAGCCTTGTTCCTTGATTTAAAGATTAGTAAGGATAACCTTACGTGCATATGGGTTCATACATGTATTTTCATACATATATTACTCAAGTGCTTCCTTAACCCAAATGCATGATTGAAACAATTCATGTTTATATCAAATCATGATTGTGGGATGGGGAAGGCACAATTATAAGAGTATGAGGAAATGATTTCATATGCCTAACAATTATTCACAAGCTTGTGCATTATATTATCGCCCCTTCCCTTACAAAGATCCCTTTTATGGGACCTTTGACATCAATCCCTGATGAATGCAATCCCTAAAGAATATGAATTTTGGCCTTCCTGGACTGCACAAGTATCATGGGCACTCCAATGGGTGTTTGGTTGCATGGGTGCAACCCAATAATCCTGCAACTGATAGTCAAATTCCCTTTCACCTAAATCTCATATGGGTCTCCATTGGATCTGACATGCATGCAACTAATAATAGTAAATCCTCACTTGCATGTGAGATAACTTATTGTGAATTAAATAATATTTAATTCACTTGATCTCTCACTAGTGTATCAAACAGTTACAACTAGCACTACTAAGTTTAACTCACTTAACTAAGTTAAATTGATTTCAACCTGCATTAACTAATGTACCACTGCACTTCGAACTATGTTACAACTAGAATTACTCTGCATGCCTCACCGACTACCCTCAACTCAAAATTCATGAGCTAACTGAGTTTATCACACTCAGTTAACTATTACAAGTTATTTTGAGACTAGATTACATTTTATTATCCATCTTAATTAAGGGATAACTAAAATAGACATGCACCAAATTTAGCCCTGTGTGCCCCACCCTAGTGTAGGTGCTTAATGCACTAGGCGTGGGTGTTGAAATTTTCTTGTTGAATTTCAACACTCCCTCTCAACAATAAAAGGATTATCCTTCACCCCGATCCTGCCTCTATGGTATTCGAATTTGCTCCTGGTGAGCACCTTCGTCAGAATATCTGCATCCTGATCTTCTGTGGGAATGCACTGAAGCAACATTATTCTTCTCTGCACACAATCTCTGAGATGATGGTACCATATATCTATGTGCTTGGACCTATAATGAAACATAGGATTAATCGAGAGTTTAATGCAACTCTGATTATCACAATGTATCACTGTTAGATCCATCCGAGAACCAAACAAACCAACCAAGATCTTTCTCATCCAGCTAGCCTCACATGCAGCTTGAGTTTTTGCCATGTACTTTGCTTCTACTGAACTAAGTGCCACAGATCGTTGCTTCCTGTGGTACCAAGAAATTGTTGTCGATACTATGCTGAATATCCCTCCTGATGTGCTATTTTTGTCTGATGGACTGCCCACCCAATCTGCATCCGTGAAGCCTTGAAGCTTCACTCCCTCTGTCCATCTATACCATAGACCATACTCTGATGTGCCCCTAAGGTATCTCAAGACATGCTTCCCCGCCTTCCAAAAGAGCTTAGTAGGCTTAACCATAGCTTGACTAAGCTGGTTAACTACGTAGCAAATATCTGGTACGGTGTTCACTAAATACATCAGTGAACCAAATAACTTCCTGTAGATAGTAGCATCCACTAACTCTCCATAAGTAGCATCCTCTTTCCTCCAATTTCCAGGAAGAGGAGTATCCATGGGTTTGTAGCTCTCCATGTGAAACTTACCCAACATCTCTTTGGTATACTTTCCTTGAGACACAAAAATTTCATCATCCCGCTGCCATATTTCCAATCCAAGGAAATAATGAAGGAGTCCCATGTCCTTCATTTCGAACTCCCTTGCAAGATCCTCCTTGCATGAGTGTATAAGATTCTCACCACCAATAAAAATTAGATCATCAACATAAAGAACAATAATCAATAGCTTACCCTCAACCACAATTTGGTACATGTTTTCATCTGCTTCACTTCTGGTGAAGCCCAGTCCGGTGAAATAACTTTCTATCTAAGTGTACCAAGCACGAGGTGCTTGCTTCAGCGCATACAGTGCTCTCTTGAGTCGACACACATGCAACTCACTATTGAAGATCTTGAAACCTTCAGGATGCTCTATGTACACCTCTTCCTCAATGATCCCATTGAGAAACACAGTTTTCACATCATTCTGATGAATGCGCCAGCCCATCTATGCTGAGAGTGCAAGGATGGATATAATTGAAGAGTACCTTGCAACAGGTGTAAAAGTCTCATAATAATCGATCCCCTCAATATGTGAGAATCCCCAGGCCACAAATATGGCCTTGTATTTCTCCACACTCCCATCAGTAGCTTGCTTTACTTTGTAGATCCATCTCGATCCAACCACTGATTTGTCGACCGGTCTTGGGACAATATCCCATGCACTGTTCTTGACAATGGAGTTTACTCCTCCACCGTTGCATCAACCCAAGTTGGTTGCTACACTGCTTCCTGAAATAAAGATGGTTCAGTCACAATACATTTGCTCATAAGAGCCATGTATCCAGTAAACCTGTCGGGAGACTGTCTTTGTCTGCGCTATGAAGTAGGGGCTCCTACATTCTCTGTAGTATCAAGTCTCAATCTATCAGCTTCTGTGGTGCACCTTCTACCATTTCTGATGGATAGCTTTGCATGAGTGTTTCCATCCACTCCACGATCCTCCGCATGTGGCTACTCCACATCTTAAGGCTCATCCTTGGGAACCAACATTTCCTCCTCTGCATGCAAGTCTAGCTCCCTCTCAAGGGACAACTGCATGGCTTTCTCCCCATCAAATTTTATATCCCATTGCACAACAATCATTTTTTTGTTTGGAAAATACACTTGATAGTTGTGGGGTGTTTCAGTGTACACCACAAAAATCTCGATCTCAGTTGTCGGTTCCAGCTTCTTCCTGACGTCCTTGGTCACATGCACATAAACAGATGAGCCAAAAATCTTAAAGTGTGAAACATCAAGTTTCTTACCAATGAAAGCTTCTTCAAGTGTACTCATGCCAAGTATCCTATGAGGACAACAGTTCTGCACAAATACTGCAGTGTTGCATTCTTCCGCCCACAAATGCATCGATAGGCCTTGATCATGCAACATCGCTCTTGTTGCACCCACAATCATTTTGTTCTTTCTTTCCGCAACCCCATTATGTTGTGGGTTATGAGGCACTCTCAGTTCTGTTGGAATTCCTTCTTTGCTGCAGAAGTTCTTGAATTCGTTAGAGATGTATTCTCCACCATTATCGCTCCTAAGAGCCTTCACTTGATTCCCCGAATCTTTCTCCACCAGTGATTTAAAATCAAGAAACTTAGAGAATGTATGATATTTATTCTGCATGAAGAAGATCCAGCACTTACGAGAAAATTCATCAACAAATATTACATAGTACTTATGTTTTGTTGTCGAAGCAACAAAGAATGGTCCACCCACGTCTGTGTGAACTCTCTCAAGGATCCCCGAAGCTCGGTTCTCCTTTTCATGAAAGGTGGCATTTACATATTTTCCCATAGTAGATCCCTTGCATGTGTCTGACTGCGCAAGTGTACCCCTAGGAAGACCAGTAGAAATATGATGCGTGACTTTCAAGTCTCCATGGTGAATATGGCCCAATCTCATGTGCCATAATTCACCCTCATCCCGAATCACCACTTTGTCTGCCTGTCCCATCATTATTGTGCAGCCATCTACCTCTATCTTGTAGATATTCTTAACTCGAATCCCTATCCCCTTGGCTTGTCCTGTTGTTTTGTGTCACAGGAAAGATTTTCCTTCACTAAAATCAACATCATAGCCTCTATCCTCCAACATTGCAACTAAGATTAAATTTTTCTTCAAACCCGGTACATGCATTACATATTTTAATTGAAAGGGTTTACCTGAATACCTCTGGAAGGTAATGGTACCAATCCCTGTAGCAGTACACCACCTATCATCACCCATTTCAATATGCATATGGAGATCCCTGTCCTCTAAGCTACTGAAAAGTTCCTTGTCTCCCGTCATGTGAAAGGAAGCGCCACTATCCAAATATCACACAGATCCCAATGCACTTGACACCATGCATGTGATCAATGATAAGTCAAGCTCAAATTACGATGCCAAAGCCTCACCAATTGCAGATCCTCCAACCTTCTTATTCTTCTTATTTTGTGGACAGTTAGTAGCATAATGTGCATGATCGTGGCAGTGAAAACACTTCACCCTGGACATATCCTGCTTCTTGCCATCTTTGGACTCGGATTTGGGAGGAATTTATTCCCCTTCCCCTTCTTCTCCTTGGCATCCAAAGCACAATATTCTTCATCTTTGTTCTTAGATGAAGATCCATCTCCGGTTTTCCGTCTGAACTCCTCCCGCACCAAATCCGACCACAGTCATTCCTAATCTGGCAGATTTTCCCTTTCGTTGATAGAGTCTTGATAACTGTGCCAACTATTGGGAAGTAATAGGAGAGCCAAGCTCAAAAAATAATCATCAACGACAGTTATACCAATTCTCCCCAGTTCATCCCAACATTGGACAAACTTTGTTAGATATTTTGGTATGGAGTCGCCTTTCTCCATCTTGATCTTCTTGAGTTTATCTTTAAGCACCAATTTCCTATGGTCACTGCTTCTTTGAAATAGATCTGTTAAAGCCTTCCACATTGCATATGGTGTGGATTTCCCATGGAGGCTTGAGAAAATGTGGTCTCGTACTCCCTCCAATAGGATCCTCCTCGCCTTTGCCACTTTCTTTTGCCATGCATCAAGATTTTCAACATTTATAACAACGAGAACATCATTGTTAATGAATTCATTCAAGCCATTGTCTTCGAGTACTACCTCCATCCTGTCCTTCCAAGCAATATAGTTTGAGCTACCATTTAGTGCATACTCCAACCTCAACCCATTGAAAGCCATTTCAATCCTGAATCAGCTGTGGCACCAAGAAAGTCTTTTTGGAAATTCGAATTTTGTCCAGTCAGAAAATCAGCTCTTCCTTCACAATTGTGATTTCCTGTGCTCTGATACCATGTAGAAATTATACAACATGCATGTATATCATGGATTCAATCTGATCCAAAAATATACTAAATTTAAATACTAAATCGCTTCTACAAATATTTTTCGGAATTAAAAACACAATCGCTAATCACATGAAGAAAAGAAGAATCAATCAAACCATAACACAGATAATTTCTCGGGGAAAGCTTGTTGCTCAAAACCCCACTATCTTCTATTGTATTTTCAACATGGAATCATGAAACAATTACATACAACTCTTTTCACAAGAGCACTCATGTACTCAACTAATTGTCTCACAATGTCACACATAAAACTGACCAATACTTAGCCAATTTACTGCCTCCAGATAGCCTGCCTTGCTTGTGCAATCCCTGATGAATGCAATCCCTAAAGAATAGGAATTTTTTCCTTCCTTGACTGTGAAAGTATCATGGGCACTCTAATGGGTTTTTAGTTGCATGGGTGCGACCCAATAATCCTATAACCGATAGTCAACTTCCCTTTCACCGAGATCTCAGTTGGGTCTCCACTGGATCTAACATGCATGCAATTAATAATAGTAAATCCTCAGTTGGATGTGATATCACTGATTGTGAATTAAATAATATTTAATTCACTTGATCTATGACTAGTGTATCAAATAGTTACAACTAGCATAACTGAGTTAAACTAATTACAACATGCATTAACTAATACACCACTGCACTTCGAACTCTGTTACAACTAGAATTACTCTGCATGCCTCACCAACTACCCTCAACTCAAAATTCATGAGCTAATTGAGTTTATCACACTCAGTTAACTATTACAAGTTATTTTGAGACTAGATTACATTTGATTGTCCATCTTAATTAAGGGATAACTAAAATAGACATACACCAAATGTAGCCCTGTGGGACCCACCCTAGTGTAGGTTCTTAATGCACTAGGCGTGGGTGTTGAATTTCAACAATCCTTGAGCACTTTAAGGATGTCCTAGAACTTCTGGACGCAATATCTATCCATTGGGGCTCTATTAACATCGAAAACCATGTCATCAAAGGATAATGAATCATAGCTATACAATTCTCTAAATGGTGACATCCCAATCGATACATGGTATGAATTGTTGTAGCAATTTCCGCTCAAATGTAGCCACTTCACCCACACTCTCTGTTGCCCCAATACATAATTCCTCAAGTACCCCTCGAGCAATTTATTTACTATATTTTTATGTCCATCCATCTGTGGGTGATAACTCGTACTAGGGGTGATTTATGTGCCTACAAATTGAAATTGATCCTTCCAAAATCATCCCATAAATTTTTTGTCCCTATAACTGATTATGGTCTTGGGAAGGCCATGTAGCTTGAATATCTTATGGAATAACAACTCAACCACATGGGACGCTGAGTTCCTAGAGGGTATCACAAATAAATGAGTGTACTTAGACAATTGATCCACCACCACATATATGCAATCCTTGTGTTATAGGCCATTTTTTCACATTCGAACAGCTGAGCCTCCTCATGGGATCAATCAACATCCCATTCCCCTTGTCATCATCTTGCATAAAGCCTTAAGCATGTACCTTTCATTCCTCAGAGTTTCAACCATAAACTGTCCTATCTGAGCCAGTTTGAGGACTAACGTTCCCTACAAGCCTACTGGGGTGCTTTCACCTACAGGTTGCTCCACTGTGGCCAGCGTTGGTCACTAGCACGTTTCTCTCCTTTACACCTGCATTGGTTCTATAATTCCAAGAAAATGGTCAGGATTCCAGAAGCTTCACCTTCTAGGAGTTTCCATAAGTTGTTTCAACTACTTACCTTGGATTGACATTCAGATCCTATCTTACCCTACTTTGGAGTTTTTATCGCTTATCCTTTGATCCTATCCCTCCATCAAAGGTGGATCTAAAAACTTAGAATTTTAATTGGATAAGAATTGCCAACTGCCCCCTCTCTCCTATATATTTACCCTCTAATATGAAATAGGTAATGGTTGGCTTTTGAGAGTGATTCTACCCTTATGCTGCTGCAATAAGTAGTTATTATCTCATGCATAGGGTGGTTGGAGGTGCATATTGTGACAAGGAAAGGACGAGTTAACAACTTGGAGGAGGTATTATACAAGATCAACTGCCACTTATGTCTTTAATCTCCTTCCATTTATATTAATGCAATATTTCTCTTTTTTCCTATATGTGATGTTGATTCACTTATTTCAATATCATGTTGATATATTGAACAAAGTATTTAGATGATACTGCACACATCTCGTAGTTTCTTGGCTTGTGTCAACTGAATGTGCAAGATCTAATTTTTGCAATCAGAGTTGGAATTGGAGCTTCCAAGCGAAAGAAGGAGTGAAGTGAGAAAAAATTTCCAGGTAGGCCTCACTCCATCCTTTATTTACTTTAAGGAAAAGCATTGGGTTCCTTATCTCTCTGTTGTTCTAGGTTGACCACCAAACCTAAGGGAGATACCTTTGTCTGCAATCGTAAATCTCGTATAAAACCTTTCCCTGCACTAAAGGAAATCCTGTGAGGAATTCCATAGAGATGCTCTATCACTTCTACTCTGGAATAGGGAGTGGCTGCAACAAATCTGTTGGATGTGTATGCTCCTCCTCATTCTATAGACAAGTGATACATTCACGGACATACCTCAAAACATCCTCCTTAAGGCCCTTCCAAGAGAAATTCTCCCTAACTGCCCTATAGGTTTTAAGATAGACTTAATGAACATGTCGAAATATTTCCTCCATCTAATTTATTTTCACTGTCTAGGGAGGGTAGGTGTGTATCCCCATTAGCACCATATTTTTTCCATCCTTCATAAACTCTATCTCCATCTCCTGGTAATATGTGGTGTATCTCCTAATAGAGATAATCCATTGAACTCCCATCACTACATTATTGTCATGAAAAATAGTCACAAAGAGATCATATATGAAGGTGTAGTTCCTCATCATCAAACTCAGTTAGGGGATCATCCTATTGCACTGCATGAATCTGTCTCCTAATATAGCTACAGAAAAACCCTCAAATTCTGTGGTGGTGTTGATGGTTCGAAAGTCTCTGCCTCAACATTATAAGGGAGACCACTCGATCAGGAACTTAAAGAGATTCCTTTTCCATTGAAATGGTGGTACCAACTGGTTAAATTAGGTGCATTTACCTTTTCTCTATCTCTACTAGTTCAAAGTAAGACTTTCACCTACCAATTGAGAAGATACATCAGATCGACTCTTCTAGTTGATCAGGCAAGAAAGTGATCCTTAAGCTGATTTAGGGCTCAGCCAAGGCACAACTAAAGTTTTCCTCTTTGATAAGAGGACTTCTAGAATTCAAGATGCAAATTAATCCTAAAATGCAAGAAAAAGGAAAGAAATCCTAAGCCTATCTTGATTAGGAAGATGTATATCTAACCCAACCGAGAGAAAAGTAATTAAATGATTGAGATTTCAACCATGTTTGACTTATAATAAATATCATGCTAATGAAGTAGTTCAATTAACTGATATTATGAATACCAAAACACATTATTTTTAGAGATATATTAACAAGAATAATTAATCATTAACATTAGGAAGTAGTTCTCATAATGCTAATAACCATTAAATTAATAACAATGAATGATGAACCATTAACATTAAGAAATCTTTCACACAATGTTACTCACAAATATGATTCCATTGCACAAGATCAAAAGACAAAATTGATAACAAATTCATGAGATGAACCGATTAGATAACTAAGCTATAAGAAATTAATTCATATCGACATAAGTGTCCAAATATAAATTCAATAACATAATTATGCTATCAAAAGAAATGAAATATGCATTAAAAATAATAGTATTTAAAACAAAAATTAATTAAACCTAGTCTCTTGCCCAATTCTTTGAATATGATCTCCTACAATCTCCTCCAAAGCACAAAATCTGCTACTAAAAGCAAGAGCTGCAATAGTGCAAGCTCTGCCTCTCATACATAGTTCATAATGGAAAAAGAAAAATCCCAATAATTCCCAGATCTAAGATTGATCCTCTCTACCTACAACCTGGAACCAGCTTTAAGAATTACAAAATTGCAGAAGGGAGAGGTCCTTTGCACATTCTACAAACCACTATTAATAATTTACAAAACGAATTCCAAATAGGAGAGTTGTTGAAGAAGAAATCTTCTCCAACATTTTTCATTGGTTAAAATTATTTTTATTCTTTTATTAGGTCAATTCTATTGATTGAAATCTTCTCTTCCTTATCTCCTCAACTATTTTCCTGCCGCAACCAATTGAAATTTAGATTTTTTTTTTTGGTAAGTTAGGCTAAACTATATTAATTCAAAGAGAAACTTTACATAGGCAACGAGCTGATATGGTAAGCAGTGCTTATCCTATCCCAACCTTCGATGCTTTCAGAGTAACGCAGGTTTGGGGCTGCCAATTGGGAGGAAACCAACCCTTAGATAGCATCACACAATAAAAAAATACAAGGTGTGACACTTGAAAAAGAAAAATATCTATAATATGTACTAAATAACAAAAAATAAATAAATATCCGAGCAGCCCCGCAGTCATGGTGTTCCTTCATCATCCTCGGATACAGGGTTCTCCTCCTCGACGCAACATTCGTACTCCTATGCTACAACCTCCTCCTCAGCAGAAGGCACACACGGTGGATTTGTAGCAGCTGCACAGAGTATGGGTGCGACCGGGTACTCAACATCAGGAACACGTGTCTAGATACCCTCCGAGTCCATGATCCACACATCAGTGTCCTCCCCTGAGGCTTCCTGTACCGGGAGAGGCCCAATTTTGTAAGGAGTAGGTTTCTCTAGTTGCGCGATGGTGGATTTCTTGAGACACCTTCTGCCCCTCTGATTCTCCTAAGCCGGGGCGGTCTTTGGGGTGCTCTCATAGTGTTGAGGTGCCTCCCTATCCTGGCTTCCAGAAGAGGAGCCCTTGATGGATTGCAAATGATTTTCTTGGCCTCGCTGATAGCGTCCCGAGAACACGCCTCTTTGGCTACCCTTGATGGTCTTTTGGAGTTGGTGTGGAGCCATGGGGAGGTGAAGCGACAGGGAGGTGGGGGCCAGTCTACGAATGGTGACTTTCTCTTCAGGGGAGCGTTCGATAGAGAAGCGAAGCAAGAATGCGCGTGAATGTGAACTATGCAGCAGGGGAGCTCGTGGGGGGGGGGGGTTCCCAGCGAGGGAGCCTGCCTCTGAATGCGCGCAACGGGGTGAATCTGTAAAGGCGAGGAAATACATAGGGGGGAGCATAGCCAGGGGGAACACCACGGGGAGCGTGCAGCCTGGACGGGAGAAACAGGGTGGGTTCCCAGCTGCTTAGCACCAATATGGAGGCGCGCAGGAGGGGTGGGGCACAGCTGGTGGAACACGCGGAGAGACTGGGGTAGAAACAAAATGTCAAGGGGGGAAAAGAGGGCTCTGGAAGCCAACTGGAGCAACAAGGGGATGACACAATGAGGAGAGACCTTGCCTTTTGAAGACCTGTGGCACAAGCATAGATGTTGTGCTATTTTTTGACATGAACGCGAGTGCAAGTTGGGACAGTTCTCATGGGGTGGCTTGTGATTCAGGGTGTGGCAGAAGATCAGGTGCATCATGGAGCTCATGTAAATGATTGCAGAGAGGAGGTTCCACATCAGATTAGAGCTGGCAGTGCAGGAATCCGTCAGCCTGTGCATGGGATGAACCGGTTTCGCACATGCGCGTCATGTCACCCACATCCGGGGAATTGAAATTTAGAAATTAAAACCAATTTGGTGAACAAAATAGAAAACAAAAATCCATTCTCAACAAATTGTTAAAAAAAATAAAATTAACATCCAAATACAATTCAAGATGTGATTGCTTTTGTTGAGTCGGATTGGCTTTTGAGAAATGTTGGAGGAGGAATTCCAAAGCTAATAAAATTGATCGAAAATCAACATGAAAATTAATTTTGTTTCAAATTCGTCACTTTTATTTGTGTTGGATTTATGAGTTATTAAATGATGACATTTTCTAAAATTAACCATCCCATATTGTCTTCCTCTGTCATATCTTTCCAAGGAGCTATTGTGGGCTTAATTTGGTTGAGTAAATCTCTAGATATGCCTCTCCAAAGATGAGGTGTCAAAATAATTCGAATTTTGGAAAATGTCACCTCTAATTTAAAATTTGGAAAATTTAATTAAAAAATGTAATTCTAATTAAATGTACAACTAAAACTAATTAATTTCTAATTAATAACAATTTGTTAAATTAATTATATACATTCTATTTAAAAACATTAAATTAAATTACAAACTAAAAACATTTGTTGAATTGATTACAAAATCCAATATAATTCTTATATGAATTAAATTATTTACAAAATAAAGATATTAATTAAAAATTAATTTAATTAGATTATTAAATATTATATTAATAAAATATTTTATTAAATATTATATTCACACAATTACATAATTAATATGAAACAAATCCTATATGTGTTAACAAATGTTTATACAAACTTTAATATGCAATTCATCACATTCTAACCAAGCCTGTTGGAGTTATGGGGGACATCGGGCCTCAAAGATTAAGTGATATTGGAAGTTTTAAAATAAAGTTATGATGAACCAAAATCCCAAGGTCCGATGTATGAAGATTATGAAGAAGCATGAGGTAGAGTTATCGAAACTTTGGGAAGAATGGATATCGGAACATCGAAGAATGGGATTATCAGAGCATCGAAGGTATGGTGAAATATTGGAGAAATGAAACCATTGGATATCAAAAGTATTACAAACAAGTTCCGAGGTTTAAAAAGGTTCTGAGGTACATCAGGAGGTGTTTGAAGTATCGGGGTATAGGAGAAGTGATATATCGTAACTTTTTTTCAAATACCTCCAATATAAAAAAGCTCCTAGTTCCCGATATAGAGTTGATCGGAGGAGAGAGAAATCAGAGGAGATAGAATGAGAGCCACGTGGAGGCATAAGGTATATCGAAAGCCATCAAAAGAAATATGCGTCGATGGTTTTATAAAAACAAAGGCTCCGAGGTCAATCAAACACGCACAGGACATTGAACATCAGGAGTTTTCAATATTAGAGGTTATATAAAATAGTTATGATATTATTATATGTCCAAGGTATGATACATGAATTGTCCTAATGTAAGAAACTTTAGTATAACTCTTTTGTAACCAACCCATCGGAGATGAAGAATATTGTAGGTTTCATGACATCGGAGTATCGAAGATTTTTGAACATCAGTGGATCTTAAAAAAGGTGTTATGATATTCAAAGGTCCTGCGGTTCCGATATAGAATAAAGGAAAGTAATGGTTGGAGTGGGAGGTTTAAGGTGAAGTGGAGCCCACGTAGGGTGGGTCCCCTCCAAGAACTACAACCACTTAAATTTATGATATTCATATTGGTTCTTGTCTGCAATGGTTCTATAATTTAATATAAATGAATTAATTGACTAATATAAATAATATATATATATATATATTTACAATTAATTACTAAAAAATTAAAATAATATATGCTTTGTATATTTTTAACCTAGGCAGTAAAAATCATCAAACTTTGGCGAAGCATCATTTGCAAACCGTGTAACCAAATGAGAAGAAACAAGTACCAATGGAAAGCTAGCAAAAAGTCAAACTTATTGAAGTAACCAAAATAGAAATCCGATGAAAATGAAAAAATAGAAAAATTTTAAGACACTTAACTAAATAAAGATCATAAAAGGTGGTTTAGCCAAAAATTTAAGGAAATGGTCCCCATTATTTGAATTAAATAAGTCAAAAATGGGGGGGGGGTGGGTGGAGTTTTCACCTCAACAATGGTGACACACAGGAGAAGAACCAGTTATCTCTGGTTAAAGATGATGAACTTCACTTTACCCAAAGGTTAAATATAATGGAGTCTATTGAATGTCAAACAATAAAACACTTCCATGGGTCCCACATAAATAGATTAAGAAATATGAGTTCGAAAATATAAGTACTCAAAGCTGAATTGAGTAAAAAACATGAATCCAAAATTTTGGGAAAAAATTATTTTAAAATGACCTCATATGAGAAATAGAAGGAGGTACAAATAAGAGTTTTTCGATAAAGCATATATCCATTGTTATGAATGGTCTCTCCCATCGTTTCACTGCTAGCGAGCCTGAACAGTACCCTGACGAAGTTGTCTTTTATGCCATACAATATTAGCCCCATTGCCAATGAGCATCCATAGCCTCGATGAGGTTACTTGTATTTCCCATGCTTCCTCTTTTAATCACCCTTTTGATAAGCACATTTGCGAGCTTTTAGTTTATGATATATCTGAGTGAAAGAGGCGTGATAGTAATAGAGACTTATGTTAATGGATATAATACTTTCATAATGTTAACTCCCAATTATTTTCCCGCAGCTATCAATCAAAGAATTTATAAAGTGGAGGGGTGGGAGGGATCCATTGAGTTAAAATCATATCAACTCTTTCCTTCAAAATATTAACTATATCACTTATAAAGGATGTGTTTTTCTCCATGAAAAATATTTAAAGCAAGAGGGCTTTATGGTTCCATAAGGATATACCTTTAATAGTAAATGAAACTCATTGAAGTAGACAAAGTAAATATTTCCCATGTATGCCAACAAATGTTGGGTGAGGAAAAAGGCCTTACACATAAATCTTAACAAAGTCACCAAAATCAAACCAAAACTGAAAGCAAAAGGAAAAGAAAAATAAATCTAAATTAAGGTAAAAATAAATCAACAAACTCAAAAAATTTCAAATTAGAAAGGAAAAATAAAAAGAAAAGTTGAAAGATGAGCCCAAATTAACATACAAACTCAACAAGACCAATTATAAAATGTCTCAACAAAAAATGAAAGAAGATAATCATATGAGTGTTCATCTTTTTTCGAGAATCTAATAAATTTTATCTTGTAGAGTTATAAGCGATTGGGCTCTGAAACTAAAAGGTGAATAACAATCATGAGTTAAAATAAAGCTCAAATGAGAAGTCTATGTCTGCTGTAAATTTTCTTGTTTCAAGGCAAATATTGCATAAAAGAAACCTTAAACAATTTTCTGATAGAAACAATGCTTAAGAAACAAGTAAAAAGTTCAGGGACTCCCCAATTTAGTTGATTCGATAAACATTGTAACTGTTGTTCCAAAATTCAGAGGCAAATAAAAAAGAGAATGAGCTCCAAATATGAGTTGGTAGAAGTGAAAAATAATTCCAGGAGATCTGCAAAACAAAGATTTATGATTAGTAAAAACAAAAAACAAAGTTGAACTAAAAATGTAAAGATCAGGAAAAAATGAAAGTGGGCATACAAAACTTACCATTGGAGAATTTTGTTTAATATTTTACATGAGAGATATCATTCCCCCCAACAAAAAGTAACCTCTTCTTTTAATTAGAAGTAAAAGCATGAAGAAATGGCTTTCAATGTATTTTTTCATTATCCCAAAATCATAACTTATTAAAAGCAAGCGGTCAAGCTAGGAAAATAATGATTCATGCTCAAGGAATAAAAAATAAACAAGTCTATCATAAATAAAAATGTGCTTATTTATAGATTGCAGCTACAATTATTCTCTTTATCTTTTAATATTTAATATTAACTCCAAGGTTTCATTAACTCTCGAAAATCAAGACCAAGTCCCAATCTATGTGATGCATATGTATTGGGGGAGAGGACTTAACATTTTGTATGCTACCTATAGAGTAAAATATATAAAATAAAAGCAAGTTCAAACATGAATTAACCATGATTCATTATTTTTACCCGTTCCAAATTTCCTTACCAATTGGTTGCATAATCATAGTGGCTACTCAAGAATTCCTTTGAAAATAAAATATGCACACTAAAATATGACCAGGATGATGGGATGAGCATCTAATAGTAAGATAAAGATGAAAACGTAAGTAAGACATACGTGATGCATTTCTCATTATCTAGGTAGGTTGTTGAGAAAAGTAAAAAGAGGCCCATGTGAACATACCATGAAGAATGAATATCCCCAAGAGTCACAAAAGAAATGAAAGCTTGGGGTTTGATAAAATTGTAATTATAAAGACATCCAAGTTCTCAAACATCATGATAACTCGATAAATCAAACTATATAGTAATGGATGAATTGATGAGAGAGGAACAAGATTATATTAGTCTAGTATCTCAAGGTCGTGATATTTCAAGAAAAAAAAAACCAAATGAGAGCTTCAATAAACAAGACTTCCAAAATGGGAAAAATTCTCGATAAATAGAATTCTGATAAATAAAGTATTTGTTATTAGAATGTTTTTGACGAAATTTCTTTTTGGAGGTTTAATTGATTTTCACTTTCAATATCAGAAGTCCCAATATTAAATTTCTTGTAAAAATAAGAGTTTTTATAAAAGGAAGCCCACAATTAATATTGGATAAACACATAATATCGAAACTCAGATATGGTAATAGTTCAATGAGACTTTGAGATCAAGTAATTTGAGCAAATTAAAAAAAATAAGACTCATGGATCTCAGAGAAGTGCCTCTGAAAGTGTTTTCAAATTATTTTGATGTAATATAAACCCAATAATTTGATATCGGAAAGTGAATAACAAAAAATCGGGATTCTAATAATTACTAGATAAAGGCCCTGAATTAATTTGGAAGAATAGATGCAACTGAAGCGGATGTAAAATGAATGAGTGCAATGGAAATTTTTTTAAATCAACTGGAAAATGTAAGACTCATAACAAGATAAAATCATGGATAAGATCATTTGTTGTAAGAGCTTTGTGAAAAATTTTGTCTGAAGTAGCAAATATGAGCAATAAAGAGTCTAAGCATTTCATTTCAATTGCATTGATGAGAGGCATAATATGATTATCGACTCATATTGATAAATGTGCGAGGGAACGAAAATATGAATAGAAGAAAAACTAAAGAATACCCAAATTATGATGAAACAATAAATACTTTCCTAGACATGTTGCAGATTAGAAAGGGTCGACTGCTTGCTTATCTCAAGTCTCCAAAATCAAGCCAATGAAGACCTGCAAAAGAAACAAAACAAAAATAAGAAGTAAATTATGAAAAAGAGAAAACTAACAACATATGAAGATGAACCCGTTAATGCATACATGGAAGAATATTGACTGTAAGTTTACGTCATGAATCTTAAAGTTCTCCCATGTGTTTCTCAAAATTTGCATATGTTCAAAATCATTTACTTATTCAATTTAAATTAAAATTCTAACTAACGAGCTTATCAATTTGCATCTGCTTCATATTTATATTTAAGGACAAGAGTGGTCAAAGTGATCATATAGAAATTCTTATGAATTGAAAACTGAATTTTCAAGAACACTTGATTGTAAAGATTCTTTAGAGCTTCACCTTTTCTAATTTTCTTTGCAAATTTCAACAATGTGATGAAGTTTCACCAATAAGAATAGTAAAGTGTAGCATAAACATAATTTGAGCAATAATATTTTTCAAACACTCTTTGTTGGGGAATGGATAAAGGAATCCTAATAGGCTCATTATATGCTTATTTAAAAATCCGCAATAATGAAATAAATAAAAACATGAAATGAAACTAAATATAGATTAATCTATCCCTAATCCTAACTACATGAAAGGAAACAAAACTAGGTATAATCATATTTCCAATGTAACCATTCAAGCACTTTATTCCGTGCATGTATGTACATGACACACATCAGCAACAAAAATACAATTACAATTAAACTAACATAAATAAATCTGAATGCAATGTGTACACTAATTTCTAGCATACTTACAATAAACAACTTATTTACAAGAAGTTTACTTACAAACAATCTCTCCTGGAAATATTCTTCCAACCGAATCTCCATGAGATCATAAAAATAAGGATGAATTTTCATTGGAGAGAGGAAGAAGCCAAATGGGAGAGAAGTTGAACAATCATTAGTGTTAAAACCATTAGCAATCTTCTGCGAACATGAAACTTCCAAAAATCTTTGAAATGGATCAATGAAACATGGATGGAGGCTTAATGCATATGTTAGAGGATTTTCAATTGAGTTAGATAGCTGGTCATATTGGATCAAATCATTCCCAAGTGTTTTTTCATATTGATAATGGATTCTAGAAAGAAAAGTAAGTTGATATGACATAACCATCAAATGGAATTGGAAAGTTAACAACTCTTGCTTGCCATAATCTGAATTTTGTAATCCTTCCTCACATTCTAGCAATAAAGATTGCAAATTTTCAACACTTTTTCTCAATATGCTATCAAATTACATCTAAAAAATGAAAAGTGAAAAAAAAAAACTGAAATCAAACATAGTAAGTGAAGGAACAACAATGAAATAAAATCATAATTTACACTATTGTTACAACTGATGTAACATAATTGGGACTAACATGAAGTAATTTCCTCTTCACAAGAATTGGTCGGAATAATGGAATTATAATTATTGCCAACACCAACTTGTGAATTAGAGAGACGATCAAGACTATGAATAGGAATGAAAGCTTGATCATCATAAGAATCATAGATTGGGATGGTTTCTTGAATGGTGCAATCATGAGTATGATTAAATGTTTGAAAATGATAGTCAATTGGAACAATTTCTGTATTGAGGTTTCCTTCATTCTCAAATATAGCTTTATTTAGAACATGAGAATTTAATAGGGAAGGAGACAAATCAACATCCTCAATGTGAGAGTAATTATCATAAATGACTTCACAACATTCATTAGAATTTCCTTCATTCCAAAAGAATGCATCAAAACAAGAAACAATATTAATCACATGTTCATTGATTTTAGAAGAATGATCAATGAATGATTCTCTATCCCAATAAAAACTAATAGGAAATTGATTTAGATCAGCCTCTCTATTTTCTGGAACAAAATTAATACAAAGATTAGATAAATCACAATCAGCAAAAATATTAGGATAAAGAGAGAAATGTGAATTTAAAGAGATTAATCTGAAACTATCTCTATTTGTAGATCCTTGTGCGTCTTCTTCATTACAAAATTCAGATTTCAGATCATTCATTTGGCTAACTCTACTTTCTGGAATAATGTTGTTTGGATGCCCTGAATTTAGCATTTGATCATCATGAGAGAATTCTGAAATTTCTGCAGAAAATTGCATATTAGAATATTCGATTACTACTTGTGCTTACAAATTTAATAACTGATTTTATGAATTTATTTCATGGTGATTTTCAGATTTCGAAGTAGTTGATTCTTCAAGTTTATTACTAGTATCTTCTTGCGGTTGATTATGAGGATTTTCCAAGCTTTGCGACTATGTTTCATTAACATGAGAGAGATAATTATGATCATCATTAACACTGTAGGAAGTGTTCACTAAATGAAGGAATTGATCATACATGGTAGAGACAACTTCATCATGATTGGTATGCTCTTTCATATTGGAATTCTGCATTATGTTAATAAAATTTGAAGAATATTGATCAAAGCTTGTACTTGTTTCATGTGAATTAGGAATGGAAGAAAGGGAGCAAACATATTCAAACCAATCCAATAATTTGTTCTCTGAATGTTTATCTTCAATTTTGAATCTTAAACAATTTAATTTAAATCTAACGGTAAAATCTATAAAATATTCATTTTCAAACCTTTGTAAATGCTCAAATTCATCACATACTTGTTCATAATCATAATCGTCAAATTCATAAAGGAACATTATGATAAATTGATCCCAACTATGAATAGAGGCAACTATAAGAGATTGACACCAACTTATGGCTTTTCTTGAGAATGTAAGAGTAAAAATCCCGCATAAAATACCTTGATCAATATCATGAAAAGTAGAATTTGATTTTTTTTGAATAAACTGTAAGGAATGATCAAATGCAGAAACATTCCTCTTGCCGTTAAATTTTACCTTTGATAAGTTTTTCACTATTTTCGGTGGAGTATTGGCAAATGCATGCCCAGAAATGCAACTCCAATTTGGAAGTTTGAGATGAGCCATTGTGATTAAAATAAAACTTTTAAAATACAAAACTCCAAAATACAACAAGTCTTCAAGCCTTCCTTCTAGCGCCAAAAATGATGATGGCTCGAAATTCTCTGCCTCAACATTATAAGGGAGACCACCCGGTCGGGAACTTAAAACAACTACTTTTCCATTGAAATGGTCGTTCCGACTAATTAAACTAGCTCTAGTTACCTTCTCTCTATCTCTACTGGCTTAAAGCAATACTTTCACCTACCAATAGAGAAGAGACATTAGATCGACTATTCTTGTTGATTAGTCAAGAAAGTGATCCTTAAGCTGATATGGGGCTCAACCAAGCCACAACTGAAGTTTGTCTCTTTGGTAAGAGGACTTCTAGAATGCAAGATGCAAATTAATCCTAAAATGCAAGCAAAAGAAAAGAAATCCTAAGTCTATCTCGATTAGAAAGATGTAGATGTAACCCAAACGAGAGCAAAGTAATTAAATGATTGAGATTTTAAATATGTTTGGATTATAATGAATATCAAGCTAACAAAGTAGTTCAATTAATTGATATTATGAATACCAAAACACATTCTGTTCAAAAATCTATTAACATGAATAATTAATCATTAACATTAGGAAGTAGTTCTCATAATGCTAATAACCATTAAACTACTAACAATGAATGATGAACCAGTAACATTAAGAAATAGTTCACATAACGTTACTAGTAATTAAATTAGGATTAAATTATAGATTTCTGAGTAAATAGTTACTCACAAATTTGATTTCAATGCCCAAGAGAAAAATAAAATATTGATAACAAACTCATGAGACTAACATATATTAGATAGCTAATCTATAATAAATGAATTCATATCGACAAAAGTGCAAAAATATAAATTTAATAACATAATTATGCTATCAAAAGAAATGAAATATGCATTAAAAATAATAGTATTTAAAACATAGATTGATTAAACTTGGTCTCTTGCCCAATTCTTTGAATCTGATCTCCTACAACCTCCTCCAAAGCATAAAATTTGCTACTAAAAGCAAGAGTTGCAATAGTTCAAGCTCTACCTCTCATACATAGTTTAGAATGGAAAAAGACAAATCCCAATAATTCACAATTCTAAGATTGGTCCTCTATACCTACAACCTGAAACCCCTATTACAATAGTGCTTTGAGAATTACAAAATTGCAAAAGAGAGAGGTCCTTTGCACATTCTACAAACCACTATTTATAATTTACAAAATGAATTCCAAATAGGAGAGTTGTTGAAGGAGAAATCTGCTCCAACAATTTTCATTGGTTAAAATTCTTTTTCTTCTTTTGTTCGAACAATTATATTGATTGAAATATTCTCTTCATCATCTCCTTAATTATTTTCCTCCCACAACAAATTAAAATTTAGAAATTAAAGCCAATTTGGTGAACAAAATAGAAAACAAAAACCCATTCTCAACAAATTATTAAAAATAGAAATAAATTAAATCCAAACAAAATTCAAGATGCGATTACTTACTTATGTTGAGTCTGATTTTCTTTTGAGAAATGCAGGAGGAGAAATTCCAAAGCAAATAAAATTGATCCAAAATCAACATAAAAATTAATTTTGTTTCAAATTCGTCACTTTTATTTCCTCTAGATTTCTGTGTTATTAAGTGATGATATTTTCTAAAATTAACCATCCCATATTATCCTCCTCTATCATAGCTTTCCAACGAGCTATTGTGGGCTTAATATGGTTGAGTAAATCTCCACATATGTCTCTCCAAAGATAAGGGGCCAAAATAATTCGAATTATGAAAAATGTCATGTGTGAGTTAAAATTTGGAAAATTTAATTAAAATTTTTAATTCTAATTAAATGTACAAATAAAACTAATTAATTGCTAATTAATTGCAATTTTTAAATTGATTATATACATTCTATCTAAAAACATTAAATTAAACTACAAACAAAAAAAAGAGTTGAATTAATTACAAAATCCAATATAATTTTCATATGAATTAAATTATTTACAAAATAAAAATATTAATTAAAAATAAATTTAATTAAATTATTAAACATTATAATAATAAAATATATTATTTAACATTGTATTCCCACAATTATATAACTAATATGAAACAAATCCTATGTGTTAACAAACCTTTATACACACTTTAATATACAAATAATCACATTATAACTAAGGCCGTTGGAGTTGCGAGGGACATCGGGCCTCCGAGATTAAGTGATTTCAGAGGTTTTAAAATGAAGTTACGATGGATCAAAATCCCAAGGTCCGATGTATGAAGAGTATCGGGAAGCATGAGGTAGAGTTATCAAAACTTTGGGAAGAATGGATATCGAAACATCAAAGAATGGGATTATCAGAGCGTCAAAGGTATAGAGAAATATTAGAGATTGAAGAATGAAGCCATTGCATATTAGAAGTATTACGAACAAGTTCCGAGGTTTAAAAACATTCCAAGGTACATTAGGATGTGTTTGAAGTATCAGGGTATGGGGGAAGTGATATATCGTAACTTTTTGTCAAATGCCTCTGATATCAAAAAGCTCAGAGGTCCCAATATGGAGTTGATCGGAGGAGAGAGAAATATGGGGAGAGAGCATAGAAGCCACGTGGAGGCATAAGGTATATCAGAAGGCATAAGAAGAAATATACATCATAGGTTTTATAAACAAAAAGGCCCTAAGGTCAATCAAACACACGCAAGACATCGAGCATCGAGACTTTTCGATATCAAAAGTTATATAAAAAGGTTATGATATTATGATATGTCCAAGGTCTAATACATGAATCGTCCTAATTTAACAAACTTTAATAT
This sequence comes from Pinus albicaulis, assembly GCA_034641835.2. Taxonomy (NCBI): domain Eukaryota; kingdom Viridiplantae; phylum Streptophyta; class Pinopsida; order Pinales; family Pinaceae; genus Pinus; species Pinus albicaulis. Next base: position 510,306,839 of record CM076583.1, read on the forward strand.
AAAGTGTTTTGTAACCAACCCATCGGAGATGAATAATATCAGAGGTTTCATGACATCGGAGTATCAAAGTTTTTTGATCATTGGTGGATCTTAAAAGAGGTGTTACGATATTCAAAGGTCCCGAGGTTTCGATATAGAATAAAGGAAATGAATGGTTGGAGTGGGAGGTATAAGGTGAAGTGGAGCCCACGTAGAGTGGGTCCCCTCCAAAAACTACAACGACTTATATTTATAATATTCATATTGGTTCTCGGCTACGGTGGTTTTATAAATTAATAAAAATGAATTACTTGACTAAAATAAATAAATAAATAAAATAATATTTACAATTAATTACTAAAAAAATAAACTAATAATGCTTTGTACATTTTTAACCCAGGCGGTAAAAATCATCAAACTTTGGCGAAGCATCATTTTCAAGTCGTGTAACCAAATGAGAAGAAACAAGTACTGATGGAAAGCTAGCAAAAAGTCGAACTTAATGAAGTAATAAAATAGCAATCGGATGAAAATGAAAAAAATGGCAAAATTGTAAGATACTTAACTAAATAAAGATCATAAAAGGTGGTTTAGCTAAAAATTTAAGGAAAGGGTCCCCATTATTTGAAATAAATAAGTAAAAAATGGGGGGGTTGAGTTTTCACCTCAACAGGTGACTAACCCGTTCCTATCTACATCATCAATAATTGTGAGTGGCCCCACCATTAACCAAAATTGTCATTGTTTGCCTTTGTATAGTCACTCGAATCTTAAGAGTGAGATATAAAAGAATTCTTTTGATCAAGGTGGATATTGGTGGTCACCCGCCTATTCCACCCCGACAGTTTCATCAAGTTTCTTATTTACTATTTTTAGCAATTTTTGGGTCGTGAACTTCTAGAGCAATTTTGACCCCATAAATGGAAATTTTTTAGGTCCAATGTAGTCCTGTAGCCAAAGGCACGAGACTATGGAAAAACCTGTAGAATTCGAAGACACCTTTCCAATGAGGTATCATACGCGCCAAACGGAGATAATATGACCAAGTTACAACCCCGGGAAGTTGGCTGCTCAACTAACCCCAACAGGGCCCATAAACTTTTGGTGTTACATCTCCTCGGGTTAGGGTTTTCCCTTATTATTCAATAATAAAAAGGCCCTTTAGCCTCATTTTAACACAGTTCAGAGACATGTAGTCACCACATCTATTCTCAGAGATAAGCTACCATCACCAGAGCTAGTTTTATTCAATTATGTCTGTAAGCATTTTAAGTATTTGATATTAATGAAATGAACTATTATTTTTATTGCATTTGTGTATTTGTGGTTATATTTGTATTCCGTTTCATTCCCTATTAAATTTGGATCAGTGGTATCAGAGCGATCTGCTATTTCTATATTTTTTATTTGCATGTCCCCAACGAGGTTAGGGTATAAGGAGTTAGAGCTTGATTTGGTTGAACCCTTGCAAGATCAGCATCGCAAACCCCGACGATCTCCCATGGTGGGCGAAATGAAAGATGAGGGAGTAGGAGATCCTATCAAAATTATTGCTCAAAGAAGCCCTCGAGCGACAAAGGAACGAAATGATAGATAACTTTGCTCAGATCCTGCGGTAGATGCCCATGGGTGACGCTTCTTCATCTGACAGTCACTCTAGAGGCAACACTCCCTTCAAGGTACAAGTCAACTTCGACATTCCTGTATTTGAAGGCTAGATAGATGCAAATTTCGTAGATATATGGTTGAATTTTCTAGAAGGGTATTTTACGATCCATGATTTCTCCAATCGAGAAAAGATTACCTTTGCACTCCTCAAAGCTGCCCCCCATGTCAAAGATTGGTGGGAAACCTATTGTGAATAGAGGGATGAGGAAAAACCCGCACTTTTTTCATCCACACCCACTTGGCATTCATTCCGAGATGGCATCAAGGAGCAATATTACCCCTTGGGGAGCTATTAGGACAAGTACATCCAATGGACCATGTTGCGGTAGCAAAGGGATCAAGATGTGTATGAGCTAACGAATTTGTTCCATACCCTGCGCACAAAGTTGGGTATTAAAGATTCAAAGAAACATTTGGTGCTAAATTACTGCAGCTGTTTGCACATATACATTCAGGAGGAAATGGAGTTACTTGACATTACCTTGCTTGGCACGACATATCGATATGCCTCTAAGATCGAGCATAAATTTAAGCAGAAGAAGGGAGACTTTGGATTTGCGAATTTGAAGCCAGGGAAAGGTGCCCCCAAACCATAGAACAAGGGGCAAAGCCAAATCGGGGTGACTCAAGACAACCCACCGAAGCAACAAGCGAAGAAAAATGCCACAAAGCCAAAGAAGGACACGGGGAAGTGGTGTGAATTTCATAAAATCTCCACTCACAACACAAGTGAGTGTCGGGTTAAACAATCACTGGTGGCCGAGTTGAAGGCATCTGAATTAGATGCATGTTATGATTCTTAGTTAGAACTGGGCAAGGGTAATGAAAAAGGGAAGTAGATCATTGATGCGGAACCCAGTGCTACTGTTGCCACCACCAAGCTCAAGAGGGAGGATCCTGAGGATCCAGAGGAGGGGGAGCACCTCTTCCATTCCCATATGTGGGTGAAGGGTTCTCCACTGCAATTCATTGTCGATATAGGAATCCAAAAGAACCTCATTTCGATAGAGGTCATTAGATAACTCGGGCTACCGACCACAACACACCCGCATCTGTATACCATCGGGTGGCTTCACCAAGGAAGATTTCTTCACATCAAGGAGAAGTGTCGCCTTCCATATGTCATCAACCCCTTCATGGATGAGGTACTGTGTGATGTTTCTCCTCTTGAAGTTACTGATGTATTATTAGTCCAACCATACTTGTGGAAGCGACATGCTATTTATGAGTCTAGGCCTCGTTCTGTTATTATTACTTTGGGAAATAAGTTGTACATGATACTAGAGGTAGTATTGCCTTCCGCCATCTCTTTGATTACTAAAAAGCAATGCAGTAAGATTGTTTCTCAAATGAGAAAATTTATTTTCATTAAAATTTTCCCACAAGGCAAGAAGAATATTGTGGCCAAAACCTCCAAATAGGGCTCCCTTGTGCAGCAACAATGGATGGACAAAGTCATGGAGAAATACAAGAACATTTTATCCTCACCCACAAGGGTTCCTCTACACTATCAGGTCAAGCACTCCATTGATTTGACCCCAGGCGCACTGCTACCTAATGGGCCGATCTATCGATGCTCTATTCTAGAGAATGATGAAATCAAGAGGCAGATCCAAGAGCTGTTGCTGAAAAGACACATCAGGCCAAGCTCCTAACCCTATGGGAGCCCGATCGTGTTGGTACAAAATAAGGATGACAAATGGAGACTATGTATAGACTATCGGGAGCTAAACAAGATCATTGTCCAGAATAGGTATCCAATCCCACATATCGATGACCTCCTGGACCATCTCAGGGGGGCCAAATATTTCAACAAAATTGACTTGAATTTCGGTTATGACTAGGTACCAATGAAACTCTCTGATGTATGGAAAACTGCCTTCAAGTCTAAGGAGGGCCTTTCTGAATGGTTGGTCATTGTTGGTGAGGTAAATCCCCTCCGCGGACAGAGGCGATCCTACTAGCCCTAGAGTGGGTCTAGCCACAAACAAGACATGCTATGACATCAATTCATATTTAACAGATGAATGGAGATTCGATAGATAACTTACCGTATGTCCTGTGCTGTTGTCGTCGTCGGGAGAGTGGATACCTCTCGCTCTTGTTTCGACAGATCATGATCTGTCCGTTCTCACGCTCAGATACCTATACATACACAAGAAACAAAGACGACATACAACATACTATTTCGCATCTGTAACTATCAGCCAGTCGAAGAAGAAAAAATCAATGCATTAATAAGCAAAACACAAATATGGAACCAATACCGTAGTTGAGTATATTATTAAGAGGAAGTAAGAGTACAACCAAGCTCTGATGTTGCGGTCTCCTCCAACAGGGTTCCAACGGAGCGCGTCTGACAAAGCTCGTCAGGAATTCGGACGAGGCTCTCTCTACAGGATTCTTCCTGGTTCTACCTTCTCGATAGCGATTACTCAGCTATATTATCTCTTCTCCAAGTTCAACTTCTTGGCTATATGTTCAGCTAGCTTTTGTAAAAGGAGAAGGCTTGTTTATATAGAGGGAGAAGGAGAGGTTAGGATCCCTATAATCATGGAGGGAAGTCCTATCTTTAAAGAATGTTCCATCAACCATTTCCTAAAGGAAGAGATCCGTGGCTTATCAAGTTTAACCACTTGAACTAAGTCATCCCTGAGGTGGTTAAAGGAAAATTTCACCTCTAATTTGTTAAAAAACATTCCCAAAAAGGCTGGCGTAGGCACAACAAAGAGACCGAGCGCTAGATGGGCGACCTCTAGTGAAAATCCTTCCTATTGGCGTGAGGGGTGAACCGGCTACCTGCGCCAATGCCAAAACATAGGTTTTTGTGGGATTTCTGAGGAAATTTTCAACAGGAGAAACAATGTCCTTATGCAGAAGGGTGCAAAGAAGGTGTTTGCAGAATATGACACTGCTCACAAGTCATGGGAAATACCCTCCAATATGCGGGGCGAGGGATTGTAGGGACGGTGACAAAATGCCGTGTAACAGATGCCCTATAAAGCATGAGGTCCGAGAGAGAGGGAGGGGTGAAATGCTTTATGAGAACGCATTCGACCCAAACACTGCTGTCGGAAGACCTATAAGTACAAGTAAAAGTGATACATCTGATACATGACATGTGGCATGGGCGCATCCATCCATAATATAGTATATAAACAATGAGATATGAGGTATGGACATAGCCATCCAGTAGTAGGGATCAATAAATAGACTCAGGTATGGTCACAACCATCCAATCAGAAGAGTCACATAATAAGTCATAGTAATCCATAAAGAATCCGCAGCCTGGATTTCATCAGACAAAACCCAGGGTCTTGCGCTCCATCTCGACCCGAACAAAGTACAAATTCGAGCATGCGAATATGTGAGCTGAAGTCAAACATGCAAGAAAATCGTCTGTTTACCACCCAATGATGAAAGCTGTTAACAAATGTGAGAGAAACCGACAATAATGACAATGGTTCTCAAGGTACAAAAAGTACAATCCACGGAATGTGAACAATGATATGACGTCGAACACCCACAGAGTCAGTCGATCGAAGGCCAATGATGTGGACCTTAAGTCGAATGCGAAGAACCTGCCATTGAGGCATGCAGGTTCCAAGGTACCTGAAGGGAGTCTCTAGATCGAATTCCTGGATCATGAGCTAGAGTCGACAGGAAGTGACCTTGATCAAAGGTGGGCCATACTGTTTCCCACATCATCAACACGAGACAGAGGAAAATGATGTTTGTGAATCAAGACCAATAGAGGATCAGAGGGAGGTTGACAACTTCAGAGGCAAACTTCTCTTGAACATATCGGCGACACGAGACTATATTTGGAAGTATTTGACATCAAGGGATCTGAGGTCATGGTGTCGTGGCAAAGAGTAGATGAGCGGTCAAAAGAGATTACCCAAACCCATGGAGGCAAACAGATAACGAGATGAGATATCCCCAACCCGACATGAATGCAGACAAGTGCCAGGTTCAAGAGCGACATACTGCCAACACGACTGTAATGTGGTTCCATTTCCCCCCACCATTTCTGGTGAGTACCCCAATTATTTTTGAAAACAAGCTTGAAGGGGATAGCATATGCTTGCAATGCAAGTTTGTCCTTTGGGCAAATCCAACCTAGTACATTTTACGAGCCCTAGGAAGGAGGAACTCGAGTAACGTCATGATGATGGAGTCTGATGTCATCAGGTTTTAACGAGTCTGACAAAGGGAGAACTCGACATCTTTTCATGTTTAGAGAGTTTGAAAAGAAGGCAGAAAAGAAAACTCCAACAGTCCCTTTTCGTAAATAGTCTCTCAGATCTGAAAAGGTAGAAAACAATATCTGACAGAACCTCTTAGTCGCAATTGGCTAAGGTATTCCTTTTTCGTAAATAATCTATCCCAACCTGAAAAAGGGGTAAACGTATACTGGGTAGATATCGTTTCGCAGCCAATATAACGAGTTCAAAATGACAAGTGACTCGGTGATATTTTCAATTTTAGAGAGTCAGAAAAGAGATGAAAGGTGACTCCAGTAGTGACTTTTTTGTGTTTTTACCGAGTCCAAAAAAATATAAAATACAACTCGTTTCTTCGTCATAACCCTGTGAAAAATTGTCGCTGCACAAAAAGACGCGTGTAAAACGTATTTCTCGAAAATAATATGAAAATATAGTGACAAATATGTTTTAAAACCTATTTTAAGATTTTGAAAATTTATAAATGACCATAAGTGGTAAATAATATTTACTTTTCACTTTTACCTCTTTGCAGAGCAACAGTGACCCGTTTCCCTTGCAATCTTCAGGCGACGATTGTGAACAATCCAGTGGACCAATCCGGGTTCCGTCTGTTTCAGGTAAGAGCCAACACCATTTGCTTTCTTTTGAGCTATATTTCATTGCATTTAGTTGTCATTTTGGGTCCCTTAGGGGAGGATTTGCAAAATCTAGGGCATCGCGGTTGGCACGGGTTTTGGGCACGGACCCGAGCCAATTGACCCTTTTTTACACAGGGGTCGCGCCAGGTGGCGCGACTGTTAGAAAAACAGTCGCGGAAACCACGCAACCAAAAATCCGCTTTAAATTAAAGAAAATGCAACCAATTGATTGCAAATTTTAATACCCAAGGGGGCTTACAATGTTCCTATGATCAATTCATGCAGGTACAAAAGAAAAAAAGATGGTTATCGAGTGGAAAGAGAGAGAATAGAATGAGGAGGATGAACAAGCCATGGAAAATGAACAATGCATGAATGCCCTTAGAAATTGTGGGCTTAAGAATTTCTTCCTGACACCATGTCTCCGGGCTCAGCTCGAATTGCTTCAATACTTGATAAGCATTTGGGACGAAGATTAGGAGAAGCTTGTGCTTCGGGATCAGGGGCTTGAACTTGAAGTCTCGGATGTATATTTCATCACTGGATTGTCACGTAGAGGTGCAGTCCCTATTTTGAATGATACCCGTCCTTCTAGTGAAAGCATGGGAATGGAAATTGACAAATGTGTCGAGGGGCACGAAAAGGAACACGGAACAGCAAATTGGACATCCAAACCGTCCCTGATCTAGCACTAAGAGTAGTGGTACACACTATCACGCGGGCTGCGGGATCGCAGACACTCCATGAGGCCACAAAGACACAACTACTTCTTGCCTCAAAGTGCATGAACCCGACTATCTTCAACTGGGCCAAGGCCGTGACTGTCAACATCAAACGACAACTCAATAAGTGCAAGAAGACAAAACTAAAGTAGTTTGGGTACAGATCGATTCTGGTATCGTTCTTCTTGGAACGATTACCCATATTCCAGCATCAGGAGGTTATTGTCCCTATGCCGCCACCCACAAAGCCATGGATGGCTCGATGGGCTGCATTTATGCCTAGAACAGGGGGTGGGAAACAGATGTCTTAGAGGCCAGAGTTTTTTGATTGGCTCTGATGACAGTTGATTGTCGTGGAGGATTGGCCCTACGCTGACACAGATTTCACCGGAGACCCAAACCTCCCACTCCCGGAGAGAGAGGATTGGGACGAAGAGCTAGGTGAGACTCACTTTTATTTTCATGAGTTTATAATTTTTTGGGTATATATGCATGTTCTGACAGTTACTCTATATGTATGCAGATGTTGGCCCAGAACGTCCTGCAGGTATGTCGCCAATAGCGAGGCGAACTCCTCGTGACTTCAATCCTCAAGGTGAGGGGATTGACGAGGAGATAGTACAGAACCTGGAGAGGATCACCCGTGGGATTCCAGACTATGCTCGTTTTGACGATGTTCCCTGGGCCTATCAGAGGCACACTATGGGGGTGCTGAGTCATATCCACTGATTTTTGAGGTGGTTGGTACAAGTGGTGACGTGCTATCATGAGCACCATGTTGATTAGGCACTTAGGCTTTATTTCCGCACATTTTTAAGAGACATGTTGTCTCACGATAAACTAAAACAAACATATATTATTTTTTTGGGTTTTATATGATGCAAACATTGAAACAAACGATGCACCATGTTGATTAGGCACTTAGGCTTTATTTCCGCACATTTTTAAGAGACATGTTGTCTCACGATAAACTAAAACAAACATATATTATTTTTTTGGGTTTTATATGATGCAAACATTGAAACAAACGATATATATATATATATATATATATACTTTCTACATGGGTCTATTTACATATGATGATGTTTTTATAAATTGCCTAAATGTCTATAAAGCACAATGTTAGCTATTACATCTGTTAATGTATTCATTCGTCTTGGTATATGTTGATATGTAATAAAATCAAAATGTCTTTCAAGTAAATTAATATGCAAATACAATCTCAAAATACATGGGTTTCGAACCGAATAATGGCCGTTAAGTTGAAGAACAACAAGTTGCGAATCCAAATTCACAAGAAATGCACGTATGCCGAGGTTAAATGACTCCATTAATAGTTCCAAAACAACACTATATTCAGAGACATTGTTTGTAGTTGGTCCTAGAAAAATACCTTGTAAGTTAATCAACTCACCAACAGGATCATAGATTACCCAGGCTGCCGAAGACAAGTTCCTGGTACTACGGGAAGCACCATCCGTGAAACCGACATAAGGGGAAATAGACCTCTGCATAGCAAAAGACCCAATAAGCAGAAAAAAACTCACAAAGCACATCAAACCAAAACATGCACAAAAAAGAAAAAAATCACCTATGTACACATATCATGCATGAATGACTCAGGCATAATACTTTTTCAAGTACAACCCATTTTTGGGTTGCGATAAGGGATAACCTTCATAGTCAATAATCTCATAAGCCCCATTCTGTAACATACATTTAACGATGTAGGGCCCATGCCACATGGGTTGGAATTTTCCTGCCTCCAGCTTGTCATGAGCTTGGTCGTACAGGAGAACGAGATCGCCTTTGATAAAAGAACGAGGGGAAACTGTTTGGTCAAAATGGGATTTGACTCGCTTCTTCTGTGCTTTGATGACCAAGGAAACTAAGCGACGAGTTTCGTCCAATCTCTCTAAGTAGAGGAGACCTTCTTCTTCAGGCGGAGTATTAGGCAGTAATTCCACAGCTAATTTAACTGAAGGGATTTCACATTCAATCGGAAGGGTGGCTTCCAGACCGTATACCAACTAAAACGGGGCAAATCCGGTTGCATTCTTAATCGACGTTCGATAAGCCCAAAGAGCTGAAAACAACATGAGATGCTAGTTTGATTTATGGATCCCAATTGTTCGTTGAAGCATTGTAACGAGGAATTTGTTTACAGCTTCAACTTGGCCATTAGCTTGAGTATAATAAGACGTTGAGCTGTCGTGACACAGACCTAACTTAGACGTCAGCTCCGCCATCATATAATCCTGAAAATGAGAACCATGATCGGTAACGATGGCTTGAGGGACACCAAACTGAGCAATAACGTGATTGAATATGAATTGTGTCGTTGTCTTACTGTCTGCAGCCAATGTAGGCATTGCTTCGGCCCATTTCGTAAAATAATCGACGATGACGATAATATAGGCATGCCCCCCGGCCGAAAGAGGGTTACACGTCATAAAATCGATGCCCCATTTGGAAAAAGGACCCATGGTAATGACAGGATGTAAAGGAACCGGTGGCGCATGCATCTTGCGTTGATATATCTGGCACGCATGACATTTGTGTACTGCGACAATGCAATCTTTGAAAATGGACAGCCATAAATAGCCAGCACGAAGGATCTTCTGTGCAGTGGCATAACCAGACATGTGACCACCACAGACGCCATTGTGGTAGTCATTTAAAAATTTCTCAGCTTCCTCGAGGGTCAGGCATCGACGAAGTACAGAATCGACTCTGACATGATAAAGGGTATCTCCAACAATACGATAAGGTTGTGACTGATGCCGAATGCGGCATCGGGCATCCTTCGTTAACTCAGACCTGAAAGTAGACGTCTGGAGATACACAATGATATCATCGTACCACGGATCGAGGGTGCTGATTAAGAACATAGTTTCGTTCGGAATATGATCCTCGAAAGGAGAGGGAGCAGAGTCGGGGGGGAGAGAACAAATCAAATCAACAAAAATAAGTGATTTCTTCAGTTGGCAGTAGTAAATTCCAAATCAAAATCTTGGAGAATAACGATCCACTTCGAGTATTTTCCCCCCAGAAACTACTGAGACAGAATATAGGTCATGGGATTACAATCATAAATCACGTTACCGTGCATAAGAGGATATAATGACGAAAACGTTGGACGGCTTGGACCGTAACCAACGCTAACTTCTCGACATGTGCGTAATGTGTTTCAGGGTTGAGAAGGTTCCGAGACAAGTAGTAAACGACATGCTCGGTGCTGTCATCATCATATTGAACCAAAATCATGTCGATCATACTGAAGGCTACAGCTAGATAGAGGGTGAAATCACGATGTAATTCAGAGGACGTAATAGGGGAGCGTTGAAAAGCAACGTCTTAAGCCTATCAAAAGACTGCTGAGCAATCTCTTCCCAACAGAAAGGGACGTCCTGCTTTAAAATCCGTGTGAATCCTTTGGCTACTTCGGCGTAGTTCGGGATAAAACGACGTAAAAAATTCGCTTTCCCCTGGAGACTCTAGAGCTAGTGTAACGAGGATGGGGAGGGGAGATTAACAATGGCCTCAACCTTGAGTGGGTCAAGGCGAATTCCATCTTTAAATACGATAAACCCTAAAAGTCTACCTGAGTTGACACAGAAGACGAATTTATGCGGATTAAGACGGATGTTGTAGCATCTACAATGAAAAAAATCTGGCGGATATGTTCCGGGTGGTCTTTTCACGCAGCTGAATGAGCCAGAAGGTCATCCAGGTATGGTTGAACAATATGCCGAATATGGTGAAAGGCATAGGACATCGTGGGCTGGAACGTAGCCCCAACATTATTTAAGTTGAAAGGGAGTTTCTTATACGCGAACGTTCGCCAAGGAAAAATAAAAGCGGTCTTGTGTTGATCAGACGAGAGAATGTTGATCTGATTGTAGCCAGAAAAACCGTCCATAAGGGAAAAAATCTCACTCCCCGCACAATCGTCAATGATCTGATCGATGAAAGGGGTGGGATAGTTATCCTTAGGACAGGCCCGATTGATATTGTGATAATCAACACAGACATGAATTTCCCCCTGCTTCTTATCCATAGGGACAATGTTAGAAACCCACTCTGTCAGAGGAATTGGATAAATAAAACCCGCTTTGAGAATTTTTTCAACTTCAGCTTTTATAGCGGCAGCTTTCCGAGGATGCACGGGATGAAGACACTGGCGAATAGGCTTCGCACCTGGATAGGTGGGAATCTCGTGCACCACAATACTGGGGTCAATTCCAGGCATCTCTTCGTAAGACTAGGCGAAAACATCATGGAATTAGCGAAAGAGGCTAGTTTACACTTGGACTTCCTCGGAAGAGCAAGTGATTCCCATATGGGTGTTCTCGACAATTCTCGGTTTCATGGAAATGTCAATAGGCATCGTTTGAGTAATGTTACCCAAGTTACCCTCGGCGAAGACTTCACGAGTCAAAATAGGCGTTTGAAGTGGTGGAGAAGGAACTTGAGACGCAAAACACTCAAGACAGTTAGACATTGCCTCGAGGCAGGGCATAAACGAGGAACGATGATTCCCATCGCTCCATGGTAGATCCTCGAGAGACATGGTTTCCATGATAGCCTCGTCAGATGGAAAAATTTCTCTCAAAGGATCAGGAGAATCCACATCGCCAAGCCAAGGGGATTGAGAATAAATGTCGAGAGACATGCTCAAAGGAGCAGCTTCAGGAGGGGGAGAATCAGATGCAGCGGTAAGCTCACAATAATTGATTTCGATTGGACTAAGCGGCATTGGATCTCCAAATGAAATAACCTGTTTAGGTAAAGGGACGATCCATGGGTAATTTGACCGAGAGACCATATTAACTTGAACGGTATTTGGTGGTGGAAAGGGAAAGATACCCATGAGAGCGGGATCTTTGAAAAGACCCGACCCTACACTGTTAGGGGGAGAAGGAATCTGATCCACATATGGCACGTTGTTCTCGAAAGATGAGGTAAAGAACGACAACTGATCGACAGCAATGATTTTTCCCTCGTGTGGAAACTTTAGAAGTCGGAAGAGGGTGGACAGAACACACAACATAGCGTGAGTCCAACTGCGACCGAGTAGAAGATTGTAATTAAGTTTGGCATCAACAAATTCTACTTCAATGTTGACCGTCTTTGCTTGCAACGTGATCGGCAAGCTAGCGAGAACGCCCAGGGGTTTTGATTCCCTTCCATCAAATGCCTCAAGGGCATTGGGTGACGAAGTCAGGGTTGGAGAGCCAATATCCTTCCAACAAGCAGATGACATGACATAGGTAGATGCACCTTCATCCACTACGACTCTATGGATATTGAGACCATTAATTCCGACTTGTATGACAAGCGCAATTTGGTGCGGAAGTCGGGGGACGAAGTTATCTAAGTCGAAGGAGAGAAGGCTAGAATCAGCAAGATTAATCTCGCCGATCACAGATAATAATGCTTTCCGTTGAGATGGACAACTATGAAGCACTTCTAACGCGGACATCACGAAAAGTGCTTGTGCTAAGTCAACAATACTGTAATGTTGGGCAGCATGGGCGTTAGGATTATAAGAAGATTTACGGAGAACACCTTTAGAAGGTGGTCGTGCAACGAGTTCAGCACTGGGCCTTTCAATCTCAAGAGGACCAGACGCAGGTGGGGGAGGACCGTCAACGACCTCTTTCCCGGCTGCCTGGCGTGATCCGGCATAATCCTTCGATCGAGTAGCAATGGAAATGGGTGCAGAACCGTTCATCATGAATACTTGAGAGCCAAATGACGCAGATGGTGGAGGTTTCTCGGCCATCTGGGTCTGCTGAGATGGGAAAGGTTCTTTAAGGACTGCTGGAGTTCCCTTAGCGCCTTTAAGCAGTTGACTAACTTTGGATCGTTTAGGACAATATTTAGTGTAGTGTCCTCATCACAAATCAAACAGGGATACTTTGGCTTTCGCTGTGAACCATCACATCATGAGGTTTAGATGATTCCAGTTTTGGGGCATCGGATTTGGCCTTGCCTTTGCCCTTATTTTTCCCCTTGGAAGTCTTGTCCGCAGGATTGGCCTGAACGACGTTGACCTCCGAGGTTTTACCAGAATCTGGGGTAGCCTGAGGAGAAAAATTATTGGAAGAATTTGATTTTTGCTTCCCATTGGAAGACTTACATGAAGTCTGAGACACATAACCAATAATGCCATCGACTAATGGGGTGGCCGGTGCTTTAGAGGTCCCAGGTCGTGGAGCCTCAGTCAAGATGTCATACAAAATTCCTGATTGAGAGTACACTAAATCAAGGTACTAGGCACGAGCGATGGCTTGTCCCTCGGTTACACATGCCCCCATGGTGATGTCTTTCGCAATTTGATTGACAAAAGAGGTAGTGAACCAGTGAGTAAGAAGCTGATCAGGAATTTCAAACTTGATCAGGCGACGACTCCGTCTCCATTCTTGAATGTGGTCTGAGATATGGGTAGCCCGGTCCTGTTTCAAGGATGTCAGAAGATGCGTCCTGGCTTCATAACGAACCAGCAACTGGAAATGGGTAAGGAATGCCATAGCGAGAGTGTTGAAATATTGAAAGATGCCACGAGGCAGTTCAATATACCACTTAGCAGCAGCTTCGGTAAGAGTGCGCTGGAAAAGACGGAGTCATCCACCCAAGAATTAGAGGAACACCATAATTGGTATGTCATGACGTGTGCTTGGGGGTCTTCTCCAGACTTTCCCTCGAACTTGGGACAATTACCTGGAACCTTCGTTGGAACTAGAGGCCAAAAAGGATTATGAAGAATGGGATCATTTGTCAATTTGGACACATCCGGTAACTCCAACGTGGAAAGAAAAGGCAATTGAGGGTTAAAAGGCATAACAGGTCCCCGATAAGGACCTGTACCCATACTCCATTCTGGTTGAGTATAACTCTGCCCCCATTGGTTCTATCCCGGAGGATTCAGACCATAAGGGGTATAAGCCAGATAATTTGGTTGATATGGCGGCTGGGGACCAGGATACGGGGGGTTGAAAACTAGGATACTGATTCTGAGTATACGAGGATCCTGATTGAGAAGCATAAGGATTCCGCTGCAGAGTATAAGTATAGCCTGGCGATTGAGGGTAGTAAGCAGAACCTTGAGGTGGGTTGTAAACCGGTCGATATTGACCTTGAGGAAAATAACCGCTTTGGGATCGAACGGGCTGTTGATAAGTGGGGCCCTGCTGAGCTGAATAGGTCGGGGGCACAGGTTGATTTGGCTGTGGCATAGAATAGAGAGGTGGATGAGCAGGGTTAATAGGCTGTGCAGGTTATCCTGGTTGAATAGGTTGACCTGACTGATGAGGGCCACCAGGTTGTCCCTGCTGAGCAGGTTGGCTTGATGGTTGGGGTGGGCCAGGTTGTGCCTGATAACTAGGTTGGCCTAGAGTAGGACCATAAGATGGTCCTGGCTGTGCAACATTTGGACCAATTGGGAAATATGGCTGTTGAGGTTGCACCAAAGGTTGATATGGATGGATATGCCCCCCAGGACTATATGAAGGTCTGGGTTGATATACCAGTTGCCCGGTTGGTCCTTGAGGTTGCCCTGGTTGGACCAAAGGCTAAGTTGGTAAAGGTTGAACTTGAGGATTGTAAGGCTGCCCTTGCGGGCCGTAAAACAATCCCTGCTAGATCGAAGGTTGTCCCTGTAAGGCTTGCCCTTGTGGGTCATACGCATACCCTTGCTGGGCTGAAGGTTGTTCCTGAAAGGGTTGTCCTTGCAGGCCGAAAGCATATCCTTGCTGAACCAAAGGTTGTCCTTGTAAGGGTTGTCCTTGCTGGTTAGAAGGTTGCACAATTAAGGTAGGTATAAAACCATTAATGAACTGATAAGCCTCAGGAGCAAGAAAATAGATAGGGTTTCCTTGCTCGTCATACTGAAACGAAAGTGAATAAATTGGGGGATCCTTAGGGGATTGATAAGTCTGGGAGTTCTGCTGCTGAACAGCCAGCCGATACTCCTCAAAAGAAAGGCCATCAGGGATTTCCATGGTAATCGAAGTCTCTACTGAAGTTGAAACCCCTGACGGATGAGTGGTGAGAACCAGTGCCGATGCAACCACACAGAAAGTAGGTCTCGTGGGGACAGACGTAACAAAAGGTGTCGACAAGACAGGAGTTGTCGGCGACATCCCTAATGACGGGAGAATCGGCCCCCTTGATAGAGTTGATGTTGCCATTGAGGCAATACTGGCTATAATCTGACCCAAAGACCTATATCCAACTGGAAGCGACACCGATGGTGAAGATTGAGTAGGTTCTTGACGAATGTCTTCTGGGAAGAGTTGTTATCCTTCATCAGAAACTAGAATACCCTCACTACCATTAAGACCAGAAGAATCCATGTCTGAATCCACCGTGAGATGTTGTAAAAGACTATGGGGGTTAGCAGGTATGATAGCAGCCAAAAATGGTGATCCCGATGTAAGTGGGGGAAAATGTTCCCCAACCCCAAACCCAAACCAAGCGTTTGAAAGAGGCCAATGGAACTCAACTGGTTATCCAAAGGGGTACTCTGACGGCATGATAGGCTGCTCAAGCTCGGCAGACCTAGCGGTTTGAGAAGTTTCAGATGATTCGTCCATGAACGGACTGCCAGTAGATGAAACCGATGGTTTCGCCACTGTGACTGTAGCACACCAGAAAAGGGAAAAAGATCGAAAATGAAGACTCTTGGATCAAAACCAAGGCAAAAAAAAACAGGTCAAGTAATGAAACTTTAAAGGGCGTGTAATCGTAGGTAGTTTATTTTACCACATTGAAACCAAAAATTTGTTGTTTCATGTTTTAAGAGTCGAGAAACAGTCAAAGATGACTCTAGTCTATTTCAGTTTTAAGCGAGCTTGAAAGGACAAGTGCTCGATGATCTTTTCAAATTTATGGAGTTAGTAAAGATCGAAAATGACTGCTCAGGTAGTCTAGGTAAAAGGGTGTACCAAGTTCCCATGAACCTCCATATACACCTTGGTTATGAAATGAAAGAAAAATCAGCCAAGGACTTGATGTACGTGCAGGTAGTCTCCCCGAATGCTGTGTTCCATGTATCATGGTTACAAGGCGGCAGACTCGGCTCACTACGGATAAAAGGATTGCAACCTAGAGGGGTCTCCCTTCATATACTTGACGGTACAGGGAGCACAAGTCCGTACTAGTGTTGTCTGTAGTTAGATGGCGATCGACAGCTGCTAGGTTTAAAGACGTCGAAACACGTCTCTAACTTAGACCACTAAATATTTCGTTAAGTTTCAATGTTGCCTTCGGTTAATTGAATAAATTTTAAGTTGATCTTGTATTTATGTTTCAATTCCAAGGTCCTACCATATGTTGGATCTCACAAATCCCTAAATGCAAGCTACATGCCATGAAATACCATTTCATTCAATGAAGAGCTATCTATGAGAAAGTTTTAGGAGTTTTCAAGTGACAACAAATAATGAGAACACACAGAAGCATCCAGTACAAAATCTGATGCAAGCTAATGAAAATGAGAAATCTTTCCTAGAATACCCAATGCTAGTTATGCAAAAGATTTTCCAATTCTACAGTGCAAACAAGAAGGCAAGCATGAAACAATTTTTTTGATTTTTCAATGTAATAGAGCAAACAGTGCACTACATGACACGAAAAATAAACCTTCACACTAGTTCAAGAATATCAATGCGAGAGTCGAAGTGAAACAATCCAAACAACTCAAAATAAAACAAGACAAGAACTCAAACCAGTGTCACAATCTCTCAAATCGAAGAAAGATGTCGAAACAGAACCATACAAGCAATGTGAGCTACGCTTGGAGTGACAAGAAGCAAAACTGAATCAAAGAGGCAAGACTCACTCAAGACTCATTCCACCAAATGCAATCACTCATAACAGATCCAGGGAGTTGAATGCAATCAAACAAATAACGAAAGTGACCGCGAAACAAAAGGCTCAAGCTCCTACAGGAGGCTCAGCATACCCTAGCACTAGAAAAACCCTAAGGCCATGATGTTGAAAGAAATGGACAAAAAACTGAAGGAAGGAGGTCGTTCATAGTCACAAACAATTTCAAAGCACTCAAATCAAGTCTAGAAAACACCCAGAGGCACCAGTATGGATGAAAAACTCAAAAACAGGGAAAACCCTAGCACCTACAAGAAATGGCGCGACTTTCTAGCTGTAATCTGCGCCAGACAGGGGATGGCACGAGTGATGAACTGGAAACAAGCACCAGCGGGCACGATTGTCAAATTGGAAACCATGCCAATCAAGCCAACCTTGAAAATATGAAAATTTTGGAAAAACAGAGGTCAGATTTGATCCTCTGGGGCTGAACATTGGTCTAAGACTAAAAAAAACAACCAGAAAAGACAAGCTAAGCAAGCAAAGACCAAGAAGAAGACCTAATGGACGAAAGACAAATTCACACTGATCCCCAGCAGATTCACCAATTTGTTGGTGAGGTAAATCCCCTCTGCGGATAGAGGCGATCCCACTAGCCCTAAAGTGGGTCTATCCACAAACAAGACACGCTATGACATCAATTCCTAGTTAACAGATGAATGGAGATTCGATAGATAACTTACCGTATATCTTGTGCTGTCATCATTGTCGGGAGTGGCTACCTCTCGCTCCTGGTTCGACATATCATGATCCGCTCATTCTCACACTCAGATACTTGTACATACACAAGAAACAAAGATGACATACAACATACTATTTCGCATCTGTAACTATGAGTCAGTCGAAGAAGACAAAATCAATGCATCAATAAACAAAACACAAAGATGGAACCAATACCATAGTCGAGTATATTATTAAGAGGAAGGAAGAGTACAACCAAGCTCTGACGTTGCAGTCTCCTCCAATAGGGTTCCAGCGGAGCGCTTCTCACAAAGCTCGTCGGGAATTTGGATGGGGCTCTCTCTACGAGATTCTTCTTGGTTCTACCTTCTCAACAACGATTACTCAGCTATAGTATCTCTTCTCCAAGTTCAGCTTCTTGGCTATATGTTCAGCTAGCTTTTGTAAAGGGAGAAGGCTTGTTTATATAGAGGGAGAAGGAGAGGTTAGGATCCCTATAATCATGGAGGAGAGTCCTATCTTCAAAGAATGTTCCATCAACCATTTCCTAAAGGAAGAGAACCGTGGCTTATCGAGTTTAACCACTTGAACTGAGTCATCCTTGAGGTGGTTAAAGGAAACTTCCACCTCTAATTTGTTAAAAAACATTCCCAAAAAGGTTGGCGCGGGCACAACAAAGAGACAGAGCGCCAGCTAGCGTGACCTCTAGTGAAAATCCTCCCTATTGGCGCGAGGGGTGAACTAGCTACCCGCGCCAATTCCAAAACATAGGTTTATGTGGGCTTTCTAAGGAAATTTTAAACAGGAGAAACAATGTCCTTATGCAGAAGGGTGCAAAGAAGGTGTTTTCAGAATATGACACTGCTCACAGGTCATGGGAAAGACCCTCCAATATGCGGGGCGAGGGATTGCAGGGACGGTGACAAAATGCTGTGTAACAGTCATGCCTTTCGGGTTGACGAATGCCCCCACAACCTTCATGAGGTTGATGTACTACATCTTGATACCATTTACCAACTCATTCATGGTGGTGTATTTGGATGACATTCTGATATTTAGTCAGAGTTGGGAGGAACACCTCCACCACATTCAACAGGTCCTCCAAACACTGTGACAACACAAGTTGTGTGCCAATTTGTAAAAATTCACTTTTGGTATGACCCAGGTCCAATACCTGGGGGACATCATTGATGAGAGATGTGTGCATGTGGACCCAACCAAGATAAAAGTCATTCGGGATTGGCCAACCCCAACCACACTAACAGAGCTCCGCAACTTTATGGGACTTACTAACTTCTACCGCAGTTTCATGTTTGGATTCTCCCATATCACTTGGCCCTTGAGTCAAGTCACCAAAGGAGGAGAAAAATAAAAAATCTTCTGGTTTGAATCCAAACATAAGGCATTTGTTGAATTGAAGCATCATCTTTGCTCTGCACCTGTGCTCACATTACCAGACTCGCAACAACGATTTGAGATTGAGACAGATGCCTCTGACTATGCGATTGGTGCAATTCTTACTCAACAAGTTCATCCAGTATCATATCACAGTGAGACACTTTTAGACACAGTCCGAAAGTATCCCACCTATGAAAAATAAATGTATTCCATTGTGCAGGCCTGCTGGGAATGAAAGCACTACATTTTGGGGAAGGAAACAATCATCCATGCAAACCACTGACCCGTGCAGTTGATACAGACACAAGGGAAGTTGCAGAAGTTGCAGAACGATTGCCATCAGAAATGGTCCACATACCTGCAACAGTTCCATTAGAATATTAAGTACAAGAAGGGAAACACCAACAATGTTGTAGGCTTCCTAAGCTGACCACCTGTCATGGTGCTGACCACTGTGCTCGAATCTTATGGGCACGAGACTTCAAGCTGGCCGACCCTTTACAAGAGTGATCCAAACTTCAGAAACACATACCAAACACTCCTGGGAGGAAAACAAATGCCAGATTATAACCTCCATGATGCACTGTTATGCCACCTGGGACACCTCGGTTTTCCTTCAAGCGAGCGGGCCAAGATGATCTGGGAGGCACACTACAGTTGGTTCTATGGAAACTTTGGGGTATAAAAGATAGTGTTTGCATTGCAACAATATTTCTATTGGCCAAAACTCTGACAAGATGTTGGGAAATATATCAGAACCTGCACTACCTGCACCATCGCCAAGCCAATCATCAAGAAGCAAGGTCTGTACACTCCTCTTCCACTCCTAGTCAGCCTTGGGAATCCATCTCCATGGACTGTAGGTCTGGCCTCCCTTATACCAAGCATGGTAATGACTGTGTATTTGTGGTCATGGACAGATTCTAAAAAATCGCTATATTGGTGACCTGCAAGAAGAGTATCACAGTCAAGGACACTGCCAAAGTCTTCTTTGAACGAGTGCGGGTACATTTTGGGATCTCATAGACTATTATATTAGATCGGGATAGTAAGTTCCTAAGCACATTCTGGTCAAGCCTATGGGTATTTTTGGACAGCAAGCTCACTAAGTCAACTGCATTCCATCCCCAGCCAAATGGCCAAACAGAGGTCGTCAACAGGATGATAGTGCATATACTCCACATGTACAACTCCAAGCATCCATGAACATGGGATGTGAGCCTTCCATATGTGAAACACAACTATAACAGAGCTCTCCATAGCTCGATTGGTCGCATTCCCTTTCAATTAGGCATAATATTTCAACCATTGTGTCTGATTGATATTGCCATACCTCATGCAACCACACAGACATAATACACACATGTACTGTCTGAGGCTGATAAAGCAACCAAATTTATTGAATGCATTTAGGATGTTCGCTAGTAGGTCCACGAAATCTTAGAGAAATCCAATTCCAAGTACAAGCAGCGACGTGATCAACATCGAGTGCCACACAAGTTTCAGGTGGGCAACAAAGTTTGGTTGTATTTGCAGAAAGAACGCTTAACCATAGCCCATCATAAACTCAAACCACTCCATTATGGGCCTTACACCATCATCAAGGTGGTGAGAGACAATTATTTTGAGCTCGGCATTCCCCATTCCTTGGCTTGCACCTAGTGTTCAATGTGGATCGCCTTCGACTATACTTTCCACCATTATTAGACGCATCCGACATTGCAGAACAAGTCACGCCGACAGAGTTAAATCCAGACTGCATGGAATAGGCTGCAACTGATCGAATCATGGAAACATAACTTAAGAGCACTCTCCAATAGCGGATCCATCTATATCGAGTACTCAAAGCAAGCCAACTCCTTCATTAAGGCAAGTGGTTCACCAAGGACAAGGTTAACATAAATTTCCGCACCTCATGGAGGCTATGCATGTAATGGGGACCATTTCTTCCTAAGCGAAGAGGAATGATATAGGTGGATATTGGTGGCCACCTGCCTATTCCACCTAGACAGTTTCATCAGTTTTCTTATTTACTATTTTTAGCAATTTTTCAGGTCCTAAACTTTCAGAGAAATTTTGACCCCCTAAACGACATTTTTTTGAGGTCTGTTGCAGTCTCGTAGCCAAAGGCACAAGGTTGTAGTAAAACCTATACTCCTCAGAGAGATATTTCCAACGAGGTATCATACGTGCCAAACATAGATAATATGACCAAGTTATGACCCCGGGAAGTTGGCTGCCCAAATAACCCCAACGAGGACCATAAACTCTTGGTGTTACATCTCCTTGGGTTAGGGTTTTGGCTGTTTAGGGTTTTCCATTATTTTTCAATAATAAAATGGCCCTTGAGCCTCATTGTAAGATAGTTCAGAGGCATGTAGCTGCCACATCTCTTCTCAGAGATAAGCTACCATCACCAGAGCTAGTTTCTTTCAATTATGTCTGTAAGCATTTTAAATATTTGATATTAATGAAATGAAATATTATTTCTATTGCATCTCTGTATTTGTGATTATATCTATATTTTTTTTAGTTCCCTATTAAATTTGGATCAACCTCTAAGTGAAGAAATGACATTGCTATTTTCTCCCTCTCGGGGTTGCTCAACCTCCATCTCTCTAAGTTCCTATTGTAGCTTATCTTTCTCATCTTCCTCATCCTCACTATTAGAGAAAACCTCGTTGTTGTGAGCCTTTCCCTTTGTAGTGCATCTATGCTATGGTGCCCAAGGTTCTTGGCATGTGAAACATAACCTCCTTCTCCTAAGATCCAACCCTTTCTCCTCATCAAGCTAGTTTCTTCATATACTCTCCTTTTAAGGAGGCTTGGTATCTTTCCCCTTGGGTGGGAAGGTGGGTTTAATGGATTCTTTATACTTAGGAATTGCATCCTACAAATCCCTTGTTCTGCTAGCTGCATCCCGCGAATAATTAGGCCTTTAAGACCTCACTAACCATTGTAGAGGTTCACTCAATACCTCAACAAATAAAATAATCCTCCTAGGCTATAATAGATCTAGTACCATCACTCACAACCTCAAAATTTGTGATATATAATGCTCCACGCTACTAGTTTGCTTGATTTGTGTGAGCTACCTGAAATACAACTCTGGATCCTTCTGATCAAACCTTTCTATTACCCTCTGAGAAAAATCCTCATAAGTGGTTATATTAACATGTCCCAAGGTGGTTAAACCATGATTACACCCTTCACGCACTTCTCCCTATAAATGCAAGGTGGAAAAATTTATGGCATTTTCTTCAATCCCCTAGTTCAGATGAAATTAAGTGTTAAGTTTTTGGATCCACCTTCTTGTTGTGCATCTGGAGAAACCATCAAAGTTTGGAAGGGTCAGCTTCCCAGTAGTTTTCCGCAATTCTGTGTTTTGTGTAGCTACTCCTCTAACCCCTTTTCCTCTGTTACCACTTTTCAAGAGACAAAAATCCTTGAAAATGATTGCATCTTGGAAGCCATCTCCCATGGACTGATATTCCTAAAAATAATATCCCAATGGAATGTCCCCTTGATCTGTTGGTTATGATGGGTTGGCATGCATAAAATTAGGCTTACTGGGTCGAGATGCTCCACTATAAATTTGAGGTTGGATTTTGTGATTGGTTATTGCAATATTATGATATTTCCCTACTCCTTATCTCGCATATGAGTCCCCATTGCTACCTTTGTTCCGATTCTGTTGCCTCATTTGTTCAACCATTAATTTCTGCCCCTTTTCCAAGTCATTTAGAGCTTTCAAAAGGCTCTGAAATGCTTCTTCCCCCTTGCTTAATGGGGTGCTTGAATCTCCCATTTGGACCTCCTTTGATACAGTAAGAGATTCTTCTTTTTGCATGGGTGAATTTGGCTTCAGACCTATTTGCAACTCTCTTTCTTTGATCCTGTAATCGTGCCTTCTATATGTCATGTTTTGAAAATGATTTGAGGTAGCGTATCTTGATACCACAACTGGCCAATTCAACGCTCTAATACCACTGTAAGATACCCAAGAGAAAATCTAAGAAAATGTTTCCAAAAAATTGAAACTTTTCCTTTGACACCTTTCTAAAAACAGTTAGTATGCAATTTATGGAACACCTTCAGTAAAGATGGTTTATAATTTTGTCAAACATTTCATAGATGCAATAAGAAAAATAATATCAACTAAGAACTGAGGCAAATTGGAGTTGTATTTGAGGTTAATATTCAAGGAATTACAACACATAATTGGAGGAAGAAACTTGGAATTTGCTTCACTGATGTTAAAGGCACAAATGTAATTAAAATTTGATATTACAATGACTCAACCCATAATTGGAACTTTTGAACAATAACTTGACCTCCCATAAATAAGATGAGCTAAAATACTATGGACTTGTCAAGAACACTCGTTATTTCAACCCATAATTTCATTTGTTGAAGATAATGGTCTTTGCCAAGAGCTCGACCCATGGAAATTATGGACACAACTCTGCTAATAATGAGGGTAACTTCTCGAAATATTTAAAAAGCTCTTGCAAGAAATTAGGACCACTGCTAGGAGTATCCAACCTTCCCTTTTTACATACTAATATCTAACTTGAAAGGTGAATGATATGCAATAAATCAACCTCCTTTCAACACACTAATTCTGGAACAAAATTATGAGTAATATGGATGAATGGATAACCAACTCGGCCTGGGTATTTCTCTTGTGAAAATGAAAAATTTAATTGGGAATTCAACCTCTTTCCTTGTGATACTAATGGTGATGAGTCTTTTTCTAATAAAAAGGAAATTCGTCCTCTGCTTAAGCACTGATATGGAGCCTCTTGAAATGCAAGATCGATATGCCTTTAGTTGGACAAATGCGCCCCGAACTAGGGTTCTTATGCAAGTATTAATAATAATAATTTTGACCTCCTCTTGTGGTGATAAATTCAACCCTCTCTCACTGAATAATTCGACCCTACTCTTAACACAATGAATTATTGAAATGCATGTGCAATTTATCCTTGAGCTTGAGCGTATGGGAGCAAGATAAATAATTCGACCCTCCTACTGGAGGAAATTTGGCCTTCTTGATGTGACTTAATTACCTGAACTTTATTCTCCTAGAAAAAAAACAAATTCTTCCAGAATTCTCCAAAATATTAGCAATAAAACCCAACAATGAAATTTCCAACTAGGGTGGCAAGAGAATCCACTGAAATTGGATTATGCCTAACTAGGGTGGCAATAAGATCCACCTAAATTAGAATAAGGATCTCGCCTCAAACTCACGAATCAAAACTCACTTGATTTTATTCCTCAATGGAAAAGAGAGATGATGAGATAAAATTGATAGAAAATGAGCCCCACCCTCCTTTTATAATATTTCATTGAGTGTTCTCCAAGCTTCTAGATATTCCTTTAATATTATTTTATTGAAGAAGTCACTTTTTATTCCTAAGTGACTTTTTTCCCCTTTGTTTTATTAATTATAATTGACCCCTTTTATTGAATGATATAAAAATGGGCAAATTTCTTTGGGTCTCCTAGGTAATTGTTCTTATCCTTAGCCTAAAGGAGACAATTAGGAAAGCATAAATCATAGCTCCAGCTCAAGTGATAGGGAACATTACATCTAATTGGCTAAGATATAATTTAGCCATTAGATATTAGGGTTAGGTCTATATTCTTAATGAGATAAGAAAAGGGAAAAAGAAACGGGGAAAAGGCATCATTTGCACATTTATTCATGAGAGTTAGAGAAGAGAAGTGAAGGAGGCTGAGAGAAAATTTAGAGGAGAAAGAAGTGTAAAACAGAGAAATGAAAGAGTAATCATTACAACAACAACGAAATCAACTCAAATTCTAAGTACAAAAGGACGTTAGAATCCCATGAGATCTTCCTAGTTATTTTCTCGAGCACCAACATGATTTTTGAGGAAGACTGGGCTGAAATCGAGAGGACACTAACAGTCATTAAGTGATGTTTGATATAACATACTTTTTGAGGGATCAAGCCTTTTTTCAGGGATTTTGATAGGAAATAAACGTGGGCTCTCAAAAATTTTGTAGCAACACACAAATATAGGAAGAAGGGCATGATTATCTGAGCACTCAAGTACAAATTTCTGTGTTGAGTGGCATGAAGTTTTAAGTAGTTTTGACTCAAGAATTGAAAATTATCAACACAAAAAATTAGGATATGCTTGGCACAAACTCCAAGCAACAACCTACTCATTTCTTAAGGAATCCTAAGATAATTCAAGGAGATAATTTTACTGTGCTTATTGTCATTAAATACTATAATAAATTCTTTTACAATAAATAAAATATGTGATTCCTAAAACTAAAGTTCGGTTGGGCCTACAATTTTCTACATTGTATCAGAGCAACTGATTTGAATATGGGAAAACTAGTTATTGCTATGCTAGCTCCCTCATCAGTATTAAAAATGTGTGATTAGGATCATCTCAAGTTAACCACTTGTGAAGGGATTTATGTGTCAAGTTTGATGTGTTTTGATGATCAAATTATGAGTTAAAAAACTTTAAAAAATCATGTACAACAAATAAAATGCAGAGCAATAACACACAACATACCCATAACACAATGGATGATAACAAAGTTCACCCGTCCCGGGCTACATCTCCATGGAACTGCTTCAACTAGTTAGGACCTTTTGGGATTAAGAGTCAAATGGCTGTTTACAAGCACCTGTAGTGCTCCAATGGATTTGAAACCTACTCCATCGACTTCAGAAGACATAAAAACCCAAAAAATGACTATTCAATCTCTGAATTTGGTTTCCAAATGATCTAGACTTGACCTCCTATCTTGGTGGCCATGGACTTGTTTAATCTCCAAAGTGAAAAAAACACTTTCAGGATTGCTCCAACACCCCTGTAAAATATAACACTATGTTTAAAGCAGCAAATACATCTAAAAATTACTATTCATTCACTCCATTTGGCCATCAATTGATCTGGGCATGGCCTTCCCTCTTGGTGGCCCTCAACTTCAAATTTATTCAAGGTGACAAAAACCTATGTAGAATTGCTTCTCTGCCTCTACAAGTTGTTCCAATGGATTTAGAGCATGCCAATTTTCAAGGAATGACTCTTCCTAAGCCAAAATTGGACAAAAAATTCTCAAGATAGGGTTCATTTAATTTTCCCCTAGATTCTGCCTATAAATGTGGAGAGGACTCTAGATAAGCCCACCAAAATAGCAAATCCATCGAATTTTGTGGCGCTGCCAGAAACTCTGCCAACATAAGCACTAGGTTAATTAACTGTTAAACCTAGAATAGAGGAATAAACTACGCACTAAGCGCGCTTTGTTTTGGTGCTAAGAACTTGGGCATATGGCACGGTCTTGTGGGAGGAGGGCTTGCCCCCTCCATTCCGCCATCGGATATCGCATATACAATCAAATAACAATTGGGCGCAATTATTTTCAAGCATCAAGGATGTGTCCCATTGGTAAGTGGCGGTAGTGGTTGGAGTGAGGTCGCGGGGTCGAACCCCGACCTCCGTCCCCTCTTCATATGTTTTTTATCGTTATAATAATACGCCTTCAGACCATTAATAAACGTCCAAACCTTTGAATTAATATAACCTTCCGCCTGATTCATTATATCCAATGTTTAAATACGCCACCGTATTAAACGTAGAAACTTGGCATTAATAATAAACTGTGCTCCATATGTGTATAAAACCCATAGTTTAAAAATCTTGTCATCGAACTATGGTTATTGTAAGCGAAATTTAATATATGTGTAAAATTTGGATTTAAATTATATATATATATATATATATATATATATATATATACACCTTAACCGCTTAACATATGAATGTCGCCATGGAGACGTTTCTCCTACCTTGGACCTAGGATACTCTGGAGGCCTCCTCCTAGACCTACCACCTAGAGATTGAACCGCTATGAGGCAGCAGGTCTAAAGTGCATGCATATTTGTTTTCACTTTCCGATGCAGAATCCTAGTCTCTTCAACCAAAATTATGATATCACCATATCATCTAACTAGGCCCAGTCCGAATCAGCACCTCCACCTACTAAGACCTCTTAATCTATGATATTTTCATAGAGAGGTGTTCACCTAGTGAGAGCCTTGCTGCTCTAATTCTAAGAGCTCCAACAAACTACTCTAATTGGTTCCGGCGCCTACTAGCAAAAATAGACTAGATCTCTTACACATATGATGTTAGCATATAGACGTTTACACTTTAAGCATCTCTCGTCTGCACTTGTCTCGATAAAGCTGCTGCTACAAGTCTAGTTCTTTTCGTCCCATGTCCGGCAAGCCTTCTGATATCCCCAAGTTCAATCCAAGTGCTAGCTTTTGAAAGCCATATGAATCTACCTAAACTATATTTCATAGATACGTTTACAAGGCAAGTCAAGGCGAGTGGTAGTATAGACCCCGCGTCGTCCGACCCGAGTTAGTAAGTGCGGGTCATGTGGAACCTGCTGGTCCGAGAATCTTACTAGATTTGGCATGGAGACTATGGAACTATAATTGCTCTACTTGCATGGAGAGATCTAGAACCTTAGGTATTTTGACACTTGAGGTCTGGACATAGAAAACCTCATAACAACAACACGTGTTGTCGTAATGCCCTGGTGGTGAGCACGTTATTCCTTTCGTGGTGTTTGGTTGAGCCTCTCAATCTTTTCAACATCCTCCTACCCTAAGACAATCAATATGGTGGGTTTGGGTGCCAGTGACAAACAATATAGATAAGATAGCAACTATCGAAAGATAACTACTATTGGCTAACCTCCTACCCTGACCTGCCCTGACAATCAATAGAGATAGCTTCTATCGGGAAGATAGCGACTATCGGAAGATAGATTCTATCACCCACAATAACTCACTCAACCGCATTGTACGCGATCATGTAAACACTTTGATGGAATTTCCATATACAACAACACGAGATTATGCTACCACTATACAAAAACTATCTCTACATTCCAGCCAGCGTGTCCAGACAGGATAATGTCACCACTATATAACAACAGCTTACTTCTGATGGATCTAAATCTCACTCCTTCTACTGGATTCAACCTCCCCATATAGATATTCGGGTCAAAGGCTCGGTCAGTAAACAAAGGTAACAAGCTTATCATCTCACGCAATAAACAATGGTAACAAGCCAACTCTCGACATCACAACAATAGAATCTAAATCTTGTTATCCGACACACCTTAGTATGGCTGGGCCTTCCAATATATATATATATATATATATATATGTATATATATATATTGGAGTGGAATAATTGAAGTAATCCTTCCCTGCTTATATCTTCCAGAGGGTACGTATTTGGACAATCCTGGTAGAGTACCTGATGAAATTTTGTACCACCAGTATGTTTCCAATCCCCTAATCGCAGCACAATCCCATATCTAGTCTTTCACTGAGGAATCACGCCAAAATACTTCCTAGTCACACAATTTCCTACTTACCACCACTCTAGGGGCCTAATCCCATATATATATATATATATATATATACAGACAACTCGTGATGTGGGATGGCATTTTTGGCCCACCTCGTCATGTGCATATAATCTGGGCATACTTGAAAAAGAAGGTAGGTGAATAGCCCCAACCCCCACACTCCACTATACACGGGGAACCTACATTATACAATTATTCCATATTTTCATTCATCCAATCCAAAAACTTAAAGAAATAAGTCAATCATATAATAATGAATTATTAGCCATCATCACCTTCCTCCATCACTCGCATGCAAAACCATCGCCCATACTGGAATCATATATAATACAATGAGTTGACCATCCTATTTCAGTCAATTCTGTCACACCAATCCAACCAGCTACAGAAGCACTACTCTCACCATATATGTCACCAGTTATTCTTCCTCCCTTCCTATCTCATACAAATCCATCCTACTTTTTGGCCCACTTCCCTATCTATACACAAAGCAATCCATTACACCTTTTCTTCTATATCTTTTCACCGCACGCAAGAATTCATACCTTCCAATAATTCACTGCCACGAAAGAGCATTACACCTGCACCAATATATAAAAAAAGGCGGTGTTCATCGTTTGGTTCGATCTAGTTCGAAAAGCATCTAATAAACACCTCCTTGTTTCCGAACCTTTGAACAATACATTACAGTCTTATTACATCTTGTTTCCAAACGTTACCTTTGAACAAGAATGGATAGAGTTTCCTTTTTCCTCGTCTGGGCCATCCCCAATAGAGTTTCATCATCTGGGTCTTTATACACATTTGATTTGAGGACCGCCATCGCCCAATATATATTATATCCCAATCGACTGTAGGGTGAGGTAACATGCGAGGAGAGGGTGTTAACGCTCACCATTCATATGGTGAGGAGAAACTCTCTTTTGGGGGAGGGGGTGAGGGTGAGCCAGCCGAACTCTCGACAACAGGAGAGGTTACGAACCCACTGTCCTTACCAAAGAAGGGACAAAGTCACTCACTATTCATATGGTGAGGGGGAGGGGCCCCAAAAGATAGGAACTCGAAGAACTAAAAGGAGAGGGCTCCTATATATATATATATATATATACATATATATATATATATATATATACATATATATATATATATATATACATATACATATATATATATACATATACATATACATATACATATACATATACATATACATATATATATATATATATATATATATATATACATATACATATACATATACATATATATATATATATATATATATATATATATATATATATATACATATACATATATATATATATATGTATATATATATATATATATATATATATATATATATATATATATATATATATATATATATATATATATATATATATATATATCCAACCTTAATAATTAAAAATAATTCCGACACATAATAATTCATCATGAACCCAAATTCAACCTTAGAGGACATTGGGTAATTTCACCTTCTCAAACCAAACTGACGAATCTTGTAGTGACACTTGTCATATTCCCATTGGGAAAAAAACTGAAGAAGATTCCTTGCATGCTGACTGGGCTGCCATGTCATCAGCATGTACCTGTTTTGCAATTTAAAAAAAAAAATTGCCTATTCTGAACGTCGATCAGAAGACTATAACTTCTTCATCTGAACTCGATTTTCGACGAATTGAGTTGCGTTGGATTCCTGGCAATGGGCCGGTCATTGTCGTTCTAGTTTGGTGCAATTTTGAGCACTTTGAATTTTGAACAAATTTTTGCCCCTTAATCCAGATTCCGATCACTCCTTCCCACTGACATGCTTTTGGACCCACAAAATATGGTTATTTCATGAGAGGTGAATACTCTTATATTTCCAAAGTTCTATCATCTTGATTCTACTTGGAAAGCTCACCATGACAAACACTTTGGTTCACTGACATGCCTTGCCTTGAAAATGGCTTGGCTCTTCAACCACTGTTCTCGTTTTGTTGCTGACCCAATCCAACACTTGCTGGCTACTTGCTGACTGATATAACACTTTGTTGTACCAAATCAATTCCTCGGTGCTTGGAAAACTAACTGATTTGCTTCCCACTGAGAATCATGTTCCTCCTTTTCACAAACATGCATTCGATGCAAGCTTCTCCTTGGAAACCACTTTTCCAAATTAAGCCCATCTAAGTGAACTACAACAATGAGTTCCAACATCAATAAAACAAGAAAAGAAAAGACCGTTATTTTACCTCCATGGTTCCAAATTCCACATTTGGAAGAATGCATTTGCCATCTCCTTCTCTTCTTGGCGTCAACACATAAAATGGTCTACAATGGTTGCAAACTTTTTTGGCTGAAAATTATTTGACATCTTGTCACAAACATAACCATCAATCTGAAAAACACATCATGCAAGACACATAAATTGACGATATATCCTCTTCCTCCTTCAAAGCATAAAATTTCACATCATGTGAACATATCAATCTACTCTTACATATTGGTGTCAAAAATTATCTACCAAACACAAGTCGACAAAAAACGTGCCTCTTCAAACGACTATCTCTCAAGTCAAGCATAAGCATGTGTAATAATTTGACAATTCTTTTCCCAAAACAAAATGAATTTCACATTTCATGAAACACTTCGTCAACATCTCCTTTTCATCTTTGGAGGAAAAATAAACTCTTCAAAGTCGATATGACATGCATGTAACACACAATCGACCAACACAAGTCGACACTCGTGCATGTGCAAACGATCAACACTCTCAAGTTGACAAGATACATGTTAAACAAAGAAATCAACCAACACAAGTCAATTAATCATGCATGTTCAAGCACAATGAAACCATCAAAATTCCACTGTTCATACAAACAAACTCTCATGCATATGTACACTTCTTCAACTCTCTCACAAGTACAATCATAAGTACAAGAACCCCATTCATATGTACATGTAATTAAAGAGCCGAAATGAAAAAAATTTGCTGCAATAAATTGAGTCAACGTACTTCACTTTTAAAACACCTTCTTGGCGTAAACATGCAACATGCATTCCATTGGAAAAGAATGCATTAATCATCAAAATACATGCAAAGCCTTAATTGGATAAGAAATATAACCATCTCTTACCAAACCATTTCAATGACGCTTCTTTCAAATGCACATCATCATGCAAATCATCCTGACCCACATCAATTATGGAATCTTCTTTTCCATTCTTGCCATTGTCTTTCTCCAGCTTCTTCAAATGTCATGGATGACTTGTTGGATACAAAGTCCAACACTTCTCTACAATGTGACCTTGCTTATGGAAATGAGTGCAAAACAATTGCATCTTCTTTTCAGCATGGTTTTCTTTGTCCAATGTACCTTTGGCTTCCTGCCTCCTTTGCTTTGAAATTTTCCCGTGCATGGCTATCTTATTCCAACATCTTGAAACATTATGGTTATCCAAACCACAAAAGGAACATGCAACTTTTCTCCAAATCTTATGTGAGAATTTTCCATGTTTATCTTAATCAAAAGAAACTTTATTAAAAGTAGATTTATACCTTGAACATTCACCTTTGTCGCCTTCTTGAGGAGGTGAATTTGATGAGGTAGTGGCTCTCTTAGGAATACCTAAAATGCATTCAAAGATTTTAGAGCTTTCAACATAATCTTGTTCGCCATTCTCATTAGTTGCATGCTTATGAGCACCTTCTTGCAAAGTGGGTGTAAAATTTTTTCATTCCTCATGAATACAATATTCACAAGCTTGAGGTAATGAAAAAGAAATGAAAGTCCTTCTTGGAACACCTTCACGTGCCTCCTTGGCTTTAGAGATTTCTCCATCATGTTGTCCATAACCAAGACCCAAATACTTATGCCTTTCCTCAACAACAATTGGCTCAACTATGCCTTGTGCATGTTTTCCCAATCCTTTACCTTCATAGCTTATCTTCATCAATAATTTGTACCCTATTCCTCTAGTGTGTCTTTCAAAAGAACCTACACATTCATTTTGAGAGGAAATTGAAGATAAAATTGAATTGGGTACCTCTTTTTCATGCTCATACATGGCTAAGGCTTCCTTGGTATCATGGAGCTGAGTCTCCATCTCATGCATCTTTTCAAGAAGCTCTTGCTCCTCCTCCTTCATGGAAATCAATTGCTCTTGGAGTTTAACGCTCTCCCTCTTATCAATCATGACGTAGAGCTTCTGTAACCTCTATTTATCAAAGAGTTTTGTTAAGGAATATTGACTTGAAACATCACTTAATGAAGCTTCCATCACACCTGCAATGCATACAAATATTCTTTTTTGTGATTTGAGAATTCAGTTCTCAATTTTGTCCTTCTCCCATACACATAAAATTGCACACAGTTAAATTCTCCTTGCACAAATTCAAAAACAAATAGCTAATTATTCTAGCTAAATATGGTTAAAATGAGCTAAATTTTTTCTCTGATACCAACTTTATTTGAATTTAGGAAAACCAATTATTTCTATGCTAGCTCCCTCATCAATATTAAAAATGTGTGATTAGGATCGTCTCAAGTTAGCCACTTGTGAAGGGATTTATGTGTCAAGTTTTATGTGTTTTTATGATCAAAGTATGAGTTAAATAACTTTTAAAAACTCATGTGCAACAAATGAGATGCAAATAAATACCACACAACATACCCATAACACAGTGGATGATAACAAAGTTCACCCCTTCTGGGCTACATCTCCATGGAACTGCTTCAACTAGCTAGGCCCTCTTGGGATTAAGAGTCAAATGTATATTTACAAGAACCTGTATTACTCCAATGGATTTGCAACCTACTTCATTGGCTTCATAATACATAAAACCCCCCAAATTGACTATTCAATCTCTGAATTTGGTTTCCAGCTGATCTAGGCTTCACCTCCTATCTTGGTGGCCATGGGCTTGTTTAATCTCCAAAGTGACAAAAACACTTTCAAAAGTGATCAAACGCTTCTGTAAACTATACCACTATGTTCAGAGCATCAAGTACATATAAAAATGACTATTCATTTACTCCATTTGGCCTTCAGCTGATCTGGGCATGGCCTTCCCTCCTGGTGGCCCTAGGCTTCAAATTTCTTCAAGGTGACAAAAACCTCTGTATAATTTCTCCTCTGCCTCTGCAAGATATTCCAATGGATTTAGAGCATGTAAATTTGCTAGGAATGACTCTTCCTGAGCCAAAATTGGTTAAAAAATGCTCAAGATAGGATTCATTTATTTTTCCCCTAGATTCTGCCTCTAAATCTGGAGAGGACTCCAAATAAGCACACAAAAATAGAAAATCTGCCGAATTTGGTGGTGCTTCCAGAAAATCCACCAACATAAGCGCTGGGTTAATTAACTATTAAACCTAGCTTAGAGGAATAAAATGCGCACTAAGCGCGTTTTGTTTTGGCGCTAAGAACTTGGGCATATGGTGCGGTCTTGTGGGAGGAGGGCTGGTCCCCTCCATTCCGCCATCAGACATCTCATGTACATTCAAATAACAGTTGGGCATAATGATTTTCAAGCATCAAGGGTGTGGCCCATTGGTAAGTGGCAGTAGTGGTTGGGGGGAGGTCACGGGGTTGAATCCCGACCTCTGCCCCCTGTTCATATGTTTTGCACCATTATAATAATATGCCTTCAGACCATTAATAAACGTATCAAACCTTTGAATTAATATAACCTTCTGCTCAATTCATTATATCCAATGTTTAAATACGTCACCGTATTAAACATAGAACCCTGGCATTAATAATAAAATGTGCTCCATATGTGTATAAAACCCATAGTTTAAAAATCATGTCATCTTTGGTTATTGTATACAGAATTTAATATATATATATATATATATATATATATATATATATATATCCAACCTTAATAGTTAAAAATAATTTCGGCACATAATAATTCATCACGAACCCAAATTCAACCTTGGAGGACATTGGGCAATTTCACCTTCTCAAACCAAACTGGTGAATCCTGCAGTGACACTTGTCACAGTCCCATTGGTGAAAAAATGAATAATATTCCCTACATGCTGACTAGGTTGCCATGTCATCAACTTGTATGTGTTCTGCATTTTTTTTTATTTAAATTTGCCTATTTTGAACGACGATCAGTAGACTATAACTTCTTCATCTGAACTCGTTTTTCGATGAAACGAGTTGCGTTGGATTCTTGGCAACGGGACGGTCCCTTTCATTCTGATTTGGTGAAATTTTGAGCACTTTGAATTTTGAGCAAATTTTTGCCCTTAATCCAGATTCTGATTAGCAACAATGAACCTATCAGCTGAGAAGTGTTGAACACTAAGTATAACAAACATACATACCCAAATATTTGGTGGTTGAGAGGGATATTATTTACCTATTTTCATTGTAGGATAGTTTTTTTGGTTGAGAGGGTCAAATGGCTTGTGGTTTGAGGGTGGAGGACATGTTAAGTGGCACTGAAAACTTTGGCCCATGGAAGAAGATGATAGTTTTTTTGCTAGAGGATTTTGAGTTGTGGGATACCATCGAGAAGGTACAACCACCTACTGAACTATTAAATTGTGAGAATTCAACAATCACAATGTGAAGTCTAAGAGAATCCTTCTTTATGTGAATAAATACCACCT
Source organism: Pinus albicaulis (assembly GCA_034641835.2). Lineage (NCBI taxonomy): Eukaryota > Viridiplantae > Streptophyta > Pinopsida > Pinales > Pinaceae > Pinus > Pinus albicaulis. The sequence goes on from CM076583.1 coordinate 510,342,136, forward strand.
TATACCTCATGTGTCAAGGAATAATTTTCCCATGAGATATGGGATTCATTGATAAAAATTTGCCAGAGCATTAATGCAAATAGGAAGTTGGTATTACGTGAGAAAATGGGAAACACCAAGATGACAAAAACTGACACAATGACATCATACCTTACAAATATCACACAAGTCAGATGTTATGTAACCATATCACAAAAATAGAAGAAAAGATAGATAAACGACTTGAAAATAAGCCTCCTTGAGGGGTGAATTCCTTTTACTTCACATAAATGAGCAATTCTTCGATAATTCAAATGAAAATACGTCCTTGGTATATATAGGAGTCTAAAGGGTCACAATATAATCAAAACCTACATAAAAATAATAAAGTAAGGGCACAACAATAACAATAGTAGGATTTTATGGGGCACAACAATAACAATATGGGGGTTACACTAGTATTATAGGGACCTAATATGCCCCTCTCCTTCAAAAAAGTGTTGCCCTCAATTCTTGAGTAGTTATGGATGATTTTGTCTAAAATAATAATCTTCCCAGGTGGAATCTTCAACAACTAAGTTCTTCCACTTAATGAGATACTCTGAAATTGATCAATTCTGTAGCTGCCGGGTTCTTATTTCTGTGACTGCTTTAGGCTCCAATATAATTTTTCCTTCCTCGTCAAGTTTTGGAAATATTGTTTGAACTGGGAGCTTGTCACCTATTACCTTATTTAAGCATGGAACAAGAAAACTTGGTGTACTCAAGAAGGCATACAACTCCAATTTGTATGCCATAATACCAATATTTTATAACACCTTGTAAGGACCGTAGTACTTGGGTGATAATGTATTATCCTTCTTAGCTTGCTTGAGGGAAATTTGTTTGTATGGTTGTATGTGTAAAAATACCCAATCTCCTACTTAAAAACTTCTTTCACTGTGACGTTGATCTGCCTGTTGTTGCATTCAATTCTACGCCAAAGTTAGGTTATTCTTTAAGATTTGGAAAACTTGTTTTTGCTTGATGTGATCCTCCATTGCTTGAACCTTAGATTTGTCTCTTAAAGACGATGTGATGGATGGTGGATGATATCCATAGAGTGCCATAAATGGTGCCATTTTTGTTGTGGTATGGAGTAAGTGTAATGTTATGTAACCATATCACAAACATAGAAGAAAAGATAGATCATTGACTTGAAAACAAGCCTCTTTGAGGGGAAACCTCCTTTTACTTGATTTGAAAGGAGTGTATTAGTTCTATTATGCTAAGTGTCCTTTCAGTAATAAAAAAATGTACAATTTGTCTCCATAAGTTTGCTTAAGGAATGAGTGTTTTAACCATGAAACATAGACGAATTAGTGAAATTTAAGCATGAAAATAAGCCTTAAAAACACTGAACAACAGTGTATAATAGAGAAATACAATCACACATAATTTTTACACAGTAGGCATGATGAAGCAGTTTACCCCTCCTAGGCTACATCTCTTGGTCCAACTCCCAATGGCATGTCCCTGTTTGTCATTATGCTGAAAATCGTAAATTGCATGTGTTTACAGGGCTCTAATGGCTATTTTCTCTGCACCAATGACTCCAGAATTCTCAAATTAGTCTAGATAGACTCTTGTTTCACCAAAATTGGTCGAAAATTAACCTACACATGCATTTTTCCCAATGACAACTAGAAAAGCTCCACTAAAACTGGATATAGGCGCTTAACTGTAGTTTAATTTAGTGAAAACCGTAAAAATAGGGGCGCGCTCCAAGTTTGACAGACTGTTAATGACAACATTAAATGTTACAGGTAGGGGTGGCCACATGCGCACTCGCTACCGCGCCTGAGCGTAATAGTTGGCGCTAAACCTGGCGGAAACCTGGCCTTACCCGCGCAGTTTATGCGCTTGTGAACAATTTATATCACCAGTGGTTACATTTTATGCTGCGGGTTATGATAACCATTGGTTGCTGCGGTTTATACCATGTGAACATGCCTTGGGGCCGCCAATAGGTTGGGACCATTGGCGGTCCCCTCCCCCAATACATAAACGTTAACACCTTAATATAATGCGGAAACGTATACAATGTAAGAACTAACAGATATGAGAGACAGTAAGAGCTTTGGCGTGCAGGCCGGTGGTCGTGGGGTCGACCCCCCCGACTCCACCATAATTTTAACACGCCATCCTGAGGACACGTGGCGGCATGTGGGCTTTCCACGTGTCGCTCATCCAACGAATTATTTCAAAACCATCCAACAGCCCAAAAAAACCTCCGTACCACAAAAATAAACAGTCCACAACATGCCACATGGCACGTTCTAGTTGGTTGGAGTAAAATGGAATATTCCCCAGAATATACCTACTGACTGTACCTGCATGCTGACTGGGCATCCAGTCACAAAATTTTTGTTGTTTGGGAAAACATACAATACGCAATATCTTCCTCATACGACATCGGTTTTTTGAACCGTTCGCGGTGCCAGAATCACAACGACGAGACCTTTCCGGTCACTCAGGTTCGAACCTATTTTGAGCACTTTCAATTTTGAGCATAAAACATGATCTCCTGATCACACATTCCCACTGAAAGCTTTTGGACCCCAAAATCTCTCTAGATTACTGAACATGAAGATGAGGAGACTGTGTCCTCACTCTTCCAATCTTTATCCACTGAACTTTCACTAATTTCATTAATTGGAGCTTTTCATGAAAAGACAAGTTTTTCCTTGATTCCGTCGACCAACCATTGCTGTTTTTGACACTGTCATGTTGCACATTTTCTGAATGTGTAGAACAACAACCTAAATTTGTAGTAAACATCTTGTTCCTACATTGGTCTATAATCAAAGGAAACTTGGAATTGTTCTCACCTTGCACTCTATCCTTATGGCGATTTTTTGCTGAATTTTCCTTGAACTTGTGTCAATTCTTGACCAAGTTTCTTCGCCATTGTACCATGCCTTTCAGAAACCAACAATGAACATTTATGAATCTTGTGCCTTCTTTGTCAAGTTGCTTTGTCCTCTCTTTGACCTTTGCAACTTCTTGCACTGACACCTTGTTTTCAACACTGTTCAACACCAATGTCGACTGCTGCAACTGCTTGTCGTCTTCTTTCAAAGACAACCAACTTTCAAACTGAAACAAATCATTACATACAACAATATTTGTTTGAAAAGGATTATGTAAAACATCTCTTTGTTTAATCATCATCAATGTCAAGTTTTGGCTTGCATTGACTAGCCTCTTCATCTGCCCTGCATTAACTAAAGAAGTGTCTAGTTTTTTGCGATGAGCGCTCACAATATACTCCTTGCCATCTTTGAATAAATGGTATTTGTTCTCATGGTGATGAAAGATTGCTTTCCTATCATACAAGTATGGGCTGCCCAACACCATACCTATTATATCAAGCGGAACAACATCTAATTCAGCTGTGTCAATGAAATGTGAAGTTATTGAAAAGCGCAACATGCACTTCTTTGAAACCTGTAAATTTGCATCCTTACAAATCCAAACAAGTGGATATGGTTTCGGATGTGGAATGGTCTCAAGATTAAGTTTCTTGACCAAGTCTTCAGAGATTAATTTTGCTTGTGACCCACTGTCAAACAATGTGTCAACCTTGGTATGTTTGGAAATGACCCTCACATGAAACAGTTCAATTCTCTCTTCTTCATTTGGAGCTTGTATGTGACAGTTAGATATACTAGATTTGGGTTTAGTCTCAATCTCTTTCCCCTTCAATTTCTTTAGTCCCATAGCTATGATTTTTTTTTCATCTCCTGAATCTGACCCTAGGTCTCATTCAGCTATTGCAATAATTTTGCCTTTCTCCTTGGCTTTCTCTTTGGCTTTCAAAATTTCTGGCTTCAACTCTGGATGAAGTTTCCAAAAATGGTCCTCATCATGGCTAGTTTTAGAACAGTGTTTGCAAAATAATTTTCCCTTCTCTTTTTTGACATTTGCATCTCTTTTTCTTCCATTTTCCTTTAAACTCATTTTCCTAATTCTCATCTAAGTTTTGTTTTCCCCTTGCCTCTAAATTTGTGGCTTGTACACAGACTTCATCTAGGCTTGTAGTCTTAAACATGATGATAGTATGTCTTAGGTAGGTATGTAAACCTCCTAGAGCAAAGTGTATTGGCTATGAAAATCTACTCCTAATAAAATAGATCTTCTCCTAAATTCTTGAGTATACACTTGTACATTTTTTCCTTTCAATTGTTTAAAATTTTTCCAGTCCATTATGGCTTTCTGCATGTGAGCTAATGGATAAAACTGTTGTTTTATTGCAGAAATGAAATCAGTCTATGATAGAATAATCTTACCATGCTTCTTGATCTCCTCCTTTGTCTTGGCTTCCCACCAAACAAGTGCTGCACCTTCCATCCTCAATGAAGCTAGTTGGATTTTGGTATCATCATCATGAAACTTTTGGATTCTCAAATAGACCTCCAATTACCTAATCCAATTATCTAGTTTTTTTGCATTGACTTCACCATTAAACATTGGCAATTCAAACTTAACATCAAGTTTTAGAAAAGGAATTTTACCCATGTTCTTTGACTTATATGGCTGATGTACTAAAGATGAAGTAGAGGATGATGAGAATGAAGATGAGGGTGATGATGGTGACTTTCCACTGTCTCCATTTCCTCCATTTCCCTTCTTTGATTTATCTTCATCATTGTGTCCTCCTGATGATCCCTGACCTTCCTTGTGAAGTTTGGATCCTTCTCCTTCTAGTCTTTCATTCCTTTCTTGATAAAGAACTCTCGCCATTTCAGTCATGTCAAGGAATGATTTTCTGTACACTCTTTCTTCCTCTTTGGGATCCACCTCTTCATGAGTTTATTCTTCTCCTGGAGGCATGCTTATTGCTTCTTCTCTTCTCTTGGAGGTGAACTAAATGGCGAAGAATGTGGAAATCTTGCCCTCCTTTGCTGTGGCTCACTTTGAGAACCTCTTTCTTCCACCAATTTGCCTTCTCCTCTCTTAATATTGAGCCTAGTAAGCATAAAAACCCTTACAAACAGTTAAAAAATCTTTGCACATAAAAACACCAGAGATTAAACTCTAGCTCTGATACCAACTTGATCTGAAAGGAGTGTATTAGTTCTACTGTGCTAAGTGTCCTTTCAGTAATAAACATGTACAATTTGTCTCCATGAGTTTGCTTAAGGAATGAGTGTTTTAACCATGAAACATAGATGAATGACAATAAGCCTTAAAAACACTGAACAACAATGTATAACAGAGAAATACAATCACACATGAGTTTTACATAGTAGGCATGATGAAGCAGTTCACCCCTCTCGGGCTACATCTGCTGGTCCAGCTCCCAATGGCATGTCCCTCTTTGTAATTATGCTCAAAATTGTAAATTACATGTGTTTACAGGCCTCTAATGGCTGTTTTCTCTACACCAATGGCTCTAGAATGCTCAAATTAGTCTAGATAGACTCTTGTTTCACCAAAATTGGTCGAAAATTGACCTCCCCATGCATTTTTTCCAATGACAGCTAGAAAAGCTCCACTAAAAGTGGAGACGTGCACTTAATTGTAGTTTAATTTAGTGAAAACCCTAAAAATAGGGGCGCACTCCAAGTTTTATGGACTGTTAACCAAAACATTGAATGTTATGGGTAGGGGTGGCACATGCACACCCGCTACCTCGCCTGATCGTAACGGCCGACGCTAAACCTGGAGGAGACCTGGCCTTACCTGCGTGGTGTATGCAATTGTGAACAATTTATATCGTCAGTGGTTACATTTTATGCTGTGGGTTATGATAACCATTGGTTGCTATGGTTTATACCATGTGAACACACCTTAGGGCCGCCAGCGGGTTGGGACCGCTGGCGGTCCCCTCCCCTAATACATAAATGTTAACACCTTAATACAATGTGGAAACATATACAATGTAAGAACTAACGGATAGGGGAGACGGTAAGAGCTTTGGCGTGCAGGTCGGTGGTCGAGCCCCTGACTCCACCATAATTTTAACACAGCATCCTAAGGACATGTGGCGACCTGTGGGCTTGCCATGTGTCGCTCATCCAACGGCTTATATCAAAACCATCCAACGACCCAAAAACACCTCCGTACCACAAAAATCAACGGTCCACAACATGCCATGTGGAGCGTTCTAGTTGGTTGGAGTAAAATAAAATATTCCCAAAAATATACCTGCTAGCTGTACTTGCATGCTGACTAGGCATCCAATCAGAAATTTTTGTTGTTTGGGAAAACAGACAAAACGCGATATCTTCCTCATACGACATCGGTTTTTGAAATCGTTTGCAGCGCTGGAATCACAACGATGAGACCTTTCCGGTCACTCAAGATCGGACCTATTTCGAGGACTTTCAATTTTTAGCATAACACATGATCTCCTGATCATTACTTCACATAAATGAACAATTATTCGATGATTCAATTGATATTACCTCCTTGGTATATATAGGAGTCTAAAGGGTCATAATATAATTAGAGTCTATATAACAATAATAATGTAAGGGCATAAAAATAACACTAGTGGACTTCCATGGGGCACAACAATAACAATATGGGGGCTACATGGGGCACACCAATAAAAATATAGGGGCTACACTAGTATTATAGGGACCTAACATGAGAGATGAGTTGGATGCAGTGGGAGAGATAAGTCTCAATGACCAGTTGGTTAGGACGACATTTACTAGTTTCCTCAAGAAGAGGGATGGATTCGTGGATGGTATTATGGCCAGAGAGCATCTTCCATATTTGGGTGGGATGATTTCATTCAGGAGGAGATTAGGAGGAATGCCAAGAGTGGCAGTCAACATTGTGGGGTGGATGAGGAGGAGAATGTTGCTTTGCAACTAAGGGCAAGAAGGGGTCCACGAGTGGGACCAAGAAAAAAGGGAAACAAAAGACACAAGATAAGGACATGAGCAATGTGAGATGCTTTACATGCCAAAAAATGGGGCACTATGCCTTTTAGTGTACCAACAAGAAGGGAAAGAAGAAGAAGGGCGCTGCAACAATATCCAAAGTGTAAGAGTTTTCCACCAAATTTGACAGGGAGTTTTCCTTGGTTGTCTGTCTTTCCATGAGTGTCACATCCTCTAAAGTCTAATACATTGAAAATGGAGTTTCATGTAACATGACAAGGGTCAAGAAGCATTTTGCAGGTCTTACAAAGAAGGATGTAGATATGGAGGTGGTGCTTGGAGATGACTCCATGGTCATAGTAGTTGGTGTTGGGACCGTATCCTTTAAGAGGGAGTGACAACCTCCCTTGAAAGTGATAAAGGTCTTCTATGTTCCAATGCTGAAGAAGAAATTGATATCAATATCCACTATGAAAAGGGATATGAGGTGGTGTTCCAAGATGGATAGGTTCTTATGTATCCAAAGGATCTAGTATCACTTCTATCAGAGTGATTGGAGTCTGCCATGGGAAACTCTACAAGTTCATGTTTCGGCCTATTAGAGAATCGATTTTTACTACCAACAACATAAAATTGTGTGAGTTTTGGCATAATAGGATGGCCCTCTTGCACCATGGGGCTCTGAGAGTATTAAGGGATATCATCACAGGATTGCCAAAGTTAAATACAGAGGATCATGATGTGTGCAAGGGGTGTGCTTTGGGAAATTACACCAAGACAATTTTTTTAAGAAGTGATAACATGGTAGCTGAGATACTTGACTTGATTCACTCTAATGTGTGTGGTTTGATGTCATATCATTGAGCATATGTGAGTACTATTTCACTTTTATTAATGACTATTCCAGGAAAACCTGGATCTACTTCATGAAGACCAGGGATGAGGTCTTTAAGAATTTCCAAGAGTTTAAATATCTTGTGGAGAGCCATACATGGAAGAAGATCAAATTCTTGAGGTCTAACAATGGGGGCGAGTATACTTCCAATCAAATGAATGATTTATGTGTTAGAGAAAGAGTTAAGACGAAGTGGATATTTCCTTACACCTCGCAGTGGAATGGTGTTGCATAGAAGAAGAACATGGTGATAATTGGGGTAACGAGAGCCGTGCTCCATGATCAGGGGCTGCCATTATTTCTATGGGATAAAACATGCAACACTACAGTGTATCTATAGTACAAGAGTCCACACAGGGTGTTGGGGAACAAGACCACTGAGGAGGCATTTTCCGAGAATAAGCATGAGATTGGGAACTTTAGGATTTTTGGGTGTCTGACATATTCTCATGTCCCTGAGGAGAAGAGGATAAATTTATAACCAAAAACCAAGAATGCCATTTTTGAGGGGTGTAGTGAGACCTTTAAGGCCTAATACGTATATATTCCTACACAGAGGAAGGCTATTGTGAGGCGGGATGTGAGATTTGAGGAGGTCACGAGTTTTGGATCAACTAGAGAAATAGACTCCTTAGCAGGGAAGCCCATCATAAGACATGGGACCATCAGGTACAGGTTCACATGGGTCTAGAGGATGACATGCTTCTAGGGTGACAAGTCCACATGTTACAGGGACACAGGGCACAAGATACCTGAAAATAGGTTCACTGCAGACCACAAGGGCATCATCATCAGGGGTACTGATTATAGAGGAGGATATACCCATCCTAGTACAGGAGGCTACTTAAGGGAAGAGGAAGCCTAAATGGCTTCATGATACCTTGCAAGAAGCCCATGAGACAATGGGAAAGCCCAAGTGGTTAGTTAGGGAGAGAAGACCACAAGAGCGATTTTATGGTTATTTGGCTATGGTGAGTCACATTGTGAAGACCAAGCCATCTACTTATGACGACGTTGTAGTCCATCAGGTCTGGAGGTATGGCATGGTGGAAGAGTATGCCTGCATAATGAAGAATGATGCGTGGGAGATAGTGCCGAGACCTGAAGGAAAGTCAATGGTGACATCTAGGTGGATCTACAAGATTAAGCATGTTGTGGATGACAACATTGAGAAGTTCAAATCCTGATTTGTGGCATAGGGGTTCTCACAGATAGAGGGATTTGACTATGACAAGACCTTCACACCAGTGGATTGATACATTTCAATTAGAGTAGTGATCTCCATTATAATGGAGATGGGTTCGAAGATCCACTAGATGGATGTGAAGGCCACTTTTCTCAATGGGATCATACAAGAGGAGGCATATATCAAGCAACCACATGGATTTGACGTGCATGGGAGGGAATCCCATGTATGCAAGTTGAAGAAGGCATTCTATGGGTCGAAGCAAGAATATAAAGCGTGGTATTCAAAAATTGATTCCTACTTGCAACAAATGGGTTTGGAGAAGAGTGACGTGGATCCAAACCTAGATTACATTGTAGTTGGCGAGTATCCACTCATTCTTGTACTATATGTAGATGATTTGCTTATTACAAGAAAGGAGAAAATCATTGATAACTACAAGAGAGACCTTGCTTCAAAATTCGAGATGACCTATATATGACTAATGCATTATTTTATGGGGTTGGAGGTTTGGCAGGAGGATGGGCATATCTTCCTGGGATAGGAAAAGTATGTAGGGGACATATTGAGGAGCTTACATATGGAGGAATTCACACCCATGGCCACACCTATGATTACCATCTGGAAGAAGTTGCATGCTTATGATTATGAGTTGGTAGATCCCACTTTATATCGCTAGTTAATCGTTTTATTGATGTATTTGGTCAATACCAGATCGTATATTTTTTCGCAGTCAATACATTGAGTTAGTTCAAGGTGGATCACATGAGGGTGCATTGGTTGATTGCGAAACATGTGTTGCGGTACCTGTAAGGTAATATGGATTATGGACTAGAATATATTCGGGGGGATAGAGTCATGTTCATTGACTAGATTGAGTTAGATTGGGTTGGCAGTGCTAGTGACAAGAAGAACACATTAGGATATTGTTTCATGTTGGGTTCAACTGAGTGTCATTGTTCAATAGGGAACATAGATCATTGGAACTAAGTTTTGTAGAGGCAAAGTATATGGTAGCTAGTCAATCCAGTTGTGAGGCCCTTTGGCTTCATAAGATGTTCTATAGCTTATTTGGTCAGCAACTGAGACCAACAATGATCTACTATGATAATCAGAGATGTATTAAACTCGCAGAGAATCCAATATTTCATGACAGATCAAAGCTTATTGAGATCACACACCACTTCATCTTGGTTATGTTTAGAGAGAAGTGATGAAGCTTCAGTATATATCTACTTATAAGTAGGTGGCCGGCATTCTCACCAAGTCCTTGCCAAGGGGAAAGCATGTTTACTTTAAAGATAAGAAGGGAGTGCTGAGAAACACTTTCCTTGATAAGACAAAGCATTAGAAAATGAGTACCAAGGACAAGCGTTCCTAAGGATAAGTGTCCAGCCTAGGAAAGTGTGTCCTTATATGACCCCCTTTACTTACTTTATGAGAAATAATTTTAAAGTGAGTTTATAATTCATAAAGTGAGTTTAAGAGAAATAAAGTCATAAAGTGAATTTTTAAACATAAAGTGAGTAGTTAATGAAAAGGGAGCTAAGGGGAAAAGGTGCCTCATGGGTCAATGAGAGATTAGGTCTCCACCCTTGATCTAATTCACTAAGATCTAATCTCGACCATTAGACCTTAAGGTTAGGTCTTCTTATTAATTAGAGAACAAAAGGGGAAAAACACCATTTGCACATCTCTTCATGAGAGTTGGAGAAGAGAAGCAAAGGAGGTTGAGAGACATAAGTTAGAGGAGAAATGAGTGTACAACAAAGAAAGGACAAAGTACTCAATACAACAAGAAGGAAATCAACTCACAGTCTAAAGACAGAAGGAGGCTAGAATCCCAAGAGATCTTCCTAGTTATTTGCCTCAGCACCATCGTGCCTTTCAATGTAGGCTAGGCTGAAAATTAAGGAGGACCTAATATTCATTAAGTGTTGTCTAATACAACATGTATTTTGAGGGACCATATTTTGTTTTCAAGGAGTTTGACAAGCAAAAATGCGGGCTATTAGAAATGTTGTAGCATCACATAAATCTAGAAAGAAAGGCACATTTTTTTTAGCAATCAGGCACAATTTTCTAAACTAAGTTTGGCACAGATTTTTTAGTGAGTTTGACACAGGAATAGAGAATTATAAGCACAAAAAACGAGGAGATTCCTGACGCAAACTCCAAGGAACAATCTGCTCATTTCTTGAGGAATTTTAAAAGAATTTAGGGAGATAAATTTACTATGATTTATATTGTTAATTTTTATAATAAATTCTCTTATAATAAATAAAATATCCCTCTCTCTCACTAGTTTTCCCTTTAGTTTTTCTAGAGTCATTCCACCAAAAATTATGTGTTAAAATTTGTGTGATTGTTGTCTTTATTCTCAACAAAAGTGAAAGAGTGTGATGGTTGTCTTTATTCTCCACGAAAGTGAAAGAGTAGAGTACACTTAGTGTTTCTTGCTTTACCAAATATTGATGTTTAAAAAAAACCACATAAATCTACGTTGAATCTATGTTGGATTGGGCATTAAAAGTGATTTCTAAAACTAAAACGGGGCTGAGCCTACAATTTTCTACATGCTTGCGAACAAGCATGCAAGTTTCTTGAGTGAGGCAAGAAAAATAATTTCTTTGAATGAGGCCAGAAAAAGAAAACTTTAAGTTGCAAATATTGTGATTCCATTGAGTGAGCTTGCACACACACATGCAAATGTGGCATATAACTTGTGGGTGTAGGCTGCTTATCTTTTCGGTTTTCTTGACCTCAAGTATCCTCCGCCTGCTGACATGGCCACAAATTCTACTCAATGTCTTTGATTCCGCTTTATGTTGTGGCAATCCTCTTTGGCTTTAAGTCTCCATGGAAAACACTAGATAGGGTAAGACGGCGAGTTGAGAATGTTTAGAAGGAGAAATGGGTCGCAACAGTAGCCAAGCAGAACTGCAACAGCAGATCAGAATTCCTTCCTCAACAGGCGGGCAACTGGAGGTTGGAAAGTGAGAGAGTTTTATAATGTCGAATGTTTGGACTTTGGGTGAATCCTAGTAGTGATATAGACCAGGAGTACAAGCAATAGGGATGGAAGGAGTTCAGGAACCCGCAGCAGGAGAATGCAAATCATGAAAAAGGAGCCATCGCACTCAGGAATGCTGGTGGCTGGGGCCAAGATGGGAAAGCAACTTAGGCAATACAAAGCAGTATAAAGTAAGCTCAACATCCGCTGTTGGAAATATAGACAGCCAGAATATTGTTGTCCCCCCACCACTTGCCAGTGGTTGGCAATGGGGAGGCTGCATTGGCGGCAACACCCACTAGAATTATTTAGTGGCATTGCCACCTGGAAAATATGCAGGACATTCGGGGGAAAATGCTAGGGAAGAAAATTATGAACTAAGAAGTAAGGTGCTATCTAAATTTCTTCATTTTGAGCAATTAATAGAGCCGCCTCATGAAACGAGTGGATTCAATTATTAGTCCAGTGATGGTGATACAGAGATTGATGATCTTCTTGACAATGACGATGATTTTAAGAGTAGCATTGACTGTGGGTATGACGGCGGTGATGTGAGCGAGCCGTGGTAATGGGAAATAAAGAATTATTGGAGCCTTTCATGATGAAGATATCCTATTGTTTCAAAAGAGGCTTCTCCAGTACCACAGAGAAAGATGAAAACGTTGAAGAGAGTAGGGAAAGCCCTTGGTAATGATAGAAGGAATATTGATGAGTTGCAGCCAAATTGTTCATTGAAAATGGAGACTTTACTATACTCTCATATAATGCTCTTACATACAACAAAATGATGGAATCAAAATGTTGAAAAAGAACCTAAAAGAACATGTTTGTTTGACAATTTGAATACTGGCAGATTTTGCTCCAAGAGAAAAACAAAAATAATAAATACATTGTAAAACAAATTGAGAATGTTATTGTGAAAGTGTAAGAGAGGCAGCAGGTGTGATCGTTGTGATACTGAGTATGAGGAGGCAACAATTATTAATATTGAAGACTGTAGGACAGCGACAGGTAGCGTGTCTAAAGGATTGATTGTGCCAGCAAGAAAAGTGTGAGAGGGGCAACAAATGTGTGAAGACAAATGTGTTAAAACCTCAATGAGCTGAAGTGTTTAGATCATATTGCAGAGATCAAACCAGAGAGCTGATTAGATCAACAACCAGCAAAATAAATGTCAGACATAAAAAATGAGATTGGAGTTTTTTTATAGGTTGGTGCCTGCAAAATATTGAAAGAGGATTTGTGTCTCTAACATATTGGTGCCCACAAATATGAAAAGGAATTGGTGTCTCCTGTAAATAGGTACTTGCAAACAATGAAATCTCTTGTGTTCTGTGTGCTAGTTTGACTCTGTATGGTCTTTTATCTGCTCATTTAAGTTGTGAAATAAATTTAATACTAAAAGTGAATATATTAAATAGCCCAAAGAAATAAGAATATTTATTCACCCGTTCTATTCAACTGACTGTTTTCCAAAAGTAAAAATGCATGGAAACAAATTATAAATTATATGTTTGATGGGCATTCCCTACACAATTGGATATCTTTTCTTCTTTTTCCTTGGTGATGGTCTCATTGCAAACCAAGTATAATATAAAAATATAAAGGAAAAACATTCAAGTAAAAAACTCCCAAACCATTGGTCTAAGGCTTAAACAAATCTCACATTCCATAAAAGCAGCCTAGATCTATCAAATTTCTAGAGGTTGAGTGCAAAACTTGAGGAAAGGTTTGCACCTCGAGAGATTTGATCCCTCTCTGAGTTTGATAGATCAGGCGTTAAGGTGGATCTTTCAGTCGTGTGCTGCCAAGGAAATCTATGGAAGATATGATTAATTTTATCAATAATATGTAAATATATCAAATATTAATATAATCATTTTAAATATGCTAAATATTTCTGAGATTAACTTGGTCATTTTAATTTTAAATTTTCTTAGTTACCTCAATTTGTTGAGATGATAAATATTGTTAATAACTTTCATGATGAAAAATGATGAAAAGTTTTTTTTGAATGCAAAGTGACAATAATAGTGTTGAAAGATAGAAAATGTGAATAATAAGAATGTACTCATGTTACAAATAGTCTTCATTGTGATCAATCTCAAACTATTCTCTTCTACAATTTTTATTGTCACCCTTGTTAGTTTTGTCATCTTTTGATATCGATTATATGAAAAAGAAAATTTAAATCGTAAACAATTTAAATCTTTAGCTCGAGTTGTTATAGTAAACATGATACCTTGTCTCTCTTGCTCTCCAATATTAATAGGTTAAATTACTATAACACAAAAATCAATGTACATTGTCAATAACTTTTTGTGCTTACATTAAAATCAATGCATATTGTTAATCCAATCACTTTAAAATTAATGTACCATCATATATTCAATTACATCAAATCAGAAATCAACATCTACATTAAAATCAATGCATTTAATGCAAGCAATCAAATAAGATTAGAAAATAGCTTCTACACTGAAATCAATGCACCTAATGCAAGCAATCAAATAAGATTAGAAACCAACATCTACACTGAAATCAATGCACCTATCTATACTGAAATCAATGCATTTAGTGCAAACAATCAAATAGGATAAGAAATCATCTACATTGAAATCAATGCATCTAATGCAAGCAATCAAATATAATTATAAATCAACATCTACATTGAAATCAACACATCCAGTGCAAGCAATCAAATAGTATTAGAAATCACCACCTACACTGAAATCAATGCATGTAGTGCAAGTAATCAAATATCATTAGAAATATATATCTACACTAAAATCGATGAATCTAATGCAAATAATCAAATAGGATTAGAAATCACCATCTCCACTTAAATCAATCCATCTAGTGCAAGAAATATTCTTCCCTCTCTCCATATCTATAGCCCCCTCCATCTCTTGTTTTTTGTCTCTCTATCTCACCCCCCTAAACACACATGCTCTCGCACTCCATATCTATCAATCTCTTTGTCACTCCCTCCCTCTCCCCATCTCTCTCTTCTTTCCTCTCTTCACCTTCCATTTATATCTCTATCTTCCCTACCTTCCATCTATATCTCTATCTTCCCCTTGTCTCCCTCTCCCCCGCTAATATCTCTCTTTCCTCCTTCTGTCCTTTCTCCCTCTCTCTCCATCTTCCTTATCACTCACTCTCTCTCTCTCTCTCCACCTTTCTCTCTCTATGTATTTCTTCTTACCTCCTCTCTCTCCCCCTTCAAGTCCATCTCTCTTTCCCTCCATCTCTTCACTCTCTCACATCCTCTCTTTCCCTTTCTCTCCCATCTCTCTCTCTCTCTCTCTCTTCACCCACCAACTATGCTACTATATCCCTCCCTCTCTCCTTATCTCTAATTATCTTCCCCCTTATCTCCATATCTCCTTATTTGTCTCTTTATCTCACCCCTAAACATACATGCTCTCTCTCTGTCTCTCCCTTGTCACTCCTCCTCTCTCTCCACTTCTCACTCTCTATATTTATTATTTCCTACCTCTCTCCCCCTCCAACTCCATCTCTCTGTTGATCCCTCTCTCCTCCTCTCTCTCAAGTTCTCTCTTTCTTCCTTCCTCTCTCTCCCTTTCTCCCCTACCTCCCTCTCTCTTCCCTGATCTCTCTCTCTCTCTCTTTTCCCTCCAATACTCTCTCTTCCCCCATCACTCTCCTCCTCTCTCTCATCCTTCCCCTCTCTCCCTTTCTCTCCTACCTCCCTCTCTCTTCCCCATCTCTCTCTCTCTCTCTCTCTCTCTCTCTCCCAAACTACATTACTATATCCCTCTCTGTCTCCTTCTCTCCCCCCTTCTCTCCATACATCCTACTTTGTCTCTTTATCGCACCCCTAAACATACACACTCTCTCTCCATCTCTCCCTTGTCACTCCTTCTCTCTCTCCACTTCTCTCTCTCTCTCTCTGTATTTCTTCTTCCCTCCCTCTCTCAAGTCCTCTCTCTAGTCCTTCCTATCTCTCCCTTTCTCTCTTACCTCTCTCTCTCTCTTCTGCCATCTCTCTCTCCCTTTCTCTCTTACCCCCCTTTCTCTTCCGCCATCTCTCTCTCCTCTAATCCTATCACTATCTCCCTCCCCCTCTCCTTCTCTCTCTCCCCCCTCCATATTTGTTTTTCCCTCTCTTGCTCTTCATTCCTCCTCTCCTCTTTCCTTTAGTTTATCTCCATCTCTCCCTTGTCAATCCCCCAATATCTCCACCTCTATCACTCTATATCTTTGTTCTTCCCTCCCATATATATCTAGAGTTAAGATATATCATGATATATCTATACATATTATAATCTAATAAATTTAATATTGTATTAATAGAAAGTCATAAAATTTAATAATATTAATATTATAATATATTAATATGAGCATTAGATTTAATAATAATAATAATATTTTAATATTAATCTTTTAATATATTTTTGTGTGTTCTTAAATATAAAGCAGATTATGGAGTAAATATGAAAAGAAGTTTTATTTACTTACCATATCTCTGGTTTATTTATATTTTTATTTATTTACCATACCTCTTTTATTTACTAGGTATTTGACCCATAGGCTTGTTATATAATTAGATTTTTATTTATAATCCTATTTGATATATTTTTATTTATTTACCTTACCTCTTTATACCTCTTTTATATTTATTTATTTACCATACCTCTTTATACCTATTTTATATTTATTTATTGATAATACCTCTGTATACCTCTTTTATATTTATTTATTTACCATACTTTTTTTTATAAATATGGTATTTGGCCCATGGTATTTAGCCCATGGTATCAATATTAATTTGTCACCATGGTATTGGTCCCATAGACTTCATTTAAATAAAACCTCTTTTTTGAGTTTTTTTAAATATAAAAAGGTTTATGGAGTAAATATAAAAATAAGATTTATTTATTTACCATACATCTAGTTTATATATATTTTTATTTATTTACCATAACTCTCGAGTAAGTATAAAAATAGGTTTTATTTATTTAACATATCTCTGTTTATTTAGATTTTTATTTATTTAAATTTTGAAATTTTGCAATTTTGATGGGGAAATATTTATATCTTTAAAGATTTTAATTTATCCATAGAATATGAGTTCTCTTTTTAAAGATTCATTTTACAAATATTTAATTAAATGAAATATTAAAAGATTTTGGATTTTGATTGTTTGTGTTGAATTAACTCTTTTCTTTTGATTTAGGAAATGGTATTGACTTTAGTAAAGAGTAAAGACGTTTGTATTTTAATAATTAATCTCAGCAAATTAATAAGTTAAAAAAGTTATATATAATATAAATATTCAAGTTATATAAAATTCAAGATTAGGTTAATGCTTTGGCTGACATTAGCAAAGATAAATTTATTGTTTTTTTAGAACATGACATACATACACATCGGGGTCATACTGGATTGTGTATGACACCTACTCCTTTTTTTTTTTAGAATTTAAGCCAAAATTAACCTAAATTTTTTTAATTATTGTTTAAGAGCCTAACATCCTTGCAAATGGGAGTTACACTGAATTGTAAATTACGCCTCTTAGCCCAACAAACTAGAAAAGCAAAAAAACAAAGAGAGAAAGAGTCATAAATACATTACGAGCCATCATTTTCCTTCATTGTTTTCTGAACCAGCTTTGAGAAATGGAGTTGTCTACCAAGGTCGCGTTTTGGCCTGGATGGTAGAAATCTGCCAGAATCCGGTCAACTAAATTTTAAAAAATCAGGTAGTTGCAGTGCTTGGAATCCATTTTTGATAGTGGAAATGGATTCAGCACTATCAAAAACCCCTGCGGCACTCAAAATACTAATGTTTAACAACTGTAAACAAGTTTCTGGGAAAATCTTTGTCGGATTTTCTGGAAATCGTTACCGGATTCTGGGTCAAAACGCGGCCTCGGTAGACTACGTGTTGAGAAATTGCTTTAGGAGTAGAATTTGTACTTATTCTTGGATTGCGAGTTGTTTTTTCCATTGCATGAGGATAAGGATTCATAAAAGTAGTTGTTTTTTGAGATCTTGTGTGTTGACCTTGTTTTCTATAATTTCAGCAGATTCATGAAATCAGGTTACAATGGATGTGAAAAAGCACAATCTATGATAATGAAGAGAAAATAGTAACAAATTTGGAAATTGGATATTTATAAAAAAAAAACACATATAAATGTAGCCTCGACTACACTAATTTACCAAATATCCTTTTTTTTTTTTCATTTTCACGCGAGCACTAAAACTAGCAATTGCCCATTCTTGGTAAAAAGAGAACTATAAAAAGAAATGCATTATGTTAAAACATAAAATATAAAACATAAAGGCTTTTTGTTTCATATAGCTAATTTTAAATATATAAATTATGTTTTCCATGTTGGAAAAGTAGTATAGATTTTTTTTTAATAATTTGAGGAGTAGAATTAAGTTAGTTTTGTACTCACGTGATATGGGATTGATTATGATTGTTACCATTATATTTCTAGGTGTCTATGTATGGCTCTCTCGCAAACACAAGCTAATCAACAGGAGTTGAACCTTGAATCTTATAGTTTACATAATACTTCATATCACGACGATCACCAATTCAAGCGCAATTAAGAAATACAATATGTCTAATGTATGGAATGACACACTTGTGTGGTTTTTTTATTGTCCAACAATGTAAGTGAATATTGTGTTGTTTCTCAAAATGAACAATGGTAATTTGTGCCTTGAGCTTTGACATCTAGGGACATCCATGCAAACTATTGTTTTCATGTTCTTTGGTTTTCCATGGCAGCACTAATAATCACTATCAATTTCATAACAACGATCCAACCATATCTTCCATGACATAAAAACCTTACAAACCTTAGGATGAGTCTTTAGAAGCACTAAGAATGAAATTTTGTTGAAAATCAAGGTAAGTGCATCAAGGTCAAGTTGCTCAAAGGAAAACAACACATTTTCTATTCTATAGCACAAGTAATAACATGTCAAAGTCCATAGGATGACATCTCTTAACACTCTTGTCTAGATGCAATCATTTGGAGAAGACCATAATACCAATTTAGGTTATTCACTTGCATATCAGTCATAACTCTCAATAGCAAAAAAGGACATGACACCACGTATAGTTCAATTGTAATCACCAGTAACCAGTAATCGGTCAAATTGATCGGTCTGACCAATTAGCAACCTTTAGCCAATGACCCAATAGATAAATCAAATTTGGGGACCGATTGCTACTGGTTAAGTACCTAGTCGATACAATTAGCCCAAACTGACCAATTTTGCTCCAAATTAGGTTAGTCAAATATCACAAGTGCAAAGGAAGCCCCATAACCACAATGGTAGTTTTTAAGGTGGTTTTGGACCTGGAAAATAAGGGTTGTTTCCTTCCCAAAACAACCCCACTTGGCTATAAAAGCAATCCTCCCCTTTCTAAACCCTAAACCTAAACAAAAAGCCTTACTCAACCCTAGAAATGCTGACAATAAATGGTAATGCTAAATTATTAAATAAAATGAATAAAAATGAAAGATAAAGGAAATGGTGCTTCCAACCCTATTGAAATTCTTATGCAGAAATTATAATTTCATATCCTGCTAAAAATTCAATATTATTTACAGTTTTTAATAAATTAGGATTGGTATGATTGCAACATTTTCATTTAATTCGATCATGTATGTGGGTATGAGATTGGAATTTAATAAAGAGCATGAAGCACTTTGTGTACCTTGATGTTGACAATATTGATTGTTGATTGGTTGTATTTATTGGTGAACTCCTCTACCATGGCCTAGACCCTAAACCAAACTCAACCCTAGCAATGCTAACAATCAATCACAGTGTTAAATTCTTAAAGTAAATGGAATAAAAAGGAAAGATAAAGGATATGGTGGTTCCAAATTTATTGGGTTTCATATGGAGAAAGTATAATTTCATATCCCACTCAAAATTCAGTAGAATTAATAGTTTTCAAAATTTTAGGATTGGTAGGATTGCAACATTTTCATTGAATTTGATCATGTATGAGGGTATGGGATTGGTTTTTAATAAAGAGCATGAAGCCCTTTATGCAATATGTACATTGAAGTTGATGGTATTGATTGTTGATTGGAGAATTCCTCTACCATGGCCTTAATAACAATGTACCCTTCACTCAAACCAAAATAACCGATTAGGCATGTTAAGATTTTTATATCATATTATAAGGCTAAGGAGATGAACCCTTCACTCAAACCAAAATCATTCGTTGGCATGTTAATCTTTTTCAATTTCTATCATATTATAAGGTTGAGGAATCTGAATTTGAAGACTTTGAGTCAGGTGATGTTTATGTAGCTCTTGTTGACAATCCCATTTCTAGTAGTGGTTAATTAGTGATGGTTTTGATGAATGATCATGTTATTATCAATGATTTGTAGTAGGCCAATGGTCCAGTAGCTTCCAATTCAATTCCAATTTGGTTCAATTCGATGCCAATTTGAAACCCAATTAGATAGGTGGATTGGTTTAAAACCCGGTTCTGATTTTTAAAACTATCCGCCTACCTCTTTGGAGGCCTTCTCAAACCTCCCTAGTGCATGTGTGCCTTAGAGAAAAAAGTGATCTCATGAATAATGTATGTAGATATATGTGGAAATTGAGAGGAGGTTGTGAGATAGTGACACATGTAATGGATATGGAGGCCAATGCATCATCAAGACATATAAAGAGGAGAAACTAACCTGACAAAGATGGAGAAAGGGAGAAGGATAACATGATCATTGGGATTGTTTGTCATCCAACGTGATGCTGCATTACAAGAAAAAAGGTCAAACCCAAATTTAGACCTCAAAATGAGACGTGTCACAACATAACAAGAAGAAAAAGGGAAAATCACAAAGATGGAGAAAGGGAGAAGGATAACATGATCATTGGGATTGTGTGTCATCCAACATGATGGTGCATTACAAGAAAAATTGTCAAACCCAAATTTAACCCTCAAAATTGTTGGAATTAATGGAGAAAGTCATAATTAGATTGTTGTTATGATGATGATATAAGGATTGAGATGCTAAGATTAGATCTCAAGTCCTAATATCTCGGGAGTGGTTGAAACCATCCCGTTAGTGTGAAAGCCTATATAATTAAGGCTCATCTGACTCAATAGTCAGAGAGTGTGTATACACTCTCTAGGTACTCACCTAGAGAGCTATTTAATCAATAGTTACAGAATACAAGTTTTATCATGGTATCGGAACTAAGTTATGCTGGGCTACTGAACGCCGTTTCCTATTGTGATCGAAGTGGATCGTTGCGCCTGTAAGTGGCAAGAAAGCATTTGATCTGCTCATATCGGCGGTATTTGTGAGGCCGATTGCCTCTTCTCCCAAGGCCAAAGATCTTCTGAAGCTGGACGTCACTGCTCGGAGGTCATTTGGATGGTTAGACCAAACCTGCGGCAGATCCGAGTCCCCAGAAAATCATTCGAGGCATGCCAAGACTTGATCTGTTGACAATTTGGATTGGGCACTCTGGACCAGCGAGGAACAGGACATACGAAGGCACCTGTACAGTGGCACGATTCTGATGATGATGATGATTTTCTCATGTGGACATTTGGTGGCGTTAGCCTAGGTAGCATGGGTAGCATTTTTTCACAAAAACAATGTGGTTCTGTTGATGACCACAAAAAACAAGAGGCACAATCTGCTGTGCAAGATCCTGATATTGAAGAGTCACGAGTTGATCTTCAAGAAGGATGTAAAGATGAACAAAGTGGTGAAGATCAATTGGACGAGCCACATGAAGCTGATTGCGAAGACGTGGGAGAAGAAGGCAGAGATGGAGAGAATTTAAAATGTGATGATCTCATGAATATTTCCGTGTGTGTAGATGTTAACAACAACAAGAAAGAAACAACGAAGATTGAGGAGGAATTAAAGTTTCATGAAGAATGGCATGAAACATTGTCTCTTTATGAAATGAACATAGAAGTTGCTGAAGACAACTTTGTGGAAGTTCACATGCGTTACACTGGAAATAGTGAGAGAAAACATTCTCCTATTAAGCATGTAATAACTTTGAGAAGGACGAAGATAAACGTTCAAGCTTTCCATCACTGGGGAGGAAATGAGGTGCAAATACATCACTACCTCACAGCGAGGAAAGTGAAGATGAAGCCTTGACTCAGAATGAACAAGTATGGAGTCACAAGCATAAAGTCAAAAATGAAAAATCTGTTACCAAGTTTTTCATGTTTTTATTGTAAGCCTAGCTGAGACTAGACTAGCGGGCATATGTTATTGTTCAGTACCCTTTCTACATTAAGGGGGAGTGTTGGAATTAATGGAGAAATTCATAATTAGATTGTTGTTATGATGATGATAGGATTGAGATGCTAAGATTAGATCTCAAGTCCTAATATCTTGGGAGTGGTTGAAACCATCCCGTTAGTGTGAAAGCCTATATAATTAAGGCTCATCTGACTCAATAGTCAGAGAGTGTGCATGAGTGTGTATACACTCTCCAGGTTCTCACCTGGAGAGCTATTTAATCAATAGTTACAGAATACAAGTTTTATAAAAAATGAGACACGTCACAACATAACAAGAAGAAAAAAAGTGAAAACCAATATTAAAAGAACATAAAGTTCCAACAATAAAAAATATATAATCATGTGACACAAATTTAGTGAATGCTACAGAGTCACAAGTATTAAAAATTTCACATGTCAAATGGCTGAAGTGCTTTTATAAAAATTTGTTAAACATATTGATATAATTTTTTTAGAATTGTGGATTTCATGTATTTTACATAGCCATTCATCATCTTTTGCTAGTTTAATTTCTGAGCTAGCAAGCCACTCATAAAATGCACTATACTACCACATATAACACTATTTTTTATGTGTAAATGGTAAGGGATAACATGGATGTTTCCTAAAGTATAATTCTTAGTGAATTCCCAACATTAGATTTCAAATTTCAAGTTAGGAATTGCATTCCAAAGCTTGAATCTAAGGTTCTATGGAGTGTTTTAGCATAAAGTTATGTGTTTTCTAAGCAAGTAGTATTTTACTTTCTCACAAGTTCTCACCTTTGTGTGGAATTATGTATGAAAAATATCTTCCTTCAATAATTTAAGGGTTTAAGGAAAATATTTCATTAGAAGAAATTTCAGTGTAAAAGAGCACAAGAAATTTTCATGTCATAATATGTAAACCAATCAAAATCCTTTAAATTTAAAAAGATGTACATGTAAATATTTTGGAGGGAAAAGAAGAAAAACTACTTTTTAATTGTATTTTTGACTTATCTTCTTATAGGTTTACTCAAATTTCAAGTGTAGACACTCGTTGGACGCATAATTAAATTCCACATCCAACGAATACCCATTATGCATACTTTTGAGAAGACTCACATTGATAAAAAAATCAAGATACATTAAAAAAACATTTTCACACGTTTTTTTGCCTTATCTCCTTATAGGTTTACTCAAATTTCAAGTGTAGACTCGTTGGATGCAGAATTAAATTCCACATCCAACGAGTACCTATTATGCATACTTTTGAGAAGACCCACATTGATAAAAATTGAAGATACATTAAAAAAACGTGTGAACACATTTTTTAAGCCAAAAGTACTCGTGTAGACACATGTTGGATAAATTCCACATCCAACGAGTACCCATTATGCATACGTTTGAGAAGACCCGTCTTGATAAAAATAAAGATACATTAAAAAAGTGCGTCCACATGTTTTATTAATGTATTTTCAATTTTTATCAATGCGAGTCTTCTCAAAAGTATGCATAATGGATACTCGTTGGATGTGAAATTTAATTCTACATCCAACAAATGTCTACACTTGAAATTTGAGTAAATCTATAAGGAGATAAGCCAAAAATACAATTAAAAAGGTAGTTTTTTTCTTTTCCCTCCAAATTTCATAACCCTTATTTTATTAGTTTAACTATTATTTTATTATTTTTCCTCAGGAGGCCACTTTTAGACTAAAATTTCCTCTAATGTGGGACTTTGTCATTTAATAAAACCTACAAACCTTGTGTCTCTTCATTCATTGATGTGAAACCTTTTAAAGAATTTTAATTTTGGCTTCAAATCTACGCCCATGCATTTATAAATTAAATAATATTGTTTTTGGTTGCCCTATCTTGTTGAAAGCTCAAGGACATAGTATTGAAGGTCATTTTTTCCATATTTAGTTTGTAATAAGTTGTGTACAAAACATATAAAATGATAAAATAGGGATGCAAGCTCAAATTTACTTTTTATTTTTCTTCTTATTTTTAGAATTGAATTTTTCTATCTAATGATATAATTTTTCTTTACAATTTTCATTGAGACTTTTTGTGAGATTTTTTTTTCTTCATGCCTAAGTATGACTACTTTCCAAGGTGTCATTTGGAGCTTTTTCCCTAGATGTCTTCCAAGATACCATTCCCATTCCAACAAATATTGGACCATATTCAACTTCCCTTCCACTAAATGACAATAACCACAATGGACCTTTTACTCTATAATTTGGAGCCTTGAAATGGTTATTTTGTTTGTAAATTTATTGAAAGATGGGCTAGTTTTTTTAACAATATTTTTTCTAGCCTACATGTAAAATAGGCCAGAAAAAATATAGTGATCCCTTTGGTCAAATCCTTGATTTAAACCAAATTAATTAAAATTATAACAAAAGAAATCTAGTGTATTGACATAAAATAATAAACAAAATTCAAAATCTAGAAAGACAAAATGGGCACTAAAAAGTAAATAATGTTTGATATTTTGGTGGTGGCAAAATTTAGCAGTAGCCACCACGTACTCTTCCTCTCTTAAACATGAGAATTTTCGATAAACCACATCATATGGGCATGGGTGGCATGGATGCAAGCATCCAAGTTTTGAAATTATTGAATTTACTTTGTCATATGACCATGCATACATTGAAAATGAAATAGAATGAAAAAATAAATTTAGGGTACAAGCTCCAATATAAGCATGCCTATTAACCACCAAAATGGGTAACCCTATAGGAGAATTTTTTGTCCCATTCATCTACATCCAATCAGCTAGCCAATAGCCCCGAAAACCACCACTAGATTGCGACGTACATTATTTATCTGTGCCACCTGCATCAATCATATGTATTCTCACCCATCTTGTAGGAGAAATTGAATGAAGGCGAGCTTATGATCAAAAGGTAATATATTCATTTTGCAATCAAGTGCTTATGCATTTTTGTACTTTGAGCTCTTTATATAGATTATGGTGTGACCTAGAAGAAGGAATGGTTTTGACCATTACCTTGTCCCCTCACCTTAAATGGGGGGTTAATCTTCGACCCTAGTCTAGTGGGACCTTCCTTGATGGCCTAATGGGTATAGGAGGGGCACTACTTGGGAAGCCCTGGTTGAGATAACGCGTTCCATATATCCCCAATCCACACTTACCACTTTAAATCTTACATTACAAGCCCCATTACCACCTCCCATCTTCAGGTCCAACTAACCATTAGTTCTCTAGGATTTGGCATCCATACATCCTCATACCTGAGTAGGGCCTGAAACTTGGCCATGGGAGTTATATGTAGCTAAGAAAAGGAAAGAACATATTATGGACATAAGTAAAACAAAAGAAAATAAAATCAAAATGCAAAAGATAGTCACGACGTACAAATTAGCATGTGGGAAAAAACCTAGCATTTACCTAACTCATATGGCCATCACCCAATCCTTGGGAACATGTTTTCCCATACATTAAAATAAAATGAAACCCTTGCATGTCCAAAAACTAGATGAATGATATACATAATACAAAGTGAGCTTTAAACTTTGAGCTAAGAGCAGTAATATAATGAAAAATCAAACAAAACTAAAAGGTAGACAAGAGGGGTGGAAAAACAAAGGCTGAGTTGGTAACTCATGCATCCACAATTGTTCCCTCCTCAAATATATACAATCACGATGAGGATCCCCATCATGCTAGTACCTTTGATCATCACACTTGGACATGAAGTCTTATCCCCTCTATGCCATCATCATTCACTAGCACCTATCAATTGAAGAGTGCACTAAGGAAATTCTACTTCCCCTTGGGGGCTAAAAACACCTAATAGGGTTGTCCTTTAGCCACTCCTACCAAGGGAGGTAACACCATTGTGAGTTAAAGACCCAAAACTTTGAATAGAATCCTTGTGTGAAGTATTAAATAACCCTTTACATTCAACCTTGGTTCACATAAATGCGAAAATGATTATGGTACCTAATGACTCATTGTTGCACTAGAATTTGTGATGTGATTGTTAGGTGGTTCCACAAACATGACTTAGGCTACCTTAACTGGGGCTCAGGCCTCTAGGGAAGCATATAGTCACAAGTGAAGCGTTTAGAGCCATGGGACTCCAAGCAGTAGTAGAGCATCACACACACCATTGGGAACCTCCTTAAGCTAGAAACATTTTGACACTTAACCCTATACTTGATGACTTTTGGGATGATGCACCTAGAAATAGCAAGCCCCTAGGTTGACCTTAACACTTAGAGAGGGATGGAAAATGATCTAGAGCCCAAAGGAGGATGGTATCATCCCCTGAGAAATGGGAGTGCAAACACCACCTTGGAAACCCTCAACATTGGAGTAGAGATGGGAAATTCCATATTGGAGACTCAGGAGACCACATTCTGACCCCCAAACTGAAATTTTAGGCCCACAAAGAGATTTGATAGAAATGTGAAATCTAACTTTCACATCATGATTCTAGAGGGCCTCTACACCACTCATGCCACCTTGATCCCTCAATGTATTCCACATGGAGCTTCACACATGTTGAAGTTGTAACTAGAGTCGGTCTTCATAATGCAAATTTATCATTGAAATATTTATTATATTTCTTTCAAAGCATGTTCATCATGCTTAAAGAGTAAAACATAATAAAAAAGAATTTTTTATGAGTCAAAATAAAATGTATTTGAGTCATGTCCCATTTGGACATTTGTAAGAAAAAGAATTTGAATTTTATGTTGAGTCATAAGTCAACAAGATGACCAAGTCGGCCCTCCTTGGACAAGTCGGCCTAGTCCTCCAACAAACAACTATTCGAACCTCTTGGAAAACTACATATAAGAGGAAATTCAACCTACTTAGAACATACAACAAGAAGAGAATCTAAACCAATGAAGAAGAAGAGAAAGCCAAGTCAAAGAAGAGAGAAGAAAAAGTTTAAACAAGAAGAATATTCCCTAGTTTGATTGAATATTTGATTGCTGGAATTCACACATGTAAAGAGGTCTGTTTTCTGTGGAAGAAGGTATAAATTTTTGAGGTGACCACAGACCGAATTTTGACCCCTTTGTTGTAGGTCTGGATTTCAAAATTTTGACTAGATTAGCACAGATTGACCAACACCGACTTTGAATTTTTGGAGGAGACTTGGAGAAGGGTTAGACCTAGTTATATCTTAGTGGCAGTTTGGTCTTGGTATTGGTCTTGGATATCTCACTTTGATTTGATTCTCTAAGAGAATTATTTTTGGGTTTCCCCTGACTAGTAGCCTAATTTTGGTGTCTCTTGTCTCTTTGTGATCTCTATATTTTCCCAGAAGATTCAAAATTTGTATAATTGCATGAAGAAGAAGACATAAAAATTAATAAGAACACATGTAACATTCACAAGTAATTATCAAGAAGAGAAAATAGGTGTTAGAATTCATCACACTTGGTTTCTCAACATGGTATCAAAGCTAAGGTGAAGGGAGGAAGCATGAATATCACAACTTGTTGACATACTTGAAGAAAATCTTGTATCTCTTTCTCAATAAAAATATAAGGAAGGAAGCTTGAAGATCATTCTCTTGAAGACATCATTGTAGCAACTCTCACTCAAAGTCATGCTTGAAGATATTTTTTTGTAGCAACTTTCTCTCTCATTATCAAGTAAGTACTCTTCTATTCTCCATGTCTAATAATCCAAATCAAATGGAATATATGTGTAAGGAGGGAAACAAGCTTAGTGGAGCATCCAACTTCAAAGCTTGGAAGAAGAGGATTGATTTAATTCTTAAAGAAAATGAAGTCATGCAATTTGTTGAAGGAAATGTTCTAGAAATAGATAAGAACAATGCTCAAGAAGTGGCCAAATACAACAAGGGAGAAATTAGAGCTCAAAGAATTCTCTTTGAGTCCATAAAATATTGTCTCATCTATTTTGTTTATGATTTATCTACATCGAAGGAAGTCTATGATACATTGGTAAAATTATACTCCATCAACACAACCAGTCAAAAGGTATCACTAAGGAATCAAATCTACGAAACAAGAATGTCAAAAGAAGAGGACACAACTTCGTACTTTATGAGGATATAAAAAATCAAAGATCAACTTCAAGGGCTTGGAGAAACCATTTATGACTCCGAATTGATCACTTCTGTAATCAATACTCTACCTCCATCTTAGGATGATTTGTAGGAGGCATCTATGCTAGAAAGGAAACTCGGAAACCTTTGAATAATTAAGGAATTTATGTGTTCAAGAAGTAAGGAAACTAATAAGATGTGTTAAGAAACCAAGTGTTAGAAGATAATGACTGATTTCTCTTAACTTGGTAATTACTTGTGCATGTTTTTTGGCTTCTTATATAATTTTATGTTCTCTTCATCAAGAAATTATACCAAACTTCAAAGCATAACTATCACAAAGAGACAAAGAACACCATAAATTAGGCTCCAAGCTAGGGTAAAACCCCATAAGGGGTAAAATCCAACCAATCCTTCTCTTATATAATCGTATCAAAATAAGATATCCAATATGCATGACCAAGACCAAAAAGTCCCACAAAGATCCAAGTCAACCCTCCTCTAAGTCTCCTGCAATCATGTCAAAGTCAAAGTTGGTCAACCTTATGAAATCTAGTCAACTCCTAAAATTTTGGGCCTGCAATAGCACATAAATTTCCTAAGAGAAATTCACACATGTGAGCTAGATTAGGGTAGAAACTCATAATTTCTCTCCCCTTTGAGTTTTTTCTCTCTTCTTTGACTTCAACTGTCTTCTTCTTCTTATTTGGCACAAAAATTGATGTTGTATAATGAGTGAATGTGTCTCCAAGAGGTCAAGTTGAATCATATATATACATGCCCAGGAGGATCGAATAACTTCCTCTTAGGTCGACTTGTCCAAGGAGGCCTGACTTGGTCTTGTGATGACACTTTGACTAAAAAATAAAATTAATTTTCTTTTTATTTCAAAAATCCAAACAAGACTTGACTCAAGTACATATTTTTTTGACTCATAATAAATTCTCTTTGAATCAATCGACCCTGTAAGCATGAAGAATATGCTTTGACCAAAAATAAATATAAATATATTAATAATCAATGATAAAAATTTCATTTTATTACATTATGAAGACCGACACTAGTTACATTTTTCAACACTCCCTCTTAACTAGGGAGGTATTCATAATGACATAACATGATACTCTCAAGCTGAAATATTCATATAAGAAATGACCCATATTGATAAGCATCAATGATGATTTACATCATCATAACCAAAATTGAGAAAATAGCAAGGCCTTGACTAACAAGCTCTATCTCTCCACTAGATCAGAGCACAATGTTGGGAGGCATAAATTTGAACCCCACCGCCTCTCTAGGTACATACCCCATCCAAATTTTCATCAGGTATGTCCTCACAGGAATATTTCCTAATCCGTGTCACAATACTTAACACCATGAAATACAGTCCTCAGGACTATTCTTATCTTAGACCAATGCATTTAACTTATGGTGGTTAGTCCTAATCACAATACAAGTCTTCAAAGAATATCAGTCCCCGATGTTTATTCAATCCACCATTCTCCTTACTAGTTCCTTTACTAAGCTTATGACTATTAGTCCTAGCCACAATACATGACACATGGATAATATGGTGTCCATCCTCACTCCCTCTGAATCAGGGAGGAGACCCTCACACCCTCAACCAGGGAGGAGCCATCCACAAGCTTAAGCTTGTCTCAAAAAATACTCACCACTTTCCATGAAAAGTAACTTCATCAATGCATCAACTACTTGTTCGTATTGTAGAGATCAATATCTACATGACATCATAATGAGCTTCAACTTTTTTTTTTTTTGACAATCTTCATATCTAAGACTTTTGTGTTCCATAAATTAGATAAATATCTTTCAGATTAATCACATCATTAGGATTTGGTCTAAGTTTCGAACTAACTAATGTGTTTCACCCTCAGGACAAGGTGAAAAATCCCATGGGTCTTAATGAATAAATAGTGTGGATGCATCATTGCTCGGAATTAGTCGTTGAAAAAATAGTTTTTAAACGACTAGTTCAACGACTAGTTTTCAGGGACTAATTCTGGGCAATGATAAATCCACACTATTTATTCATTAAGATCCATGGGATTTTTCACCTTGTCCTGAGGATGAACCATATTAGTTGGTTCGAAATTTTGACCAAATCCTAATGATGTGATTAATCTGAAAGACGTTTATCTAATATTCATATTGTGTCATCAGATAGTCCATCACAACATTTTACAGAGCAAAAATTCTTCACATCTAATCTCATTCCTTCACATTGTAACAAAATATTACTTCATGTTCTTCCAAGAAATCATACTAGTTCCAACCATTAGTAGTATCAACCTCAATATTATCAGTCAATCAATTGCCGATACAATATCAAAGTTTTTTAACATCTTGCCAAAAGGTATTTCCATAGATCTGTCATCTTGTATTTTTGATCATAAGCTTCTTTGGATTTTATGCCAAACTTCAAGTAATATTGTATCCATTCACGATCTAACATCTCCCTCTTTTCAGCTCAGGTAGGTGAAATTATTCCTTTTTTATTAAGTCTAGCTTTCATGTTGCATACTTCAAACAACTTTCACCATTTTTCAAATTATTTGTGATTTGCTACGTTCTTTCAATTATTCCATGTGTTAGTCAAGTTCAGATAGTTCTTGTCTTGACCTGCAAGTTTTATTAAAAGACCAAGAAATAACAAAAGGCAAAGTATAAATATAATAACAGTAGTCGTAATCAAGGATATGTAGAGTAATTATATTTTGAGGAAGGCAAACTCTCTCTTAATCTTGTACCTCTTCACCAACCTTGTTCTCACATTAGCATGATGTCATTTATGTTATCATCAAAACTTAGATCTACTTCTTACAATGAAACCAATTAGATAGGGTTTTGTTCCTAGGGTTCTTCTTACTAAAAAATTTACTGGGGTTTACAAACCCTATATTCCAAAAGTCTTCAAGACCTTTCAATTTACAAATTTCAAGTTCTACATATATACAAACCCTAGAAATTCCATTAGCAAGCTCTCTATATAAAATTCATTTCATTCCTTGATTTCAGAAACATAGTCTTTATATGCAAGGAAATAATTTGAATGCTAACATTTCAATGATCTAATATATTTACACATAACTCTTTTATAATACAATACTATTTAGGAAGAGAGCCCTAGATCATTAAATTAGCATTATAAGCACTATAGTTTACATTTGAAAAAATTATACATACCTCATTTTGAACTTACTCGTCCATCCTTGCAGAGATTTAGTCATTTGACATTTATTCAGTTGACATGTATCTTTTTCCTCCAATATGTATGCTTCGTATCCTGCATACTTCAGTGAATTAGATAGGTCAACCTTGTTGATATAATTATTATTTATTTTACGTATATGGAGAAAATATTGGTAGTTTCAGCAATTCATGTACTGGTGTCACAAAGATAAGATTCAAATGTCATGTCAAAATTGTTTCATAGAGCTCCCAAAATCTCGATTTTCAAACTAGGATACAAACCATAGAGATGAATTTTGGAAGGATTTAGTCTTCAAGAGATATGTCTCATGTACAAGATGTCATATTTATGTTCTCTAGATGCCTTGTCCACTTACTACAATTGGAATGTTTTAATATTGGTAATTCTATTCATTTCCATAAGGTACTAACCTTATGTTTAGATATAGAACTTAATGGTTTGGACTCTGTTTACAAAATTTCAGTTCCTTCCACTAGATACCCCATAATTTTGGTGATATTTCATACTTAGGGATAGTCATTTTTCACAGGGAGTCTAATCATGTCTCTTAATTATAAATTCTTGCATGCCTCAAGAATTTAATAGGATTATAGTCAATCAA
Source organism: Pinus albicaulis (assembly GCA_034641835.2). NCBI lineage: Eukaryota > Viridiplantae > Streptophyta > Pinopsida > Pinales > Pinaceae > Pinus > Pinus albicaulis. Next base: position 510,374,247 of record CM076583.1, read on the forward strand.
TAAACCACGTCATAGAGATATAGGCCACTTCACAGAGATATCAGTGCTAGATTCATTAGAGAGAAATATACCACAATATTTTTCCACAAGAACTCACATTATTGAGAGATGTGTCATCATAGAAAATGTCCAGAGGAGCTTCGTGTTATCAGAACTTGCATTGTCTCTCCATAGGAATTCACATCAAATTTATTCTTGAGTATTTATATATGATATATGATGTATGCTTCAGAATCTTCTTAGATACTTCCTCACGTGCCCCTGAAATGCTCTTTCAAATTTGCTCCGATATTCGAATTATGGTTTTTTTTCCAAGGATATATGATACAATAGTACCTTGGAGACTTTTCATTTGGATATAATATGGAGTGCTTCAGATACTTAAACATTGATAAGTCATAGAATTCAGATTCCATAGAGGTATGATGTCATAAAAAATTCGGATTCATATGCCACAAAACTCGTATGTCACATAGATTCAAACTGTCCATTATAAGCTAAGGTCCCGCAAAAATTTGTGTTGGTGTGCTCCAATTATAAAATTATTATAGGTGAATAGATTCTTCTTCACATAGTTCTTGCAATGAGAAACTAATATTGTTACATAAAAAACAAGACTGAATATACCTTTTCTTGAGCTCAGACTTGAAACAAAAAATGATGACAAAAATTTAGATCATAAAAAAATATAAGTTTCAGACCTCCTTGAATGTATGCTCCAAAATTTAGACCAAATATTTAAGACTTATCATATATTTTGGAACCATGCTACAAAATTGATCAAGTGTTGGTACTAAATATAGATGTATGCCATAGACCTCGTACAAGATTAATTATACCCGAGAGGGAGAAAAATAGAATCCTCACTTGAGTATATTTTTTGTTGCTCCTTGGATATGCTTTCTTCCAGAATTTTGGTACTTTCCATAATCTTCATAAATCTTAATAGTAGAGATACTTGTGTGTTCTGAGAGGGAGATAATTGTTGTAAGGGTGTCTTTAAATATGTTAATAAGATGCGATCTGCCTTCCTTTCACCTTAGGTATGACACCATGTTAAGAAACCAAGTGCTAGAAGATAATGACTAATTTCTCTTAGCTTGATAATTACTTGGGAATGTTTGTTGGCTTCTTATTTAATTTTATGCTCTCTTCATCAAGCAATTCTACAAAAATTCAAAGCATAAATATCACAAAGAGACAAAGAACACCAGAAATTGTTATTTGTCACAAAAACCAATGTGTTGTATGATGAGTGAATGTGTCTCCAAGAGGTCAAGTTGACTCATATATATACATGTCTAGGAGGGTTGAATAACCTCCTCTCAGGCCGACTTGTCCAAGGAGGGCCAACTTGGTCTTGTGATGAAAATTTGACTAGAAAATAAAATTCTTTTTCTTTTTCTTTCAAAAGCCCAAATGGGACCTGACTCAAGCACATTTTTTTTGACTCATAATAAATTCTCTTTGACTCAATTGACTCTATAAGCATGAAGAACATGCTTTGACAAAAAATAAATATAAATATAATAATAATCAATGTTAAAAATTTCATTTTATTATATTGTGAAGACTAACACTAGTTACATTTTTCAACAAATTTCAGTCAAGAAAAAGGGAATAATAGACAAGAAGTATAATTAGTGGTAGTAAATATCTAGTTTGCAACATGCTAGAGATCCTTCTAGCCAAAAAGAGTTAAAATTCAACAATGAAACTAATTCAAACTTATGCATCAAAGAATGAACCATTAGAGTATATTATATAGGAAGATCAAATAGTTTTAAGCATGAATTAAAGAAGTAAACACTTAGCATTAGATGGAAAAATTTTCCTAGTAAAATGAAGAAGTTCACTTACCTCAACTGGAAAGGTTACTCTTGATTCTTGAAAGACATGAAAAAGGAGTCTCATGATTAAAGAAGTCCTCGTACTTTGGAATAAAATTGAATGGTTCAAAAAGAAACCATGAATTAGAGATATCATCTCTAGAGGGAGTTGAGAGAAAAATTTGACATATCTTGGATGGATGCATTACTACTTAAGGATTGGCATAAAACTAAGAGAAGCTTGTAACCAATATCCTCCAGAAGACATATTATATACCTATGGCAGAAGTTGGAATTTTCTAATATTGTTGATCCATCATTGTAGATGATTAGTTCCATGAAAAATTTGATCAAGGACACATCAATTGGGTTAACAATGCTGATAATGAATAGGGATACTAGTGATAGTTGGTTCTTCTTGGGATTTGGTTTCTTGGTAAAGCATAAAACATGTTTCTATGACAATATGAAGAAATAAGACATGGAAGCTTGTACAATCAACTGTGAAGCAATTTAACTCCACAAAATATTTTTTGGACTATCTGATGACATGTTGTACTTGATTATGATACCTTGTATTGATCAAAGTTATATGAAGATTTCTAGAGAAGTAGAAAAGTTGAAGAACATTATGATTTGTGACATGACACAAAATGGAGCTATGAAGATACAATATATCTCCACTAAAAAACATGTAGTCGATGCATTGATGAAGTCCATTCCTAAGGGAAAGGATGAGTATGTTTGAGACAAGCTTTGGATTGTGAATATCTCCTCCCTGGTTGAGAGGGAGTGAGGATGGACACCTTTTTTGTCCACGTTTCATGTACTATGGCCAGGACTAATAACTATAAGTATAGTAATTGAACATGAGTAGGGAGAATGATGGATTGGATAAGCATAAGGGACCAACAATCTTCAGATACGTACTATGAACATGACTAACAACCATAAGTCAAGTACATTGAACTAATATAAGAATGGTTCAGGGGACTGATATTTCCTTTTGTCAAGTGTTATGATAATGGATTAGGAAATGGTCCTGTGAGGACATAATTTGGTGAGCCTAGGTTTAGTATGTACCTCGAGAGGCAGTGGTTTCCTATTTGAATGCCTCCCAACATTATGCTCTGATCTAGTGGAGAGACAAAGCTTACTTGTGAAGGCCTTGGTAATTTGAAAATACTGATTATAATGATGTTATAACCATTGATGATTATCAATTTGGATCCTTTCTTATATGAATATTTCAACTTGATATTATTGTGTTGAGTCATTATGAATACCTCCCTAGTTAAGAGGGAGTCTTGAAGTTGTAACTAAAGTTGGTCTTCATTATGAAAATTTATCATTGATATATTTATTATATTTATATTCATTATATTTTTGTCAAAATGTGTTCTTCATGCTTAGAGATTCAAAAATAGTTTATTGTGATTCAAAATAAAATGTTTTTGAGTCATGTCCCATTTGGAAATTTGTAAGAAGAATAAATTTGAATATTATGTTAAGTCAATTAGTCCAAAGATGACCAAGTCACCCCTCCTTGGATAAGTCAGTCTAGTCCTCCAAAAGGAACCTATTCAACCCTCATGGCAACTATATATAAGAGGTGGTTAAACCTATTTGGAACATACATTTAACATACAACAAGAAAAAATATGAACCTAGGGAAGAAGAAGAGAAATCCAAGTCAAAGGAGAGAGAACACTAAGTCAAAACAAGAAGAATATTCGCTCATTTAACCGAATATTTGACAGCTGGAATTCACATGTGTAAATAGGTCCGTCTTCAGTGGAGGAAGGCTGAAATTACTAAGGTGACCACAGGTCGAATTTTGTCCCCCTTGTTGCAGGCCTGAATTTTATATTTTTGACCATATTTGGAGTAGATTGACCAACATTGACTTTGACTGGAGGAGACTTGGAGAAGGGTTGGACTTGGTATCTTAGTGGCAGTTTGGTCTTGGTCTTGGATATCTCATTTTAATATTGTTATACAATAGAAGGATTGTTGGGTTTTCCCCTTGTGGGTTTTTCCCTAACTAGAAACTGTAGAAATTATGATGTATATTTGAAATTGCTCATGAAGTTTTAATCAAAATCATAAGACACAAACTTACTCTACTGCTCTGCGGACATTAATTCATAATTTAGAACAAAAATCTCAGACATGCAATAAGAAATCACACACATGCAAATAGTATTTTTCCTAGGGAAACCAATCTGCTAAAAACCACAATGTCTGCTTCCATTAATATGATGAATATAAATCTATTACCATTTCTTTTCTGAACTGAGAACAACTTGCAAGTGCATAACCTATCTCTCTACTCACTGAGAAGATATGACCCAGTCTTCGTCAATTTATGCCTCTAATTGAGGTCCTATATACTTGATATGTTACTTGAGAAATTAGGTCCCTATTATTTAGGAATTTCTCCAAAATGGATTGCACAATTCATTAAGTTGATCACCTGACTGCATGCAACACATGTACACTCAAGACTAGTCTAAAACTGATGTTACACTACCTTGGAATCTCCACCAAGCCCGGGGAACTTGAATTATATGCATTCACTAGATATTTTGGGTTGATTTATTAGTTAACTAGATGATCACTAAGTTTGACTAAAGTCCCACTGCTTAACTGACCTTCCACTAGTTCCTTCAATAGTTAGAACTAGTTTAACTAAAAACAACCTGAGATAACTGACCTTTATTGCTAAAAATTAGCAATCACACATGCTTAACTGAAATCTTACTCCTCCAACCTGAATTTACTGCGTAAACTGGGTGACACAAGCCATGTCACACACGTTAACTTCATCCAAGTTGTTTTTTGATGTGGAAATTCGAATTTTCTCAATTTAATCAAGGTAAAATAAATTGTGAATTTCTTGCTGCATTTTTCAACACTCCCTCTTAGCAAGAAATGGATTATCATCCAGCCCTATCCTGCACTTGTGGAACTTGAACTTCCCTCTTGATAAGGTATTTTTAAAAATGCCATCATCTTGTTCCATTATTGGAATGTACTGCAACAAAATTATCCGCCTCTGCACACAATCACACAAATGGTGATGCCAGATATCTATATGCTTGGATCGATTATGAAAAAAAAATTCTTAGAGAGATTAATGAAACTATGATTATCACAGTAGATCATAGTTGGATCCATCATCTTCCCAAGCAGTCCCACAATTATCTTTCTCATTTAGATTGCCTCACATGATGCTTGAATGGAAGCCATGTATTCTACTTCTGCTAAGCTGGGCACCACAGATCTCTGCTTCCTGCTGTACCAGGATACTGCTGCAGACCCAACACTGAAAATTCCACCTGATGTACTCTTTCGGTATGATGGACTCCCCACCCAATCTGCATCTGTGAAGCCAATAATCTTCACTCCCTATGTCTATTTGTACCATAGTCGAAACTGGGTAGTTCCTCTAATATACCGTAAAACATGCTTGATTCCTTCCAATATAATTTGGCTAGCCTAACCATAGCTTGGCTCAACTGGTTGAATGCATAGAATATTTCTGGTCATATGTTCACAAGATACATCAGTGAACCCACTAGCTGCTGATAGACGGTAGCATCCGTTTCCTCACCTAAAGTGGCATCCTCCTTCCTCTAGTTTATAGCTAGAGGTGTCTCCATGGGTTTGAAACTCTCTATGTGAAATATCTGCAATATCTCATTTTCATACTTTCCTTGAGATACAAATAATTCCCCATCTCCTTGCCATACTTCCAAGCCGAAGAAGTAGTGCATGTGATCCATGTCCTTCATTTCAAATTCTATTGCAAGGTCCTCCTTAGAAGATTTGATCAATTGTTCATCACCAGTTAAAATCAAGTCTTCAACATATAAGACAATAATCAACAATTTACCTTCTACCAAGATATGATAGAGCTTTGCATCCGATTCAATTTTGGTGAAGCCCAAACCAGTGAGATAACTTTCGATCCCAGTGTACCAAGCACAAGGTGCTTGTTTGAGACCGTACAACGCTTTCCCGAGTCTGCACACATGAGACTCTCAATCAAAAGTCTCAAAGCCTTCTGGTTGCTCGATGTACACCTCTTCCTCCATAAATCCATTGAGGAATGTTTTTTTCACATCCATTTGGTGGATCTTCCACCACATCTGCGCAACCAAATAAAAAATTGATCTAATGGATGTGTACCTCTCTACAAGAGAAAATGTCTCCTCATAGTCAATTCCTTCAACTTGAGAGTACCCCTTGGCCAAAAATCTAGCCTTGTACTTCTCTATTCTTCTGTTTGCTTCCTTTTTTACCTTGAAGACACATAAGGAACCCATTTATGTATTAGTCTTGGGACCACTTCCCAAATGATGTTCTTTTCATACTCCACCATTGCATCAACCCACACATATTTCTCTACTGCTTCTTCTAAAGAGGATGGCTTAGTATCTACAAGCTCATTCGTTAGAGCCATGTAGCCAACGTATCAATTTGGTGACCTTCTCTTCCTGTGAAAATTTGAAGGAGCACCCACATTATCCCTCGCATCCTGCAAAAGTCTCTCACCTTGCTTCTTACTTTTTTTGCCTTCTCTGGATGGTTTTGCTTGAGTGGATGTCTCCACTCTCTTCTCCTCAATTTGTGGCTGATCCAAAACTTCTTGAGGCTCCTCCTTTGAAGCTAAAAGCTCCTTCACTAGAGGGATCAGAAGCTCCCTCTCAAGAGAACACCACATCACTTTCTCCTCATCAAAATTTACATCCCTTGGCACAACTGTCATTCAAAGGGATGGAAAGTACACACGGTAGTTGTGGGTAGTTTTCGTGTAACCCACAAATATCCCCAATTCTGTTGTTGGCTCAAGCTTCTTCCTTGATTCTTTGGAGACATGGTAGAATGCATAAGCTCCAAAAATCGTTAAGTGTGACACATCCAACTTTCTCCTTGAGAAATCCTCCTCCAGTGTAATCATGCCCAAAATTCGATGATGACTTTGGTTTTGTAAATAGAATGTTGTGTTGCATGCCTCGACCCATAAATGAAGAGGTAGGCCTTGGTCATGCAATATCACCCTCACTTCTCCCAAAATTCTACGACTCTTTCTCTCAACCACCCAATTCTGCTATGAGTTGTGGGGTGTTGTCAACTCTTGTCGAATGCCTTATTTCACACAATTTGTTTTAAATTCATTTGACACGTACTCACCTTCATTATGGCTCCTGAGAGACTTCACCTTCTTGCTAATTTATTTTTCCATCAGTGCCTTGAATTCTACGAACTTGGAGAATGTCTCATCTTTCTAGGAATACATGGGCTTTTTTGTCCCGATCATGGATTGTGGATTTTGTGTACTTCCCCAAGGTACATCCTGCTACTCAAGTGTTCCTTTGGGGAGGCCTATGGTTATTTTATCATAATATTCAGGGTGCCATGATGAAAATGACCAAGTATTATGTGCCAAATTTCACCGACATCACAACTCTACACCTTCTCCGCCTTAGTGCTTAATGCAACACAATGTTCCGCATATAGTTTATACAGGTTCTTCACACGAAACCTGATATGCTTCACCTGTCCTATGACTATGTGTCTCAGGAATGTATTTCCTTTACTGAAGATCACATCATAACCATGGTCTTCCAAAACTACAACAAAGATGAGATTTTTCTTTAGGCCAGGAACGAACATGACATTCTTGAGCTTGAGGGGGGAGCCCGACTCCCTCTGAAGTAGGACTATAACAATCTTGGTTGCACTATACCTTCCATTTTCTGCCTTCTCGATGTGAATCTACAAATATATTTCTTCCAGGTCACTGAAAAAATATCTACACCCTGTCATGTGGAATGATGCACGTGAGTCCAAGTACCACACACTCCTCGTCACTGTGTTGGCCATGGATGTGCTAAGGGTAAAGTCAAGCTCGAATTGTGAAGCCAAGGCTTCTCCTACTGCTCCTCCCGAGGTCTTCTTGCTTGCCCTTTTGTGTGGACACTTCGTGGAATAGTGTCCGAATTCATGACAATGGAAGCATTTAATTTTGGACAAATCTTTCTTCTCGCACCCTTGGTTGGATTCTGGTTTGGATTTAGATTTCTTCCCTTTTCCCTTATTTTCCTTTCCATCCAATGAAAATTTTTCTTCATCCCAGCCCTTGGATGAAGTCCCATCTATGGTATTTCATCTTATTTTCTCATGTACCAAATCAGAACATAAGCGTTCCCAATTCAGTAGTTTCTCCCTCTCATTCATTGAGTCTTGATAACTATTCCAACTATTGGGAAGGCCCAGAAGGGATAGGCTTACTAAGTCTCCTTCAGGAACATTTACACCAACCCCACCAAGTTCATCACAATATTGTGTGAACTTGCTCAAATACTGTAGAATAGCATCATTCTTCTGCATCTTGATACTTTGAGGTTTATTCTTGAGTGGAAACTTCTTGTGGTCACTATTATTCTTGAACAATTCTTCCAGTGATTTCCACATTCCGTGGATATTTGAGACAATGTGATCCTGTACTCTCTCCAATATTATTCTCCTTGCCTTGGCTACATATTTCTTCCAATGAGAAAGGTTTTGAGCATCAGATTCTGGTGGTTTTTCAAACATCTGTCTTGATGTATTCTAGAAATCCATTGTCATCCGATACCATCTCCATGCGATCCTTCCATGAAACAAAATTAGAGGTACCTTTCAAGGCATACTCTAGCCGTAGTCCATTGAAGGCCATCTTCTTAGCTCTGAAGTGATCCTACTACACTAATCTCCAAATTTGAACCTCTTAAGAAGCAACTTTGAAATTTTTGCTTTAATGTGAATCCTGCTCTGATACCATGTAGAAATTGTGATGTAGAATTGCAACTGCTCATGAGGTTTTAATCAAAATCACAAGAAACAAACCTATTCTACTACTCTATGGACATTAATTCAAAATTTAGAACAAAAATATCACACATGCAATAAGGAATAACACACATGGAAATAATATTTTTCCTGGGGAAAGAAATTTGCTAAAAACATCAATGCTTGCTTGCATTAATCCGATGAATGAATATGTATTACGATTTATTTTCTCGAATGAGAATAACCTGTAAGTGCAGAAACTATCTCTCTTCTCAATGAGAAGCTATGACCCAAAATTATTCAATTTCTGCGTTTTCTTGAGCTCCTATTTCCTTGCGATGTTCCTTGAGAAATTAGGCCCCTATTATTTAGGAATTTCTCCAAAATGGAATGATCAATTCCTTGGGCTGATCATATGACTGCATGAAACACCTGTACACTCAATACTAGTCGACAAATGTTGTTACAGTACCTTGGAAACTCCACCAAGCTTTGGGAACTCAAATTCTATGCATGCACTAGCTATTTTGGGTTGATTGATCAGTTAACTAGATGATCACTAAGTTTGATTGAAGTCCCACTGCTTAACTAACCTTCCACTAGTTCCTTGAACAATTAGAAATAGTTTAACTAAAAAAAACTGAGACAACTTACCTTGGTTTCTACAAATTAGTAATCACATAGGCTTAACTGAACTCTAACTCCTCCAACTCGAATTTACTAAGTAAACTGGGTGACACAAGCCATGTCACACAAGTTCACTCCATCCAAGTTGTTTGTTGATGTGGAAAATCAAATTTTTTCAATTTAATCAAGGAAAAATAAAATTGAGAATTTCTTGCTGCATTTTTCAACAACAATCTAATTTTTGTATCTCTTGTCTCTTTGTGATCTCTCTATTTTCCTAGAAGATTGAACATTTGTATAACTGCTTGATGAAGAAGACATAAGAAGAGATAAGAACACATACAACATTCAAAAGTAATTGTCAAGAAGATAAATTAGGTGTTAGACTTCATCACATTTGGTTTCTCAACTACACATGGATGAAACCAAATTTTCTAGCCCTACGACTCACACATGTGGGAAAATTATTATGATTTTGTCTAAGCTAGTAGGTCAGCTTCAACTTGTCATTGTGGAATAATTTATTATTTAAGGGGATTTTAGGCAGAAAATAACATTAGTACTCCTCATATAAATAGAGGATAGGAATCATTTGTATTTCATCATCACTCACACTTGGAATTTTGGCCTCTTGTGAATTTCAATCTTGTCCTATGGAGAAAACTGGATCTATAGATGCATTTTGACATTTGGACCTATTTGTTTTCCTTTGGAGCTATTGGCTTGGATCAATGGATGAATTTTCATGTGTTATCTTGTAAGTGAACATTTTATTGGATAAATCTTTATTTTATGTCTAATGTATGGAATGTCTTGAATCTAGGGTTTTATATTATTCCTTAAAATGGTTGAGATTTTATTTGATGTAATCTATATGTCATTATTTCATACATGAGTCATGAATTAAATTTTAATGATAATCCTAGTGGTGAACTTTGATTAACTCTCCCACAAAACTTCTTGTTCCATTACATAAGTAATCTCTTGGGTTTTTGATGAGAAGGCATCAATTATCCTTCCTAAGAAAATTTTCAATATCTAATCAACTCATAGACTCAATAATCCCAAGGAAAAAGGCATTGACCTACATTGTTGGTAATCAAATCCATAATTACTCCATAAAATTTTCTTCTCTTTCTCTTAACCTAATTCATCCCCTTTAAGGCCAAACATCGAAGCTAGGGATTGGTACAAATTTCTAGGCAAGGGAGATTTTTGGGATTGGAGAGTCTAAATGCCAAGGGCATAGTTGGTTGCCTAAAAACCAACCCTCTTGGTAGTAATTCACTTCAATTTCATCCATAAACTTTTTTTCCTTAGTTTGTTTCCCTAAGGTAAACCCTAGTTTGGTGTTGCTTCAACTTAGGGGCTTATTTGAGGGTTTCATGCGCCTTGATATTGCTGATATATATTGTTGGAAACCATTTATTTTCATTGTGGACTCGAGTTAGCCCAAGTCTTAACCTATTAAACAACCCTAGGTCTTATGTGCATAAATTGTTTCCCTATAAGAAAAAAAAATTGCTCTTGCTGAATGATTGAAGCCTTGTACTTAAAGTTAAGTATTTCTCTTAGAAGCCTCTTGGTCATCTTTGTCCCTTCTCAACTAGAATATATTTTATAAGTGACCATATACCAGGACTCCTCCCATTAGTGAAATTCCATAAAGATCAGGTGGTTTTGGTTGTGGTGACAGTGGGCCACTACCCGATTGTTATCTCTCGGTCTAGTAAAAGCCTTGCAGGGTACCCCTCTCCAAGGCTTGCTAGATTTTGCGGTAACAATTCCCAAGGGGGAAATACCCACATCACCCTTGAAGGTCTCATATGTATATCAAATAATTGATTTCCTAACTGATATGTTTGATTTCTCCAAGGGAACCAATTACATATAGTGTATGAGTAGGTCCTCTTACAAAAAATGCACGTTGGTATGAAAGATTGTTCATATCTGTGAAAGGGAGTAACTGTCATTGCAATGAAAAGGAAAGGATGATAACCATAAAATAACTAAGAAAATGATGTTATTCAACACCAAACATCATCCTATGATGAGAGTGTCAACTTAGGACATTAGCCAACACAATAAAATGTCTTAAGGCTTAGTAAAAAAAAAAAAAATCTTTAAAAATAATCATGTTGCTCTTTAGTGAATGTCAAATCCTTTATTGTTGAGAGTTAATGCCAATAATACCCTAAGTCACCAAGTTATGGTTTAAAATTGAGTACACTCAACAAGGACATTCAAATGGATATATGAATTACCTATGCACTATAAGTATGTGCATGATGCACATTAATAGTGTTAAATATTGATTATCATGATGTTCTTGAGGTCATGTGAAGCAAGGTTAATGAGATCGTTGCTTGAAAATGTTTTCAATAAAGTGTGGAAAGTAATTACCATGATTGTAAGTTTGTGGAAATTCCATAGCCCATGAAAACATGTTATTGGTTCTCAAATTCTTCTAGTCAAATACAAGAGAAAGTCAAAGTCACATCTAATTTGAACAACCCTACATAACACAACAACAAAAATTTTATTTATTTTTTTCTCAATAATAATTTCATACACACATTTAATTCAACAAAAAAATTAGGTGATTGAAACATTGCTAGCCAATGATATTAATGCCACTAAAAAGATACACACATTTTATAAGGAAATAAGCATATTGTCAAAAAATTCATGACTTATTTAAAGTTACCAACTTTGTCCACCCACATATTATTTTCTCATGATATTACTTAGTAAACATGCAATGAATCCAAAACATCTTTCCTCTAACCCTATAATCAATACATGTAATATATTAAACCTCTAACCTTATCAGACAAATGGATCTTATGAATTGAATAGGGACTAAAAGGTTTGGTGAAACCATAAAATCCTCAATTTACAACAAGTATAAGATCAAAAAATGATTAGTGTATTAATGAATGAATAGTTTGTGGATAATTTTATTTTTTTACAAACTTATTTGCCATAGAGAAACTAATATATTGGAGGTTTTCTACTTTAGGGAAGAAATATAACGCTAGAAATAATACAAGGGCCCATCCAAACAAACATCTACAAGTATTTTACCAACCTATTTAACTTTGAGTTGACTACCCGCTAGACAGTTATATATCTCCTAATGGTAAAATTACTTATCTCGTTATCTCTTTTTGAAATTCCATATTTTCATAGAAAATAAAATCAATAATAACCCGGTTTTGGTGCTACATCTACCTCCCATCTTGTGTACTTTATGATCTTACCTGCTAAGTCTATAAAAATAAGTTTAGCCAACACCATGGATTTGTATATACTTTAAAAATTTTAGAGATAACACTTACCTAACCAATAACTATCCGAAGGGATAGGATTGCATCCAAACCAATGACTTGCACTTGCCAATGATATGCAATAGACATAGATTGCTATAAACTAATCCAAATTCTTATCTAATAAAATAAATAATAATGAGGATGAGAACTATTATCTTCAACAAAAAATCATCCCTTCTCTACTCAAAAGCCAATATGCTAAGAAAAATATGATTGGTTGGTGTTCCACATTAATATTACATTATTTCCTGAAAGATATGTTTACTTTATCCCTTCTCCTATCGACCAAGCATCGAAGGATGAACTTCACAACACACTAAATATATCTTGCTAGGCCATTTTTCCCTTGAAACCAAGAAATGGAGTTTTGTACATAGATTAACCAACAAGGAAAATATCATATGTGATAAAATATAATATGATATTTTTCCATGGAATATCCCAATAACAAGTACCCAAGATGAGCACTAGTAACCATGCATTGTACCAACAAAACAACTCCTACACATCCAACCACCAATGACACATACACCAACAAGGAAAGGGCATGATATGACCAATACCTTGGAAACACTTGTATCAACCACCAAATTAATTAGACCTCTAAAGATCCATACCCATGTCACTACAAGGAAAAGACCGTCTAGCAGAGGTTATAAAGGAGGTTTTTAGTGTTATAAAATTGGCCAAAATTGTCAAAAAAACATTTACTACAACATCCGTTTATGGTTATAGAGGTTTTGGCGGAGCTTTTAACGGAATTTCAACACAACTAAAAAACTGGGCGGCTGGAGGTTATTACAGATGTTTTTTTCATCGGTGCGCTACTAAGGTGTCAACACATCAATGCATGTCATCTAGAAGGTGGCCTGGGGCAGTCGAAGGTGCATGCACCAGGCCGTCAAGGTATAAAACTGCACCAGGCGCAGTGTTGGTGATACAACACACGGGGCCATTCTAATTGGTCTTGGGATTTGTGCGGTGCCCATAGGTCGTCTCAACGCACCGGTACATAGAATGATAGAAACTCACCGGTGCGTAGTATCAGAAAAACAGACTGAGATTTATAATTGGTAATGGTATTTTTGCGGTGCCCATAGGTCGTACAAATGCATTGGTGCGTAGTCTCACATAAACGCACCGGTGCGCAATATCACACAAACGCACCGATATTTATAATTGGTATTGGTATTTTTGCAGTACCCATAGGTCGTAGAAACGCACCGGTGTGCTATATCATAAAAATGCACTGGTGTACAGTAACTGACACACACTAGTGTTCATTTTGTATTTTTTAGAAACATCAACCTGTGACAGTGCAATTATTGTGATTTTTAAAATTCATTGTTCATCAAAAGTCGACACATCTTATAACAGTATTCATATTAATTAAATTTTTATTAATGCATTTGAATGTGATGTTTGGATTAATTTGTTATATCATATCATAATTATTGTGATTTTTAAAAATTCATTATTCATCAAAAGTCGACACACATATATCTTACAACAGTATTCATATGAATTAAATTTTTATTAGTGCATTTAAATGTGATGTTTGGATTAATTTGTTATATCATATCATCAAATTTCACATCTCTTCATTATAATATTTAATCTTCCATAAATTTAATCAGTGGTGTTACATTTCACAGTGACAATGGAGAACACAATAGAATAAATTAAAACATATTATATATATATATATAAGACAATATTTGTCATACAAAATGGGACAATTATTGGTATCCCTTTGTCTTTCAATTGGGACACTATGTCCATTACATTAAACAAAATGTCTGATTTCACAGATAAATATTTCAAAAAATACAACGCCTTGCTTTGATATCCAAACATAGTGATCATCATTCTTCGCTTGAACTCCTGTCACTTCTGTTGGTGTCCAGATGTGAAAAATTATTCAAACCCTTTTCCCACATAAATTATCAACCCGAGGTCGTTAGTTATTTCAAGACTAACGCGCGCAGTATATGCAAGAGCAATCACACAACCTGCTATTGGATCACAGGCTTTAATTAATGAACAAGCAATTACTGTAACAACAATTAAAATGGATAGCAGAATTGAAAGGTATTCACAACAATTGCAGAGTTATACTGAAACAATAGTTACAAAACCAAAATAAAACATAACATCAACGAAAGAAAGAGAACACAACACCTGATCAGAAGAGTGGGCCCAACTCTCTGATCAGGGTTGCGACAAAGTCACAATTTACAGGTGAAGCAGCAGAGTGCTGTGCATTCAATTAATTGGAAAATGCTTCTGTTACAAAATCTGTATATTCTTTCTTAACCCCGATTCACAGCCCGAAGGCCCTTGTTATACAACTATTCAGGAAATCGTAGATTTCCTTCAACAACTAAATATTTACAATTATACAATTCGTTACAACAACAACCTAGTTGCCAAAAGGAAATCATGAAAAATCCTGAAATATCGCTGGGGTGAAACAGAGTGATGCAGGAGCATTAGCTTGGGAAAATACCTTGTATTTATTTAAACTAAGAGGTCTCATGTTTTTGAGAAATTATTAAATTCATGTAAATATTAATATTATTTTTGAGTGATTAATTATATTTTTAATTAATTATTTGAGAGAATTTGGTCAGTTGAGGATGTAAAGGGATGAGAGATTTTAATTTAGAAATTAGTTTCATTAATTTTGGGTGAGAGAGGATCCTTAGGGATTCAAGAGTGATTTTAGGATTTGTTGAGATATTTAGGGGTTTTTTGAGTGATTAAAGGGATGAGAACCAAAATTAGATCATTTTAAATTTGTATAAATTGATATGCCTCAAAGGCAAAATAGGAGAGGTGAGATTAGAGTGTAGAATAGAGGAAGAGGTTGTAAGCCTCCAGCTTTTGTAAAGGGCCATCGATTTGAAAATCTAGCCATGAACTAAGAGGTTTTTGTAATTGTTTACATTTGGTTTTATTAATGAAGAATTTGTTTGGAAATTTCTGTAGGACACACACACACACACACACACACACACACACACACACACACACATATATATATATATATTCTTGGTCGAATTTGGGAGGAAGACGTTTAGTTCTTATTTCATTCATATGATGTTTTGTAATAAAATTCTGCACATAAGTTGGAAGAATCGATGTTACTCATTTCAGTTGTTAATTGTAATGGGTTGCAGACAGCGCACAATTTGAAATGAATGTCATATAGCAATTGCCAAGAGTTAAATGGCAATCCGAAAGCCATCAATTATGAATCAGAAGCATTGAGTACAGTGGGGGCGCATTATGAATTTGCGTATGGTGTCCATAGAGGTAAGCCGCATTTGTATTTAACAAGCATGAATTAAAATCATGGCCAGGTCCATTATTGCGTTGAATGGGATGAGTGTCTTGCATCCAGGGATCGAAGGAGTATAAATTGTTGTGGGAAAACGTTATTTTAAATAGTGGCGATTTTATTGATATTAAATTGCATACAATCGACTGTCGTTTGAATATAAGCCGAATGAATTTATGTTGGAAAGAAGCTGTTGGTTAAACACTGTTGGATGAGATTGTTTTGGAAATCAAACGTAGAGCTGTATATACAATGGAACGGTATAAGACGTAGAGTTCTGTTTTAAACTCTGTCGATTTAAATCGATTGAAATAGATTGTAATTGCATCACAAAGATGAGGAGGGGCCGGTCGTTCTATCGACTGGAGAATTGAAGAATTAAATTACAGTGTTGCAACAAATTCTGAATATGATGGAATTAATAACCTGAGTAGCGTTTCAGATGGGTAAGTATCTGGTTATCATACTGGTATTTAAAACGCTGTTTTTGGCCTGAATTAAGGATGCAGGGTGTAAGCAATCAATTGGAGAAGCGATAGGTAAATCGTTGTAATCGTTGTCGGATGGAGAGACAACACTGTGAACAAAACCATGAAATGGGTGTAACGCTGAGGTCTGCGTTCTTTCAGGTGGATGGAAGGTATGTTAATTGCCTGAACCAGATTGTTGGACTTTAATTTTCTTTTAATCAAAATAAAATATGGATTGTGAGAGCCGGAATTTGTTTTAAGCCTGAGTTATGTAATTGCATAACGAAAATCGAACTTGGAATTGAAACCCTCTTATATGTTGGCAAAGTCGACTATGGTTAAGTCAAAGTTGACTTTTGAATAGAAGGCCTGACATGTTAACAGTGGTGAAGTTAATATGGTGCTATTTAAGGTGCATATGTGAGTATTGGATTTAAAATAAACCAATGAGATTTAATAAAAGTCTTTCATAAGACTTTTGGGTAAGCGTTCATGAAGATTGAAGGCTTGAAGGTTTTTGCGTAAAGTTTTGGTTTAAGGACAGAATTGATGACAAGGAGCTTCTTGATAAAGTTTTTTATTGGGATTGTATTGGAAAATGAAAGTGAAAGTGTATCGCATATATTGTTATAAATCGCCCGCATTGAAGTTTTGGTTGGGGAGTTTTTGAGATGTACCACATGCATGAATTGGGGAAATTTCGTGTCATAACAGAACCACATCACAGAGCTCTAATACTGACAGCAAGGAGGGTAGCTACTGAAATTAGGAGCCTTCCCGGGCCGACAACTATAATCCCCTTGCTTTTACCAAATCTGTAAAAATATCGGAGTTAAAGCTTGCAAAGGTAAAAACTCCATGACTATTACTTCATTAATAAAATATTCCATGTAAGATAGAGAAAATGGGTTTACCTCATGCATTTTTAAAATAATTAATGATACAAAGAGATAGAAAGGTGGGTGAAAATGGGAGAGAAAAGTATACAAATTTGGTACCCAACATCTCCCCCCAACTAGTCTATTTGCATTTCCTCATGCAGCTCATCATCTCCAAATCTGGGTTGGACTGACTGTGACTGGAATGAAGCTGTGTG